>ML789881.1:171764-196341 GCA_009831015.1 Picea engelmannii | reverse complement strand
ATATATATATATATATATATATATATATATATATATATATATATATATATTTATATTTATATTTATAAGGTTCCACGCAACGAATTATCCAAGAATGACAATCAAATGAAATAATATGAAACTTTCTTGAATATAAGATTGATTATCACTCGTATTCGGTGATTCTTAATTTCAAGAAATATCATCCACTATGGATAAATTAAATGCTAAATCAAAATTCCAACACCGATTCTTGTTTATGAACAATGTATGTATAGATATTGAAGGAATGTTCGCTTCTTACAAATTATTCATACATATGCTAAAATATCATCAATAAATTACAGAATAATCTCTTGTCCTAAAACATTTGATCTCAATTTCGACTTGTATCTCAATTAACATTCATAATTTAACAACTATTCAAAATTTAAGTTACCGTCACCATATGAGTGTTGATACTTGACGTTGACCTTTTTCTGTTTCTCACTAATCCAAGACTTCATTGGTACCTCCCAACCAACGCTAGGGGTATTCTTCTTCTCCCTTATTCCCCCGAGCCGCAAAGGGGTCACACACAGTAAAATAGAAATCAATAGCACCAAAACTTTCCTCGCAAGGAAGATCTTTCACTCTTTACCAAGTTTTGGAACCCAACTCTCAACAAGTAAATTAGTTCAGAAAACTTTTGACAGCATAATAGTACTTCCAAAAGTTATATCTCCTCTCCCTTCCTCTCCATTTCTTTTATAGAAAAATTCTCAATGACACGTCATCTCATGCACAATAAACCAATTTTTAATAATTTAATTAATGATTATTCACCCATTTTCCCTCACATTCCCCAATTTGTTCCTATTTTTGCTCTTAGTTGTCCCTTAATTCCACAATCCTTCATTTATTTTGTGTCCCCTAACTAAATTTTAGTTTGAGTTGTATTAGGAGTCTTCTTTTAGTTAGGATTAGTGGTAGATTGACTCAATATACCACTCTGTGTGGACCACCTATTCTCGAATGTTTTAATTTATTTTTATTTAAAAATCTCTTTTATTATTTTCATGCACACGTGTGTATCTACCCAACCTTTAATTATTATTCCCCCTCTTTCTAGATTTTATTATATCTCAATTCCCTTAACTTATTTAATATTTCATTTAGTCGCTTATTTAGACTTAGACTCTTTGTTCGTTTTCTAGTTCATATTTTAATAATTAATTGCATGCTCTTTCTAACAATGTCTAAGTATTTTTATTTTACTTTCTAGGTCGCCTAGATTTTAGTGGCTCACAATTTGACTACACGACTTCCCCTTCAAGACGCACCTCCATGCTCCAAGAGTGTCCTCAAAGAATAAGTTAGTGGAACTGGGTGTTACACCCCTTCCCCCCATTTTCTCTCACTACTCTTGCCTCACAAGGATGAGCCATTTGATCATTGGGGATGTTGTCTCTCTGTATGTCCATTCAAACCAATTGTTTCATTCATTGGTAATTGTAAAAAGTCTATATTTCATGAGAATAAACCATACTAATTCCATTGTAATCAATGGCATCATTTCACCCATCGACAGTCCTAGCCACCCTTGGTCAGAGCACTTACAATGAGTCACTTATGCCCACATAATCCTTGTTGTTTGCACTACCTCATGTATCCTAGTACCCTTCATTGCGGTCCCCATAGTTACCTCATCCAATTACCTATTCATTTGCATTCACTAATCCTCAGTCCCAGTTTGACAAACACTCACCATATCTAATTGTCCCCTTGACATTACATCAACTTATTTCTAGTTGGTTTTTTAATTGTTTCTATTTTCATAGCTCAGTT
The DNA here is from genome assembly GCA_009831015.1 of Picea engelmannii. NCBI lineage: Eukaryota > Viridiplantae > Streptophyta > Pinopsida > Pinales > Pinaceae > Picea > Picea engelmannii. The sequence goes on along the minus strand of ML789881.1, from coordinate 194,535 downwards.
ATGGTCCACACAACAGAGGTATTGAGTCTCATTCTCACCGATATCAGATGTAATTATCAACAATGCACCTCCGTTACAATTTGGTATTTGGTCTCGCTTCAGTTGATTTCAAGGGACACTTCATCCTTTGATATCGCATCTTCGTTCCCATTGATGCCAAATCCCACTTTTCCAGGAATGATGTAGCATATATGTTCCAATTTCCATAAATCATGGTGAGCCCTAGATGGGATAGGGAGATTCATGATTTCTCTTTTATTTCATGTATCCTCCTAATGTTCAACATCAACACATATCCACATTAATATGGGTATTACTTTCCAACAATTGCAATTTCTAGTTCCAATTAAAGACCCCTAGTCTTGATAGGACTTCAATGCCATTAAGTAAAAACACTCAACTAGGTGTTCATTTCAAGACCTGGGTCACATTTTCTCTAGAACAAAAATTTACTATTACCAACGCCCTTGAGGGTGACTCTAATGTACCCCACCTTCCGGGTACCTCTAAATTTGCTTTCCAGGAAAAATTCAAATTTATCGATACCATTCCTATGAATTAGAAAACAAAACATGATAAACATACATGTCATTAAAAGGAGACATGCATGACTATAAAACAATACATATAACATGGCATGCACAATTTTTATACTTGTATTTTCCATCATAGGTTGTGCAAGCATGTCATTAGATGTTATGAGGCTAGAATTACATAATTGAGTAAAATTCTCATAATTATTTCACAAAGAAATAATTATTTTGTCACAATTTCATAATTATGAAATAAGAATTATTTCATAATTCAAAATAAATTTCATAGTGAGTTGGAAAAATCTCATTATTGAGCATGAAACTTGAGAAAAAAACTCATAATAGAGAAAAAAAAGGTTCAAATAGGTTGGAAAAAACTCATAATTAAGCATAAAACTTGTGCATGACTTGTAATTGCTTAGTTCACATGCCATCAATCCTATCTATGACTTGTAATTGCTTAGTTCACATGATATCAAGTTATACATAACTTGTATCCACCTTTCCATGACTTGTTTCCACCTAATTCACATGTCATGAAGCATATGTCCAATCTCTTCTAAAATGCTATAATAAGAGGCCAAATCAAGGAGATGGGGAGAAGAGTTTGGAGAGTGGTTATGTTGGAAAAATAGAGAGAGAAGATCAAAAGGCTAAGGAGGAGCATCGGGAACCTAGACTAGCAGGAAGCATCAACATCCAAGGTATGAAGCTTTGATGTATTTCTTCTATATTTATTAATAGATCATTGGTTTTCCCCTTTAATATTGTTAATGTTCAATGATATATGTTATATCTCATCTTACATTGAATAGATCATGATAGTTCTAGTATATTTTGAATGTCCTAACACTAGAAGAATAATAGATCGGTAGTTTTTTGTCTCCTTGTGTGAAGGAAGTAGATCATAGGAGCTAGAGTTGGATCTCGAGATCTACATCAGTTGAATACATGAGGACAACCATCGGTCGAAAGGTATGTTCAAAACCATTCTTGGTTAAAAGGAAATAAATCTAATTAGATGTAGGCAGAACCACATGAATCTATCCCCTCAATTTGTCTTGGATCAAGGGTAGATCCAAGGGATATCTTCCTTATCCGTAGGTTGAATTCATCCATAGCAGAATTAGTGACTCCACTGGGGATCTAGAACTGTGCCACATGTCGTTGAAAAAGGCCCATGGGTTCATCAGTTACAGAAAGGATCCTTGGTATGAGCCTTTCAATGGGATCTACTTTGCGTAAACCATCTGAATGTTTAGTTCCTTATACATAGGTGTGTGGTGTGAGTGTTTTTATCATATCCAAAAAAACTAAAAAGATTTTCTTTTTTTGAGATTTCACTACGCGTTTTGAACCTAGAATCTAGTTTACATGTGTTTACAAGATTATGGGGAATGTTTTGTGAATATGGTGACATCCACTACACTTGATGTATGTATTCCTAAATTAGAATATAAGGATTGGTTTTTCCCTGCATTTCTCACCTTGCATTATTATCCATCCATCTTGCCAACACTATGCCTTAGGTTCGAACCCAGTCTGTTGCAACATTAGACACTCCATTTGCACATCATAACTGGTTAGGTAATGCCTACCCTTCATGGGAACCCAAGTTAGTAGCCAAATTTCCATTTGGTTCCCATGATGCATTTTTTTCGTAGGCCTCAGAGCCCTCCTTTAGCCACACCATGACTTGATGATTGAGACTCATTCTCCTCTCTTCGTCTATATTCTAGTCATATCCTGTGGGGGTTCTTAAACATTTTTATTGTTTTTAATTGTTTCTTAATTATTCTCATATCAATATCTCTTCGTTGTACTATTGTTTTCTTTGATCTCACTTACCACTATGCAGTAGCCTTGACCATCCACCTCTTACATTAGTTGGCATGTGTTTTTCCTCCACCTACCTAGGGAGAGAACAACTTCTAATAGTGGATATCACTTTCTGGTACCATTTTCATTCCTCATTGCTTTGGCTAATTCCACAGGCTTGGAACATAGGATCTTGATGTTAATCCACTTTCTCTCTCCCTCCAAGTATACTTTTATCTCTTTTTCAGACTCGTAAAAGGACAGGAAAAAGGAACATACCAATTTTACTTACGTCATTATTTCATGATTATTAAACCATGAAGGGGACCAAGAATACTTTCATTCCTCTTTCGTGCACGTTAAACCATGAAGAAGGTCCAAAATCCTAAAAAAAAAACGAGAAGGGGGTTTCACCATTGGTCTATTCTCAAAATGATAGCGTCACTCAAGTCAGCCTTGAACATGACGCATGTTTGAGTCCTCATCATACAATTGGGTTTTATATTTCCTAGGATTTGTCCTAGTAATATGAGTTAGAGATACTCCTTTGGATGGTTATTCTTCCAGTCATTATGGAGAGTGCTTCAATGCCTCCTGCGTTGTTGCACTATATTTGTCCAACTCTTATGTATTGTTGTCGAGTCACCATTGTGTTTTTCTATATGTTCAAGGGAATTTTAAGCATGAGTCATCCATCTTATTTTTTGTTGACTTTACATGTCGACCATCCTTGTGTTAATTGTACTTTGTGATACTCCCTCTTCACATCATCTTTCGATGTATGTTTCATTTTGATTGATGGGGGAAGACCTTGGGTTTGGTGGCAACATCATTCCTTTACAGCAACCCCTCCCAAGTTGGTATGGAGTATATCACTTGTATATGTGTACTTCGAAGACTTCGTGGGCACTCTCCTCATGGCTCACTATCTTCATGATATCTATATGCTATGTCATATATCCACATTGTATTTTTTGGTGTTTATGATTGTGTTCATGATGTAGATCCACATTGTATTATCTCACGACTATGGTCTTATTGATGACATGGATCCACCATGTATTCTTTTGTGGCCATGGAATATAATTTCATATAATGGATACACAATGTATTGTTTGGCAGTCATGCTCATTCAGAGTCTGAGTATGTCTACCTAGGGTATGTTCTATATATGCTCACATCCTTGATGTTTGATTGCAGGTACTCATTGGTTCCTTAATCTTTGAGCTCCTTCCTTATGCCACTCGTCACCTAGAATTTTCGTAATGTATTTAGACCATCAGTTCTTCTTCTGACCCCACACATTAGGGGATATATGTTATACTTGTATTTTCCACCATAGGTTGTGCAAGAATGTTGTTAGATGTTATGACGCTAGAATTACATAATTGATAAATATTCTCATAATTATTTCACAAGGAAATAATTATTTTGTCACCATTTCATAATTGAGAATAAACTCATAATTGAAAAGAAAGTTCATAGTAAGTTGAAAAAATCTCATAATTGAGCATGGAACTTCAGCAAAAAAACTCATAATAGTGAAAAAGTTCATAATAGGTTGGAAAAATCTCATAATTAAGCATGAAACTTGTTCATGACTTGTAATTCCTTAGTTCACATGCCATCAAGATTATCTATGAATTGTAATTGCTTACTTCACATGTTATCAAGCTATCCATGACTTGTATCCACCTATCCATGATTTGTATCCACCTAATTTCACATGTCATGAATCCTATCTCCAATCTGTTCTAAAATACTATAAGAAGAGGCCAAATCAAGGAGATGGGGGGAAGAGTTTGGAAAGTGGTTATGATAGAAAAATAGAGAGAGAATCTCAAGAGGCTAACGAGGAGCATTGGGAACCTGGACTAGGAGGAAGTATCAAAATACAAGGTATGAAGCTTTGATGCATTTCTTCTATATTCATTAATAGATCATTGGTTTTCCCCTTTAATATTGTTAATGTTAAATGATATATGTTAGATCTGATATTACATTGAATATATGAGGATAGATCTAGTAGATTTTGAATTTCCTAACACTAGAAGAATAATAGATCGATAGTTGTTTGTATCTTTGTGTGTAGGAAGCATATCATAGGAGATGGAGTTGGATCTTGAGAGATACATCAACCAGATACACAAGGACAATTGTCGGTCGAAAGGTATATTCAACAACCTTCTTGGTTAAAAGGAAATAAATCTAATTAGATCTACGGAGAACCATAGGAATCTAGCCCCTCTGTTTGTCTTGGATCAAGGGTAGATCCAAGGGAGATGTGGCTTATCTATAGGCCGGATTCATTCATAACAATAGTCATTGAAAACAATAGGCATATCATAACTCATAACATAGATAAATTTGAAAACAAAGTGGAAATAAATATTAACACAGAGAAATCATGACAGATAACTTATCTTTTAAATAATCAATCCACCAATTGGTTGTAGATGTTGGACGTTCCACCCAAACTTACACTCCATTCTTCTATATCTCAATATTAATTCACCTATGAGTTAGGGCCGTGAATCCACACGGACGGGTCATGGGCTGACTCTTAGCTTCCAAAATAGTCAATTATCAAAATCTCATAGTTTCTCAACAACACAAAAATCCCAGTTTACCAGATATTTTCCCTTTTAGCCTACACAACCCAAAGAAAATGAACCCCCTTTCACTACTACACAGTCCCTCAAGATTTCCACCTCTTTCCATGGATCTAGTGATATTGATAAGGAAATCGCAATGTGTAACATCCATGTTTCCCCCATCTTGTAAATGTAACTATAACTTGCCAAAAGACTATGGTGGACAGAATATGTGTGAATGTTGGATTTGATGAACCTTTTTGTTATAAAAGCTAATGTTTATATTCATGTTATTAATTAAAAATGGATAGTGTTTCATAAATGTTGAAAGGGGGTTTGCCAATATAGACCATGATGCTAGGGGAGATATGGTGAGGGGAACCATAAATGGTTGAGATGACCCCCACCAAACCAGTACCTTACTGGATTTAATTTCTCAAACCAAGAACAGTCCTCTGACCCATAAATGAATTACCAGTCAGGTTGGTAGTTGGGAAGCCCTCATCAATATTTAATGAGGAGATGGGAAGAGTACCCATCTACAAGGCTTCCTTCCTGACCATGAGTTCGGGATTCAGACCCACACAATCTTGTTGAGGAAGGAAAGAAAGGAATGGAATTTGTAGGCAAAGACAGATCTGCGAGGAAGAGGAGTGGAGAGACCAGTATCCAAAATAAGGAAGAGCGCTTGCAGGTCTCTAGTTCGGAGGATAAATGAGAAACAAATTTGGTATAGGTGCAAGAAGCTGCTGGCATCATTTTCAATCCAATTTGATAAACGGGGATGTAGAGAGGATGAGTGACTGTGGAAGAACTCATTGTATACCCCCCTTTCTTGGTAGAGAGAAAACCATTGTGCCAAGTTCCTATGGGAGGAGGAGAGTAACCTCCGTCCCTGATTGTAGTTGAGCAATGTCTATCATAGCATCAAGATCTAGATAGGGGGTGGCCAGCGGTAAATCTGTTCAGGAGTGGTTATGCCTACGGTTGGGTGGAAACAAACACTCATTTCAGCAGTCACTTCACGATTCTGGTTTCTGGCAAGCATTTTCATACTCTATGTACTGGAATGGAAGTAATGGTTGAGTTCCTATGTTTATGGTTAAATTTTACAGTGTTTTATAAATCATTATAAATTATTTTTATTCTTCTGTAAACTTATGTATTTAACTAGTCCTTGTTTACCTCTGCTTAGTAGCAGGAGAATTATTAGACATGGGTATTTAAAAGAATTTAAGAACAAATCTAACTTCTTTATTTGTTGAGAAAACCTTATGGATATCTTCCTAAGGAATGATTTTTGTAATATAGGAGTCTTGCTAGACTTTGCTGGAACACCTCGATCATATCGACCTCTTAGTTCACCCTTCACAGGTCACTAAGTTTGAACTTTTTGGAAGGAGGGCGCCTCCTTCAAACCCTTCACCAATGTGACTGAGGGCTCATCTCCACGGTTCTAACCAAATTGTGGCTAATTGTTGAGCATGTAGCCTCGAGGCTTTTCCAAGATCCCACATGAACAAGGTCTGTGAACCCTATGCTAGGCCCTAAAGGAGATAAACTTTTCTGGCTTCGAAACTATGGGAGTTCGGAGCTTCAGGGTGTTATGGCCTCACCACTCTCAAACCGGCTGAAGGAAACCTGTTGGTTCAGTTACCATCAAGGTTGAAAAACATATGAGGGTTTCCCTAACTGTGACTGATGGACCTATTCCACCATTAAACCCTGACCCACTTACCAATCACCAAGTAACGCGAGCTGCAAATCCGAGTGTATTTGGGAGTCTCCCTAGTCGTTGGATCTACACTGAGGTCATACCAACATTGACTACTTCGGGAGAACAGAGGTGTCATAGCACCGAATTCCCCGAATGTTCGAGTTGTGAATTAATGTGAGTTGTGGATCTGGGGATTCCATTGAGAACCCCTCTTAACCATCCGATCAACCAGTGGAGGGGCTCGCGTACAACACTTCGGTTAAGTCCTACTTCACGAGAGTGGAGTCGTCATAACGCCAAAACCCTTGAATGTCAGAGCTACAAATTGACGAGAAATGTAGATCTAGGGATGCTTTGGGATCTTCCATGGCCATTGGATCTATGCTAAGGTCAGTCTGGCATTGACCACTCAGAGAGAAAGGCGGTGGTAAGAAAGCGGAACACGTGAACGTCGAATTCACAAAGTAATAAGAGTCGTAGATCTGAGGACGTTTTGGGATCTCCCATGACCATTAGATATATACCATGTTCAACCCGACGTTGACCACTCTGGGATCAAGGAGGAAGTCACACAATGGATTCCCTAAATGCTGAAGTTACAAAGTATCGGAGCCCATAGATCAATGGATCTGTGTGGATGCATCTCCACCGTGAGATCTAAGGATGTCGAAAGGCTATAAATGTGGAGTGATGTGGCACACTGACATCACCTAGGATGATGTGGACCCATGTTTGACATGCCACGTGTCACCTTGATTCATACTTTTTCTAGACCCTACATTCCCATTAGAACATGACACATGTCACCCACTAACAAGGCCACGTGTCATCTCTGCCTTGCCTGTGTCAACCCCCCCGGTCACATATTCACTTGGTCCATTTGGTAGGTGGAGTACTCGAGATCCACCTATCCTTGCCTCTGCATTTAATATGATGTCACGTGTAAGGGTGGACCCTTTGGGAGTCTGGGGCTTCAGAACTCCAGAGGATTGGGGTATAGTGTTGTAGATAAGCCGAAAGGACTGAAGGCCAAAGCCACATGGCTAAATTTCAGGCCCCTTTAGGAGTTCAGGATTTCGGGACTCCAGAGGATATGCGCATAAAAAGGAAAAAGGGACATTCAACACCGAACATTGAATTCACCTTTATCTTATGTGTTAAACGAGGATCAAGTCCCGTCATGGGATTGGACGGTGGATGGACTTCCACCATGGATGTAGGAACGTTGGGGAATCTCTAGGAATTCAATGAACTTGGGATGGTAGGAATGAGATGGACCCACGTGGGCACCACATGGCCCTTGACTAATAATGCCTGAAGAGCTTCGGGAGACCATAAATTGTAATTCAGAGCTCAGCTTTGAGCCTGGTAGAAGTCGTTATAAATATATGGTTGAGTAGAAAAGGATGGAGACCTCAGAAACAAGATTCAAGATGATTAAAGTAAGAAAAAATTTGGTGCCCCATACCTAAAAAGGGTACTTAGGGGTCAGGTGTGTTACAAATTGGTATTAGAGTGAGGTTACAACACTTGGAATGCTTGGGCTCATGAATGAGTCACATGAAAATATTATTAGATACCCTTTAAGGATAGCAACCTATCTTACCCCATTCCTGAGAGGCATATTTAAACTTCTACTTAGGACAGGAATGAAACCTTTTGTTGTTGTATATGTTTTGTAAAATTTGAACTGTGTGTTGCTCATAAACTAGTAAATTATTAACTAACAAATTTTTTTTTATCAACACTCAAGCAGTTAGTGGACATCAGGAAAACTACAGCGCAAGGGATGGTGACACACCATGAGTTGGGTGAAATCTCCCACAATAGAGAAGAGGAATATGATGAGAGGAGGGTGGTGGAAACCCCTGTATATTTGGTTGAAACCATAAGAAGCCTCATGGCAGAATTACAGAGTTGTAAGGATGACAATGAAAGGATGATAAAAGAGCAAGAAAAGAAAAATGAAATTAACGCAGTCCTACTGCAAATCTTATCAGATATGCAAAGGTAGTTGCAACATGGGCCAACAACCAGTCATGTAGAAAGACATCATACTAAGAAAACTCAAACTCCACCTGAGATATGAAAGCATGGTCCCGAAAGTGGCCACACAAGGAGAAGCACCTTAAAGAAGGTCCAACATGGAGTCAAGAAACACTCATCGGAAAAATCCTCTAGTGAGGAAACTGACAACTCGAAGGGATCTTCTAGTAGAAAAACTAGTTCACATTCCCAGAGGATAAGGAAGAAGAGGAAACACTAAAAGAGCCATGACCCTGAAGAGTTAAAGAAATCCAAACCACCCACTTTTGATCTAGAAATTAAGAAGGGGGAAGAAGAAAAAGTTTGGTTTCTTGGCTTGAAGAAGTACTTCAGAGTCCATGGCTACTTTGAAAACTTAAAGGCTCGAATAGTCATTTTCAACCTGAATGGAAAGCCCTCCATTTGGTGGGAGGACTTTAGGAATGTGAAAGGAATCCATGAGAAGGACTTGTCATGGAAACAATTCGAGAAATACTTCAAGAAGAAGTATATGTCATAGAAATTCTCTGATGGGAAGACCACACTAGTCCCTTTAGGATCTTATGACCTGCTAACTAGCATGGACTAGTTGTCTACCCATAAAACCAATTTGGAATGTTACAATAAAACTTTGGAGTGTGAATATGCAGAAGAGATTCAAAATCTTGTCTCGGTGAGACAAATATCATCCCTTCAAGTGAAAAATTATTGCAAAAAATGATGTCCTTTATATGCAATACAAGTGTTGAACTCTATTGAGAACAATAAACCAAACGTAGAGGACCATCCCATAATAAGAGAGTATAAATATGTGTTTCCAGAAGAGGTACCAGGTCCACCTCCAAGGAGAGATAATGACTTTTCAATAGAACTTCTACCAGGAGTGGTGCCAGTGTCTAGAACAAACTATAGAATGAGTACACCAGAGTTGGCTTAGCTCAAACTACAACTAAAGGAGATGTTGGACAAAGGATACATTTCTCCTAGTGTGTCTCCATGGGGAGCACCATCCTTGTTTGTGAAAAATAAGGATGACACACTCAGGTTGTGCATAGACTATATAAAACTCAATAATATGACCATTAAGAATAAGTATCCCTTACCAAGAATCGATGACTTGTTTGACCAATTAAGGGGTGTTACAATTTTCTCCAAGATTGACTTGAGGCATGGATACCATCAAGTCTGAATTAAGGATGAAGACATCCAAAAAAATGGCCTTTAGGACAAGATATGGTCACTATGAATTTGTGGTGGTGCCATTTGGGCTTACCAATGCACCAACCACTTTTATGTGCTTAATGAATAATGTACTAAGTAATTTCTTGGACAGATTTGTATTAGATTTCATTGATGATATCCTAATCTATTCCAAGAATAGGGAAGAGCATGAAGAACATCTCAAGTTAGCTCTTCGAGTACTAAGAGAACATTGACTCTATGCTAAGTTTAGTAAGTGTGACTTTTTCCAGAAACAAGTCCATTACTTAGGCCATGTTATTTTTTAAGAAGGAGTGGCAATTGATCCTGACAATATCAAAGCCATTATGGATTGGCCCACCCCAAAGGATGTATGTGATATCAGATCATTTATGGACCTAGCAGAATACTATAGGAGGTTCATAAAGGGATTTTCCAAGATTGGTTGTCCAATCACCTCCCTTCAAAAAAGGGAGTTAAATTCATTTGGACATCAGAATGTGAAGAGAGATTTCAAGATCTAAAATATCTTCTAAGCAATGCAGATGTACTAAATATTGTAGACTTGAATAAGGACTTCCTTGTGTGTACAAACTCTTGCAAGGAAAGTATCGAAGGAGTCCTTATGTAAGAAGGACATGTAATTTGCTATGAATTCAGAAAATTGAATGAGCATGAAATCAGTTATGTGACCCACGATCTAGAATTTCCTTCCATAGTACATGCTTTAAAAATGTGGAGGCATTACCTCCTAGGTAGGAGATTTTTTCTTATGATAGACCATAGTGGGTTGAGATATTTTTTTGATCAACCAAAACTCAATGCTAGACAAGCTAGATGGATGGCTCTCCTTAGTGAGTTTGATTTTTAAATCAAACATATCAAAGGAAAAGAAAATAGGGTGGTTGATTCCCTTAGCAGAAGTATGAAAGTGATTCACTTGGCAATTGTAAGCACCTGTGAAACGGACGTCAAGGAGAGAGTCAAAAGTGCACAAGAAATAAATTTATTTTTCAATACTGTGAAATCATACTTAGAGCAAGAGCCCATAGGTCTGAAGTATGAGGATTATCAATTGTTGAATGATGGCCTAGTAACTTACAAAGGTAGGTGGTATATTCCAAATTGTGATGCCTTGAAGAGGTTCATAATGGATGAACTACACAAAATACCATATATTGGTCATCCTGGTTATCAGAAGATGATCACGCCCACTAGGAAACCATTTTAATGGCTCGGACTAAAAAATGATATAGTTGATTACTTAGCTAAATGTCTAGAATGTCAGCAGGTTAAGGCAGAGCACTGACATCCAGCAAGGCTATTGTAGCCCCTACCAATCCCAGAATGGAAATGGGAAACCATCTCCATGTATTTCATCACAGGGTTACCAAAATCAACCAAATAGAATGACGCCATCATGGTAGTTGTGGAAAAACTGAGCAAGGTTGCCCACTTTATTCCCGTCAAATAAAATTTCAAGGAAATAGATATTGTCAGTATTTTCATGAAATAAATATTTAGACTACATGGCATGCCTAAGGAAATCATATCTGACAAAGACAAGAAATTTACTTCAAACTTTTAGAAATCTCAGTTTGCTAGTTTTGAAACTAAATTTCTATTTAGCATAGCCTATCACCCTCAAATTGATGGGCGAACAGAGAAAGTAAACCAATTTTTAGAGGACATGTTAAGGATGCATGTAATGCACCAACCTAAGAAGTGGGAAGACTACCTACCACTGGTATAATTTGCCTACAACAATGGCTATCAAGAGTCATTGAATATGAGCCCTTTTGAGGCCCTCTATGGTAGACAATGAAAGATTCCAATCAACTGGGATAACCTAGTAGACAAAATTACAATCGGGATAGATATGCTGAAAGAAATGGAACAAAAAGTAGTTCAGATAAAAAACAATATGAAAATAGCTCGGGATAGATAGAAAAAGGACTCCTAGAGAGTTCAAAGCAGGGGATCATGTGTATCTCTGAGTTAGACCCAGGAAAATCTCCTTGAGAATGGTATTTTGTGCCAATCTGGCACCTCGGTATTGTGGACCCTTTGAAATTTTGGATAGAGTGGGACCTGTAGCATATAGAGAACTCCCTCCCACAGTGAAGGAACATAATGTTTTCCATGTTTCATTAATGAAGAAATATGTAGATGATTATAATCATATAATTGATTGGTTTTTGATTCACGTGGAACCAAAGGGAGAATTTCTGTGAGAACCACAATACATAATAGACAGGAAGGAAATTCCACTCAAGAAAAAAACCATTGCACAGGTCAAGGTGCAGTGGAAACACTTTGGTCCATATGAAGCTACATGGGAAATGGAGGATGCCATGAAACATGCGTGCCCATTTTTGTTTACTTCTGTACATACATAGCACATTGGCGGGTAGTACATCGAGGATGATGTTCCTTAAGCGAGAGGGGATTGTAACACCCCTGTTTCCCCCAGCTTGTAAATGTAACTATAAATTTCCAAAAGACTGTGGCAGACTGAATATGTGTGAATGTTGGATTTGATTAAACTTTTTGTTATAAAAGGTAATGTATGTATTTTTGTTATTAATTAAAAATGGATAGTGTTGCATAACTGCTGGAAGGGGGGTTTGCCAAAATAGACCATGATGCTAGGGGAGATATGGTGAGGGGAACTAGAAATGATTGAGATGATCCCCACCAAATTAGTACCTTACTGGATTTAATTTCTTAGACCCAGAACAACCCTCTGACCCATAAATGAATTATCAATCAGGTGTTGGTTGTGGAGCCTGATTATCTTCCTGATTTAGAGGTATTTGTTTTCAGTTGTATTTATACCCCATGAAGACTTTACACCCAGAAATAATGTACACTCCTCAACGTGGGGGATTGCAGGGGGGGTTTACCTCCACTGTGGGGTTCGGGGGAAAGAAGGCCCTCAGTGAGGGTTCGGGGGACAACGTTCCTCGATGGGGGTTCAGGGGAAAATCCCCCTGAGGAAAATTTTCCTTGTAAATGTATATTGTAATTTCATAGTAAATCTGGACCATTCATTATAAGGTCACATATATGATGGTAGAAGTTATGTTAAGGTTTTTTTCCCTAGGAGGAAACTCTCTTTTATGAGTGAAATGTATTGCGGATATGTATCATTGTGAATATTGTATTCTGAGTGAGGATATTGTGAGAGAAATAAGAGGAAGTTATAGCGGGTGTGTTGTAGGTTGTATCCCTTCATTTGTTGGATAATAATAAAGGAAGGACCTAGAAATTTCTTTGGTATATGTAGACCATACTAGGTGAACCACGTATATATGTGTCTCTATTGTATTGTGTATCTTATGTGTTTTATTTCCGCATTTGTTTTATTTTATTGCTACGCAATCCTATTTTTCTAACATCAGGCTGGTAGTTGGGAAGCCCTCCTCAAGAGTTAATGAGGATATGGGAAAAGTACCCATCTACAAGGCTTCTTGACCTGACCATGAGCTGGGGATTTGGACCCACACAATCTTGTTGAGGAAGGAAAGAAAGGAAGATAAATGTGTGGGTAGAGTCAGATCTGCAAGGAAGAGGAGTGGAGAGACTAATCTCCAAAAGAGGGAAGAGCACTTCTAGGTCTCTGGTTCAGAGGAGAACTAAGAAGCAATTTTGTTTTGGGTGCAAGAAGTCGCTGGCATCGTTTTCAGTCCAAGCCGATAAACGGGGATGTAGAGAGGACGAGTGATTGTGGAAGAACTTGTTGCAGACCCACCTTGCTTGGTAGAGAGAAAATTGTTGTGCCAAGTTCCTGTGGGAGGAGGAGAGTAACCTTCATCCCTAACTGTCACTAAGCAAGAAGAAAGAGTCTCTCTCATAGCATCATGATCTAGCTAGGGGGTGACCAATGGTAAATATGTTGAGGAGTGGTTGTGCCTACGGTTGGGTGGAAACAAGCACTGATTTCAGCAGTCACTTCATGATTCCAATTGCTGACAAGTATTTTCATACTTTGTGTACTGGAATGGAAGTAATGGTTGAGTGCCCATGTTTATGGTTAAATTTTACAGTGTTTTATAAATCATTATAAATTATTTTTATTCTTCTATAAATTTATGTATTTACCTAGTCCATGTTTACCTCTACTTAGCAGTAGGAGAATTATTAGACATGGGTATTTAAAAGAACTTAAGAACAAATATGCGACTTTTGTATTTGTTGAGAAACCCTTAGGGAAATATTCCCAAGGAATGATTTTCATAATATAGGAGTCTAGGAAGACTTTGTTGGAACACCTCAGTCATATCAACCTCTTATCTCACCCTTTGTAGGTCACTAAGTTTGAACTCTGTGGAAGGAGGGAGACTCCTTCAAACCCTTCACCAGTGTGACCGAGGCCTCTTGTCCACGATTCTAACCAAATCGTGGCTAAGTGTTGAGCGTGTAGCCTCGAGGCTTGTCCAAGATCCCACATGACCAAGGTTTGGGAACCCTGCACTAGGCTCGAAAGGAGATAATATTTTTTGGCTTTGAAACTTCGACAATTCGGAGCTCCGGGGTGTTATGGCCTCACCGCTCTCAAACCGGTCAAAGGAAACCTATTGGTTCAGTTACCAACAAGTTTGACCAACAGATGGAGGTTTAACTAACTATGACTGATGGACCTATCCCATCCTTAAACCTTGACCCACTTACCAATCACGAAGTAAGATCTGTAGATCCGGTGGTATTCGGGAGTCTCCATGGCCATTGGATCTATGTCGAGGTCAATCCGGCGTTGACTACTTTGGGAGAACAAAGGTTTCATAGAACTAAATTCCTCGAATGTTGTAGTTGTGAATTAATATGAGTCGTGGATCTAGGGAGTCCATTAAGAACCCCTCTTAACTGTCCTATCAACCAGTGGAGGGGCTTGCATACAACACTTTGGCAAAGTATTACTTCAGTAGAGAGGTGCCATCATAATGCCAAAACCCCTGAATTCTGGAGCTATGAATTAATGATAACTGTAGATCTAGGGACACTTTAGGATCTTCCCTAGTCATTGGATCTATTCCAAGGTCAGTCTGGCGTTGACCACTCTGGGAGAAAGGGATAGTAAGTATGCGGAACAACCAAATGTTGAATTCACGAAGTGATAAGAGCCGTAGATCCAAGGATGTTTCAGGATCTCCCATGATCGTTAGATCTAGACTATGTTTGACCCAACGCTGACCACTCCAGGAGCAAGGAAGAATTCACACAACAGCTTCCCCGAACGCTGAAGTTACAAAGTAACGAAGGCCGTAGATCAATGGATATAAGTGGACTCATATTGACCATGATATCTAAGGGTGTCGCAAGGCTATCATTCTGAAGTGACGTGGCATGTTGATGTCACCCAGGGTGACATCAACCCACGTTTGATGTGCCGCATGTCCACTTGATTTGTACTTTTCCTAGACCTTATGTGCCCATTAGAACGTGACACATGTCACCCACTAACAGGGCCACATGTGAGATATGCCTTGTCATGTGTCATCCCCTCTGGTACATATTTCTTTGTCCATTTGGTGGGTGGAGTACTAGGGACCCACCTATCCTTGCCTCTGCATTGAATACATCGCCACGTGTAAGGGTGGACCCTTCGGGAGTCTGGGACTTCATAACTCCAGAGGATTGGGGTATAGTATCATAGATAAGATGAAAGTACTGAAGGTCAGAGCCATGTGGAGAAATTTCATGCCCCTTTGGGATTTCGGTATTTCGGGACTCTGGAGGATATGCGCATAAAAAGGGAAAAGGGGCATTCAGCATCGAAGCAACAAACGTCGAATTCCCCTTTAGCTTATGTGTTAAACGAGGATTAAGTCCCACCATGGGATTGGATGATGGATGGACTTCCACAATGGATGTAGGAACGTTAGGGAATCTTCGGGACTTCGGGGCACTTGGGAATGTACGAATGAGATGGACCCATGTGGGTGCCACATGGCCCTTGACTAGTAACACCTAAAGATCTTCAGGAGACCATAACTTGCATTCCATATCTCATATTTGAGCCTGGTAGCAGTCGTTAGAGATATACAACTGATTAGAAGAGGATGGAGACCTCAGAAAGAGGATTCAAGACAATTAAAGTAAGAAAAATTTTGATTCCCCATGCCTAAAAAGGGTACTTAGGCGTTAGGTGTGTTACACAATGCTGGAACTCTAAGCATTCTTAGCCATGGACAAGTTTTCTGAACATGCCAATATATCTCATGCACATATGCATCAATTCTCCACTGGAAAAACTAGTAGTTCCTATAGCCATCAGCCATGGCTCACTACCTCCAACAATTCATTTCCCATGCCCAATACCAGAACAAGAGTGGGAAAGAAGGAAAAAAAATGATGAATACAATGAGGTAACAATAAATGAAGAAACCCCCAAACAACCCACATGAAGGGTTTAAATAATTTATTCTCGGGTATAATTTGACCTCCCCAAGAAACTCACATGACCCTTCCCCCTCTCACTAAAAAAAAATCAAGGGTAAAATAGAATTATGAAATATAAAGGCTTAGAAATTTATCCCCATCTCTCATGGAATCATAGCCCCATATCACTCTTGTCCTTGTTCATCTTGTAACCAACGATGTATTTTATTATTAAAATGTTAATAATATTACTTTTCTTAGTCTCTCCATCCTTTTCAATTGTTTAGGCACTCTGGCTCTTTTCATCAATAATAAAATACATTATTAATCCAAGCACTAAAAAATGGGGTATTGCATTCCCCTCCCCCTTATTGTGGCATTGTCCTTGGTTCATATACAAAAGAGAAAATCAAAACTTCACAAATATTCAAAAAATTGGGGGTACACTTCCCACATGGAATCCTCATGCTCCCAAGTAGCATCTTCATGATTGTAACAGGTCCACTGAACCTTTACCGGTTTTATGAATCGATTCTAGAGCACCTTGACCTTTTTTACCAATATGCGCATCGACTGGACATAAAAGTATCCTTTTGGATCCACTTGAATCAAATTCCTATCAATAACATGGTTACGATCATGCACATACTTCTTCAACAAAGAGACATAAAATACATTATTCACATTCATGGAAGCATGCAATGCAGGCATGTATGCAATTGGCCCTATTTTGTACAATAACTCAACTGGACCACGTATTTTGACCACATAATGTGGTTTATAGCTTGGTAAAAATTCCCAAATTCAATGATCTCTTCTTGGGATTCACTTTCAAAATTACATGCTCTCCCACTTTAAATTCTCTAGTTTTCCTATTCATGATCTCTTGTGTGCATCATCAACTTTATTCTCTTTTCCCTTGATATGCTTGATTTCAAAGTCATACTCACTTAAAAATTCAATCCATATTGTTTGTCTGACATTTAAAGTTGGTTGTTCAAAAATATATTTTAGACTATTGTGGTCTGTCCTTAATTCAAATTTATTCCCCGTTAAATAATTCCTCCAGATCTTCAACACATTAACTATGGCAGCAAGATCCAAATCATGCATGACATAATTCCTCTCATGTTCTTTAAGCTTCCTAGATTCATAAAAAATGGCATGTCCATTCTGAGTGAGGACTCTACCAAGTCCTTCTTTTCATGCATCTATACATACCACAAAATTCTCATTTGGGTAAGCAATCTTCAATAAAGGTGCACTAGTAAGTAATTCTTTCAACAAATTAAACTTGTCTTCACATTCAGTTGTCTAATTCGAACTTGATTCCCTTCTTTTGTAAAGAAGTGATGGGATGATCAATCTTAGAAAATACTACAATAAATCTCCTGAAGTATTCATCTGATCCCATGAAATATATGACCTCTGAAACATTCATTGGTGCATGCCATCCCTTAATGGATTTTATCTTCTCTAGATCTACTTCTATACCTTCCTCTGAAATAATGTTCCCTAAATAATGGATATGTTGTTGGTAAAAAGAGCACTTAGATTGGCACAAAGTTGACGTTCCCTTAACTCTTGTATCACCAACCTCAAGTGATGCTCATGATCTTCTTCTGACTTAAAATAAACAAGTATTTCATTGAAGAACACAATGACAAACTTATCCAGAAAATTCCTAAACATGTCATTCATCAAGCACATAAAGATAGTTGGTGCATTGGTCAACCCAAATGGCACAACTACAAATTCATAATCCCCATACTTGGTTCTAAAAGTTGTATTATTGATTTATTCTTCCTTGATTCTCACCTGGTGATATCCTGATCCCAAATCTATCTTTCAAAATAGTGTTGCTCCTCTTAGCTAGTTAAAGAGATCATCAATTCTGGGTAGAGGGTACTTGTTCTTCACAGTGGTTTTAATTAGATGTCTAAATTCAATACACAGCCTCAATGTTCCATATTTCATTTTCACAAAGGGTATTGGTGCTCCCCAAGGTGAAACATTTCAATGTATGTACCCCTTCTTCAACAACTATGAAATAGATGAAATGTAAAAAATAGATAACATAAATAAACACCCACACACCATCCACAAATAAACATAAGATATAAACTAGGAAACTCAATACAGGAGAAAACCCACATATAAAGTGAGGTTGCTATGCTATATTTTATTCAAATTCAACTACAAAGAAAGAGGAACTCTATGTGGAGTTTCCTTTGACATTATGGCCGGTATGACTGCTACAGAATCTCTCCTCCTAGCGGTCGAGTATTTAACATTGCTTGATATCGATCATCGAGGGGCAGGGTTTTGATTTCATCAATCCTCAATTGTGATAAGGTTTTGAACCTTCTATAATATTTTTTAAAGTCCATACATGACAAGCCCCATATGCATGAGTAATTGTAAGTTTTAAACCTGTGAAGTAAATCAATGCATACAAATTCTTAAACAAAATATAAATTAATCAATGGCTCATACACATAGTACACAAAGATTTACAATGGAAACCCTTGACCGGGAGAAAACCAACCTTCCTTGGTCCCGCACCTTTCAACTCTTCATTGTATTAATTTCACAATTTGCCATACAATATATACAATGTTTTAGGTATTTTGTGGCTACCAAAACCCTAATCCCTTAATCTGGGATTAATTTAGAAAACTGCTAAAAATTGAAAAATCCGCTAAAATAAAAATAACCGCCCAAAAAAAAATATCCGGGCCACTACCCCGAACCCTGTCAGCTTCGGGCTACCGCCCAAAGTCTTTTTCTCATCCAACATATTTCTCCTCCAAATAGGTTAAACACATACCCACTTGTGGATCTTCTTCGATCTAGATCTCCAGCCTAGTCTGCATCAATAAACGCATGTATGTCCACCACTATGTCCAATCCTGGTCTTCCTTGGTAGCACAATTCATAATTGATAGTTCCACACAAATACCTGAATACCCTCTTTAATATTGTCCAATGCTCCTTCCCTGGTTTTGACATATACCTACTCAAAACTCCCACTGCATGTGCAATGCCTGGTCTAGTACAAACCATTGCATACATCAAACTGCCAACTGCACTGGCATACAGAACATGGGACATGTCATATTCTTCTTCCTATGTCGTGGGACACTAATCTGCATATAACTTTACACCTATAGGAATAGGAACCTTGATCGATTTACTTCCATTCATATTAAACCTATCCAATATCATCTCAACATATTTTCTCTGATTCAACCAAAGTTTCATGTTTGCACGATCTCTTTTAATATCCATTCCCATAATGAAGTTAGCAGCAATGAGATCCTTCATGTCAAATTTGGAGGATAGTTGTGATTTCACCTCCTTGATAACATCCATGTTATTTCCTACCAGCAACATGTCATCAACATACAACACTACATAAATGAAGTGATTACCAACCTGCTTGGAATATACACAGTGATCAACCTTGCTTCTCAAAACTCTGAATCCAAGGATGTATGTGTCAAAATTTTGGTACCACATCCTAGGTGATTGATTCATACCATAGAGTGACTTCTTTAGCTTACATACCAACTCTTTCTTTCCCTTCACTACAAATCCTTATGGTTGCTTAATGTAGATTTATTCTTACAGATCCCCATGTGGGAATATTTTCTTCAGATCCATCTATTCCACTTCAATATCAAAAGAAGCAACAATAGATAAAATAAATCTAATAGAAGTTAACTTGGCAACAGGAGAAAAAATCTCACCAAATTCAATTCCGTCTACCTAGGAATAACCTTTTGCTACTAACCGAGCTTTGTATTTCTCCACTTTTCCTTTTGCATTAAACTTCTTCTTAAACAACCATTTTCTACCAACATATTTTCTTCTAGCTAGCAACTCAACTATATCCCATGCCTCATTCTTATCCAAGGCATTCATTTCTTCAACCATGGAATTCTTCCAGATTTTACTATCCTCTGAATTCATTACTTCCCTGACAGTTCTTGCATCATCATCAGTAACAGATAAAGGAAAATTAGAACAAAAATCAGGTGGACTATACCTTTCTAATTGCCTTCTTTCCCTCACTAATCTCCTCAATACTGGGGTATGAGGTTCTTCTTCTTCTGCTTCATCTTCTTCAGATGATTATGATTTTGCATCATCCAAATCAAACTCTATTTTCTCAAGTTCTTCTTGCGTTGGTAGGAATTCATGTTTGGAATCATTTGTTACCTCTCTAAAAACAACATCCCAAACGTAAACAATCTTCGTAGTTTATGGGCTCCAAAGCTTATAACATTTCACACCATCTTTATAACTAATAAAGATACACTTTTCAGCTTTATTATCCATCTTACTCCTATTTTCCTTTGGAACATGTACATAAGCATCACAACCAAACACTCTGAGATGTTCAAAAGAGGGTTTATTACCAATCCATACCTCGTGTGGAGTTTTATCATCCAATGCTTACGAGGGTGATCGATTGACCAGGTAACATGTTGTACCCACTACCTCTGCCTAGAATTCTTGTCCTAACTCGGCACCAATAAGCATGCTCCTTTATTTTTCCATCAATGTCATGTTCATCCTTTCTGCAACTCCATTCTATTGAGGTGTGCATGGAGTATTCTTCTGCCTTGTTATACCACATTTCTTACAGAATTCTTTGAATTCAATTCCGAAGAATTCTCCACCATTATATGTCCTTAATACATTTATTTTATTCTCTGTCTGATTTTCTATCAGAGCCTTAAACTCTTTAAATTTATCAAATACTTCATATTTCTTTCTAAGAAAATAAATCCATGTGTTCCTTGAGAAATCATCTATGAATGTAACATAATACACATATTTACCTAGTGATGGAATAAGCACAGGCCCAAACACATGACTATGTATCAACTCTAAGATCCCATTTGCTCTTGTAGCACCATATGGGAATCTTACTCGATTTTGTTTACCATATATGCAATGTTGACAGAAATCAAAATCCAGAGTACAATTAGACATACCTTCAACCATAAATTTACTGTGTAGTGTTCTAAGGCCCTTTTCTCCAATATGCCCCAGTCTTTGATGCCACAACATGGTCTTGTCTTGTTTATTTCTCTCCTCAGGGAAAACAGAATTGTTACACCCATTAGTATAAGTGCTTCCAAACAACTTGTATAGAGTTCCATGTCGAAATACCCTCATCAACACCATTTCTCCTTGTATCATCTTCCAAGTGCCCTTTCCTAATGCAATATCTAGTCCTACATCATCCAACTTGCTTACAGATATTAGGCTCCTAGCTAGTTTTGGAATGTGCAGAATGTTAAGAACCAAATATCAATATAGCATAGAAAATTCTCAGAAAAAGTACTCAACACCTTGAAAAAGAGATAATTTCAGATAATAAGCCTCTTCAAGGGGGCAACCTCCTTTTACCCCACTTAAATGTTCAAGTACAAGATGATTCAAAATGAAAATGTCTCCTTGGTATATATAGAAGACTAGGAGGTATAATTACAACTAATGGCCTAAAGCCGACATAAAGAAAATAACATTACTACTATATTATACCCCAATTAAGGGGTAATGAGCCACTAATGGCCTAAAGCCGACATAAATAAAATAACATTACTAATATAATATGCCCCAATTAAGGGGTAATGAGCCAATATTAGGGCTTAACATGCCCCTCCCATTGAGACAAGTGTTGTCCGCAACGCTTGAGTAACCCTGGATGCTTCTGTATAAAAGACTCATCTTCCCAAGTGGAATCTTCAGTCGGTAGTTTCGTCCATTTAATGAGATACTCTGAAATGGATCTATTCCTCAGCTGGAAAATTCTTGTGTCAGTGATGGCTGCAGGATCCAATATGATTTTTCCTTCCTCGTCAAGTTCTGGCAATATAGTTTGAACTGGGATCTTTTCGCCTATAACCTTGTTTAAGCATGAAACATGGAAAACTGGGTGTACTCGTGAAGATGCAAGAAGCTCCAATTTGTATTCCATAGTACCAATCTTTTGCAACACCTTATAAGGGCCATAGTACTTTGGTCATAATTTATTATCCTTCTTGGCTTGCTTGAGGGACATCTAATTGTATGGTTATAGTCTTAAAAATACCCAATCCCCTACTTCAAAACTTATTTCACTACGATGTTGATATGTTTGTTGTTTCATGCGATTCTATGCCATGGTCAGGTTGTCCTTTAAGATTTGGAGAACTTGTTGTTGATTCTCGATGCGATCTTCCACTGCTTGAACCTTAGACTTTTCTTTTAGAGAAGAAGTGATGGAAGGAGGGTGGTATCCATAAAGTGCCATAAATGGTGTCATTTTTGTTGCCATATGAAAGGAAGTGTTATACCACCATTCTGCCAAGGGTAACCATTTGAACCAATGTGTTTGTTTATCAGAGACAAAGCAATGAATGTATCCTTCCAAACATTTGTTCACTATCTTAGTTTGTCCAT
This sequence comes from Picea engelmannii, assembly GCA_009831015.1. NCBI lineage: Eukaryota > Viridiplantae > Streptophyta > Pinopsida > Pinales > Pinaceae > Picea > Picea engelmannii. The sequence goes on along the minus strand of ML789881.1, from coordinate 171,808 downwards.
CAGATTGAGGATGATAGGATGAGCTATGAGCCAATTGAGTACCC
>ML789881.1:148132-164568 GCA_009831015.1 Picea engelmannii | reverse complement strand
GGGTATGGCCTCTTACAAATAAATAAATTGTGCTATGATTATCCATTCTTTTCCACCTCATCTCATCAGATAACAAGGATGAAACTACATCTGCATACTTCTATGTAGATTGAGTGGTACTACTAATTGCTACAACCAGATTATCCCAAGAGTCTGGAAAAGAACATAACAAAGTAATACACTTATCTTCTTCTGCAATTGTAATGTTAATAGAGACAAGTTGACTTACCAGACTATTAATGGCATTTAGATGTTTTGTCACAAAATCTCCATATTCCATCCTAAAATGATACAAATTCTTTCGAAGAAAAAACTTGTTTACCGGGGACTTTGATTGATACAAATTCCCTAACTTATCCCATAGTTCCTTGGTTATTCAACAACATCGAATATTCCAAGCAGAGTCTAATAGTACTCCTTTCTCTTCTATCCAACTTCTCCCAATATTCCTTTGACATACTAGTAGGTTGTGTACTAGTAGTTTGTGTACTAGTAGATTGTGTACCAGTAGACTATGTGCCAGTAAACTGTGTACCAGTAGGTTGTGTACCAAGATCCACAACGATCCTGTTATTTTTGTACAAGAAGGTCCTCCATCTTGAGCTTCCATAGCTCAATTTTTTTACCATTGAACTTATCTATCTCGATTATAGAAGAGCTCGCCATTCCTTTTTCTACACTCGAATCACCACTGCAAAATCTCCCACTGTACCCAAGTTTATCACAGACCCAAGATAAACTTGATCTATCAAGACCGATCCAAACCCTCAGCAACAAAGGTGTCCCCCTGAAGCCAAAATAGAGCTATGATGCCACATGTAATTTTTTAAACCTGTGAAGTAAATTAATGCATACAGATTCTTAAGAAAAACATAAATTAATCAATGGCTCATACACATAATACACATAGATTTACGTTGGAAACCCTTAACTAGGAGAAAACTAGCCTTCCTTGGTGCCACACCTTTGAACTTTTCATTGTATTAATTTCACAATTCACCATACAATATATATACAATATTTTAGGTATTTTGTAGCTACCAAAACCCTAATCCCTTAATCCAGGATTAATTTAGAAAACCGCTAAAAATAGAAAAATCTGCTAAAATAGCAAAAACTGCCCAGAAACAAAAATCAGGGCACTACCTAGAGCCGAACGTTGTGCATAACTAGGGGGGGCAACCTAGCCCCCCTAGGATCCCCCCAATAAAGCGCTTACCACACACGACACAGATAACAAAGGAAGTTGGGATTGTCAAACACAATTGTCGAATCTGACACACCCACACGCAGACATGCAAAGAATATAACACATACCCAACAATAAATGAGGGTTGATGTGGCATCCACTAGTACCATGGTGGTCAACACAGTAGGTTAACTTGTGGGAGACATAACGTTTTCATATGACCTTTGATTGATGCAATTTTTTCACTATTAGGAAGGTATCAATGTGTAGAATAGCATCAAGGGGTATTATCTAATGCTAAGAAAGTTTTGACCCCAAACAATGTTGTTTGATGCCTCAAAATGGATTTGGAAGGTTTCAAACCCTAATTTTCCAAACTAGGAATTTCCATTAAAATAACCCTACAAGTTGATTCCTCTAATTCTTAACACTATGAAATCATCAAGATAGATGAAAAATAATATAATGATCCAATCCATATCATACCTCCCCATTTATGGAGGCTTTTGATCCCTAAAATATTTACTAAATGAGGTGAGGAAATTTTTCCTCTACCTTCTCCCTCGAGTACCACTTTGCTTTTCCTAGAAGTTTTCCTCTCAACCTAATCTTCCAAATTTCATGTTGCTCTATCCTATAGTTCTAGACCACTTTTGCAAAATTGTGTCCTCCACCAACTCTACCTCAGCATTTGGTGCTAATTACTCTATGGAAGGTTGGACATGCTCCCCCTAATCCAAAATGGTAGGCTCGTAGAGTTTGAGATTATCCAAATTCACTATTGAGTAAATGGGGATAAAATAGGTGTTATCTCCCACCTTATCCAATATTTGAAAAGGTCCATATCGTAGAGCCTTTCTATTCTTACCAATACCATGGAGTCTTTCCTTGTTTAGATATAACCAAACTCTGTCTCCCACTTTGAATGACTTCTCGGTTCTATGTTGATCATGTCTAGACTTGTATTTTTCCTATGAATTCTTTAACATCTCCTATACTTGCAAATTGATTTGCCTAATCTTCTCAACAATTTGTTACTCTCTCAATGCATCTCTTGTGAGGTCCTCCCTCAATCCTCCTTGTTGTTGATCAAAAAATCCTTAGACACCACTTATTCTTTACATATATATATGCACCATCTAACTTGATTCAGAATAATTTATTGATTGTATTAAGTTGATTTGTAGAATTCTAATAATGTTCTTTTTACCCAAAAAAACTCATGAAATGATGATTAGTTTTTTGAATGATGAGATGACACAACAAAAAATAAAAGAACTCAAATTACATATAGATATGGCATACAACACTTCATCTTCAAAGTCCCTTTATATAGCATAATTATTCTCCATCATCTCAATAGACCAAATTACATTACAATATGGGCTCACAAAAGCCAATTTAATGGGATCTCTTTAATTCCATTACTCAAAATAAGAAAATAAGTTCACCATTGAAATCCTTACAAAGTTCTCAGAAATTTGACTATAAAGTCGACCAAGTTCTGAACTAACTCAATTACATCCTCTTAGACACACAAAACAATGTGTTAAATGCTCATTAATGGAATCTTGAGATAATATTTTTACAAATAACCTCAAATTCATGATCCTTGCGAAAAAAAATGGGAAAAATGAGTATAAAGTTTCTTATGTTTGGACAATATACCTCATGACATGTTTTACGAGACAACCATACTTGGCCTCTTCATTTGCATGCAAATAGAGACATCCATACGACCTCAAAATTATTTTCCTGTGTCGAAAATTGTGCCACTTCGGGATTTATGCATACCTAGGAATGTGTGAAGTGTTGGGATCCATGCCCATATATAGGTCATGAGCCTCCAATCTCCATTTGCACATTTTGGCAACTTAAAACTAAATATAGTGGCATCCTGAAATAAGAGGGATTATTGGTCTAGTGGTTAACGTGTTGATTTTATATATGGTAACCTCGGGTTCGAGCCCCACCGACTACCATATATTCACACATTTTGTTGGTGTATAGCTATATATATACTATATATAGTATATAGTTTTAAACCACATGTGATGGAATATTTCCTTTAGCCCTTAGTGAAATGTGGTGTTGGTTACATGGTACAATATACAAACCAAGGGTCGAGGGCTTAATCCCTCATCCCTTTTTTCGGGCCCATTAAAATTCTATTACAAATTTAAATATAATTTGCACCATTCATATCTTAAGTCACATTGTATAGAAAGTTGGTAGTGAGGGATATGTTAAGTCTTTGGGAGGTTATGTAGGTCGCAGGTTCAACCCAGGTCGACTCCATAATTTTACATAACCATACCAATATAGGCCAATGGGGGGATTCCATGTGGTAACCTCTCATTGGCTAAAGCTTTCCACGTGTCAACATATGATTTGTCTACCTGGATAGTACCTTGCCTAGTCAACTGCCAACTCATCTACCCAATCATTGTACAGTCAGTCCACATGGAACCTTGGGGTGTGGCAACGTCATATGTATGGTCGTGCTACATGTCACCCTTGCAGTGGTGACACGTTTCACCCTTTTACCCCTTTGATTTTTTACTTTGACCTATTTTACCAAACTTTAACTTCTCATAACTTTTGCATACAAACTTCCTTTGAGGTGAAGTTTGGGCCATTGGAAAGTTATCACTAAGCTCTACATATTGATGGAATTTTATAGAGAATTTGGGATGGTTTAATTTTGAGCATTTATGGATCCCCTAGGAACTCTGTGAGTGTTCTAGATCCTCCTGGACCTTCGTGAGCATTCCTTATATCCTCCTCGATCACACCTTCCCACTAAAGAACTTTTGAACCTCCAAAAGTATAGATATTCAACAAATTATTGATGATAATTCACTCTTCCATTTTGTTGAATCTTTTGCAATTTAGTCTTCATCTTGGTTCCTTGATCTTAGGTACTATATTAGTGTACTTTTTTCTACTTCTCTAGAATATGGCTCCGACTCTAGCCTCTGACATGGTCGCTAAGATATGGTTATGGCTCATAGATTCCCTGGAAACAAAAGTCATGTATCTCTGTAATACATATATCATGTATTCAACATACACTCCCATCTACTATTGATGAAGATAGTCCATCTTAGTCAATATTAAACCAAGTCGAATTTTGATCTATTCCTTGTCCTTTTGGACACATTGTTCCTGTAATGTTGTTGTATCTATAGGAGTCTCTGAATGAATAGTTTGTCCATTTTCTCTCTTGACTTGAAGAACAACTTGATCAGTATTGTTATCACCTATACTTATCTACTTCTGTTCAAGGTATACATCCACACAAACATGACATAGTAATTTAAAATATGCTTATAGCATGCACCTTTATGCCTCTCATTTAGTGAAGAGGATTATTTCTCCTTTACCAACTCTAGAAAGTTTCACATTAATTCAATTCTCTTTCCTCTCTTGATCTACATGCTCCAACTACCTGCATCCTTTTGTTCCTTCACTTTTAGTTCTTCAGAATTAAGAATGTTTTCTTAGACAATTTGATCCATTTGTATCCCTTTAGATTATTACAAGACAATACATTTGTCTATATTGTTGTCTAATGGCTTAAAAAGATTTACAATGAGATTCATCTCACTGTAAAACAATATGTATAGGTGGTTATCTAGAAATTTATCTAACGATATTCCTCTCACTCAAACTATACGTAAGGTGGATATGTAGAAACCTCTCTTAATGAGATTCCTCTCTCTCAATGTCATATAAGGTGGAAATATAGAAACTTTCTTACACAATTCCTCTCACTCATATAAGGTGGAAAGATAGAAATTTTATAGAGTCCCTATCACTCTTATAATTTACAATGAGTGGCTTACAATCCTTCTAATAGACTTTAGGAGACATCTACATATGCATATTACATTTACAAATATACATATTTACAATGAAAATTTTAAATGGTTTACTTATGGACTCATTCTTCCCATTGTACTAGGAGTAGTCTTGCAAAATCTGACCTCTGACAATGCCTTTGATGTTGATGATGAATTTGACTTTGAATTCAATGTAGAATCTGATGTTGAATCCAAGTAACCATTATACCAAACTATAGGTCTTCCTACTAACCTGTATAACTTATCTTTGTGAATACCAAGCAATATTGTTGTGTCTAGAGAAGCTTCCCTTGAATACACAAGTACCTGACCCTTCTGGAATATGATTGCATAGCCTTCATCCTCAAATTATTCAACTAAGAGTAGGTTTACCTTTATATCTAGAACATACAACATATGTTCTATTTCTATAAATCCTCCCGACCCGAGATGGAATCTTACATATCCATACCCTCTTATTGCTTTTCTGGTATTGGTTCCAGATCCCAAATAGCAATCTGTTTTGGACTCTGAGAAATTCAAAAATATTGATCTCATCCAAGTCATGTGGCGAGATGAGCCACTATCCATGAACCATTCCTCAATGTCTTCATATATAACTTTTCCAAGGCCAGCCATAAGGAATTATTATTTCCCAATCCTTTCAATAATACCATTAACTTCATCTGGAGTTGTTGCTTGTCTTCTTGCAAGTGTCTTTACATATTTTTTTTCTATTTTAGACATAAGTGTGGGTAAAGTTTCCAACACTTATCAAGTTGATGTCCACTCTTACCACAATAAGAGAAGAGTGTCTTGTTCCATGATGCCTTCTTATCATTCCCCTTTTTCCTCTATTTTTATAAATGATATTCCTTCTTCTTGGAGGGATTTACTTGCACAGACTGTCTTCTTCGACACTTCTCCACATCATGGTTTCTAGTTCCATAGGAAGCACATGGATAACTAGACCATTCACCAATGGTAAAAGTTTTAATTCTTTCTCCTATAGCATGCACATCTTTCCCAGAAGATGACTTACACATGTTACCTTTCTCTAGACTAGAGGGTAAGGCTAATTGTTTTTTGTAGGACTTCTTCATTTAAAGTTCTCCTTGCTTAAACTATCCTCCAGCATTTTCCATATTGACAGGAAGAGGAAAAATATGAGGAGTCATCTTTCTCGATCATGCCTTCTAAAAGAGGTATCCCCTTTTGCATTGGAGACTTTACATTCTCATTCTGCCAATTTTCATGGATTGATGATGATGGTGCCAATGCTTAGTTCTTGATCTGTAACTTTATTTCTAACTCATGAAAAATACCCTTATGGAATTCCTCGTGACATAATAGTTGATATTTCAACCTCTATGTCTCTTCCTTGAGATTTTTCAACTACATTCTTAACTCATAATTCTCCTTCTAGATTTGTCGATTAATTTTCTTCTACAACCTCATCTTCGTGAGAACTTTACTCATTCTTCCTTCTTGAAAATATTCTTCAAAATCTTCACCAACTGAACTCTTGGATCTCATGTCACATTAATATCTTGAAAATACATGTCAAAACTAGCTCCGATACCACTTGATCCAAAAATCCATAGACACCACTTATTCTTTACATATATACATGCATAATCTAACTTGATTCAGAATAATTTACTAATCATTTTGAGGTGATTTGGAGAATTTTGATGATGTGATTTTTACCCAAAAAACTCATGAAATGATGATTAGTTTGTTGAATGATGAGATGACACAACAAAAAATAAAAGAACTCGAATTACATATAGATATGGCATATATCACTTGATCTTCAAATTCCCTTTAGATAGCCTAATTGTTGTCCATCATCTCAACATAACAAATTACATTACAATATGGGCTCACAAAAGTCAATTTAATGGACTCTCTTTAATTCCATTACTCAAAAAAAAAAAAAAAAATCACCATTGAAATCCTTGCAAAATTTTGATAAATTTGACTATAAAGTCGACCAAGTTCCGAACTGGCTCAATTACACCCACTTCGACACGCAAAACAATGTGTTAAATGCTCATTAATGACATTTTGAGAATTTTTTTTTACAAATGAGCTAAGATCACAAATTAGACCTCAAATTCATGATCCTTGTGAAATATCATGAAAAATGAGTATAAATTTTCCTATGTTTGGACAATATACCTCATGGCATGCTTTACAAGAAAACCATACTTGGTATCTTCATTTGCATGCAAATCGAGACATTCGTACGGCCTCAGAATTCATGTCCTGCATCGAAAACTATGCCACCTTGAGATCCGTGTAGACCTGGGAATGTGCAAAGTTTTGGGATCCATGCACATATATAGGTCACGGGCCTCCAACCTCCATCTGCACATTTTGGCAACTTAAAACTAAATATAGTGGCATCCAGAAATAAATGGGATTGTTGGCCTAGTGGTCAAGGTTTGGAGCTTATATATGGTAAGTCGAGGTTCAAGCCCCACCGAATGTAACGACCCTAGTTGAATATATGCTTAGGGAATTTTAAGTAAAATTAATTAGGTAATTAATTGTCCTAATATGATTTTAATTAAACAAAGATTGGCATAATAATATTAATTAAATATTTATTAATTAATTAATTGTTATAACTTTTGATTAATTAATTAATTACCTATCACATTCAATGACATGGGTAATAAATTTAAGAGGGTTAATAATTTTAATTGTTTAATTAAATGATTTACGTACATGGAGGGGATAAGAAACATTAAATAAAAGGATAAGAAACATTAAATAAAAGGATAAGACATTAAATAAAAGGATAAGAAACATTAAATAAAAGGATAAGACATTAAATAAGAGGATACGATAATGAATTAAGGGATAAGGAAATTAATGAGGGGGAAGGAGTCGGTGAAGGAGGGATATGACGAAGGAGTCTTACGGGAAGGGGATCATCATTTTTGGGGAGGAAGCATTTTGGAGGGGGACGAGAGTTTTGGTTTCTTGTCTTGGCTTTTCTGGTTCTGTGGTGGAGTTCTGCAGTCTTTGAGTATCATTGCAGGGGGCACCGAGTTGCTAGGGGTTTTGGGCATGGGGGCCAGGATTCCTTTCGGTTTCCTGGAGCTAGGGATCCGGACAGACTGCTCCTAGCTGACTAGGAGGTTAGTCGGTTTGGGCAGAGTTGGTCAGTGCATCAGGCAACAACAAAGCAGTAGGCTGGACAACTGGGTCAATGGAGAAATTAGCACCAGGAAGAGGTAAATTTGTATTATTATGTTAAGTAATTCTTATTCTGTTATGAAATTGTTGTTCATTAATTAATTTAACATGCGTATATGTTGAATTAAAAGAAATTATTGAGTTTTCTATGTAGAAGTAGAAGTTTACTATTTCAATTTATGGATTTAACAGACTTAAATTAATTTGGTCCCTACATATGGTATCATAGCTTCAGTTTGAAGCACTAGAGCCTTACGAGCCTACCTACCCACCCATCATCTTGACTGAAAGCTATGTCATGTGTCCTGTGAACAACCCTGAAAACATAAGCATGCAACCTGGAACCCTTAATTTAAGGCCCTTGAAGGCCGGGAATAATGCAGAAATAATGAAAAAAAAAGACACTTAAAACCCTAGAAAATAACAAGAAATGACACATAAACCCTAAGAGAACCCCTTAGATGAATCCTGGAAAAGAGATCCTACACCTGTAGGAGCCACATGTCAACCTTCTCAAACCATATGATTATCAGTAAGAGTCCTTGCCTACAACCAAAACATAAAACTAAGAAGGTGAGGGTCTTTATCTAAAAAAAAAAATAGGATAACAAAATTCAATATATATATATATACAAGAATAAACCTAAGATTTAATTTCCTCTATAAAGGAAATAATTAGAATAAAGAGATCAACAAGAACCTAGACGTATAAAATTATATAACCAAAACAGGAATTACATTATTATATCGAAAAGGAAAACTTGTAAATTCGGCCTAAAGGCCAAGCTCCAGCTCCGCCTAACCTGCAAGCCAATCCATCATTTATTATAAAATAATGTAAAACATATAATAAAAAAAAAAAAAGAGTAAGGTGTAGGAAAAGTAGATAAAGAATATATATATAAAAAATAATACTCTTGTTTGATGCCGATGATGTTGGAACTGCCAAAAATCTTTACTTCTAGAGAAGAACTATGGAAATACACCAAGCCTCGAGCAGATTCAGACTGTGTCGATGGGTTGCTTTGTAGTTTTCTGCAATTCGGCAGAGGTCTCTTTGAACCAACCTTGTTGAGAAGCTTTTATCCAACCATAGCCAGTAATGTTAGGATCCGTTGAGTAGTCTCCACTGTAAAAAAAAAAATATAAAAGGCTATGCAAACTAAAAGGTTAAAATAAAAAAATTGCAGCCTTTAAGTCAAGACCAATCCGGTAAAAACCATACTAAGTATGTATTTTAATTATTTATGTGCATGAGATAAGAAAGAACATTCGAAAACGTGATCATCCTTACCTACCTCAGACAACCACTGAACTTTCATGCTTGGGGTAGTGCGGTACAAAAAAAAAAAAAAAACGAATTCCAGATTCGAAGGCAACAAAGATCTGGAATGAAACAAATTCAAAGACCACCAGGTAATACTAGCCAAGGAAGATCGAGCAGTGTTTTCAGTTATGAAGATGGCCGGATTTAAGTATCTCATCTGTGGATGGAACGCACACATGGTAGCGTCTTCTCTTGAGACAAAATCCTAATATGCGCCTTGGTCTCCTCCCTCATTTGTTGTATGATCTTCCCACACAAGCCCAGTGCCAAGCCCTTTCCTTTCCACATGTCTCATCCCCCGCCATAATTACAATCACTTTTAGATCGTTGTTATCATCTGAAAGGTGTGACATATCGTCTGTCATTTCATTCTTCCCACCATAAGCATGCTCGACATTATGAGGGTTTGTTCCATTACTTTCTTGTTGTTCTGAATCGTCGCTAGACTTGTTGAAGTAGAAGCAGGAGAGAATAATCACAGCACATCCTATGAGAAGGAGCATGGCACCCACTCCAATCAAGAGATAGGGATATGGATACTTCCATACTGATAAATGGTTTCTTTCTGCGTTGATATTTGACATTCCTCCTGCACTGCTCTTCTCACCGAAATGCCTTTCATAAACAGATCCGAGTGCATCATATTTATCTGTAAATCTCCACAGCTAGAAAACCCAAGCACCAGCGTTCAACACTGAGATACAGATGTTCCAAAAAATTCCACGAGCTAAACACTAACAAAACACAAGACAACATACCAAAACACTCAACACACATAAACCCTTCACAAAGCGCCAGCACCAGCACAAAGCCAGCACCAGCACAAAGCCAACGCAGCGCGGAAAAGAATTAGCAGAGGCCGCTCAATAGCTCAGAGCATTGAAGGCCATACCAAACGTTGATTCGTAATAGAGGAAGCTCCTCTGTGCTTGGGTTCTCTACCGCCAGGAGAGTTATGCAGAGTAGAATGAGGAGAGGAAAAATGGCTTTGCCAAGCTAGGGTTGGGAGTATAGGGTTTGGGTAAGGAGAACGAGGGTGGGGCACGTGGGCTTCATGTGTGCCCACCCTTTGTTATCATCATTTGGTTTTAAATTATTTATTTAAATTTATATATGTTTTTTATTTTAGTTATTTTTTTTATTACTTTTTTTATATTTTCATTTAATTATTGATCATCGTGAATTATAGATATATATATTATTTGTTTATTCTTAAAATAATTAAAGTGATTAACTTGTTTATTTTTTATTTTATTTTTATCATAAAAAAAAATAACGACAATAAATTAATAAATAAAAATAAAAAAAACAAATAAAATATATTAATAAATAAAGTTATAAACATAAAAATAAAAATTGAAATGTTTTGGAGTCTATGGGTTTAGAACCCACGACCACCCATCGCCTAAGCCTTAAGAAACAAACAAACACTAACGGGCCATACATGAGTCTTTACAAATAAATTCTTATACTTAATAGATTAATGGTAACACTGTATGATTAGAGTGGTATCATTATTAGGAAGATACAGTATGAAGATTAAGACTAAATGGCTTATTACCTGACCTATTGATCCGGAGCCAACTAACCGAGTTGAATCATAACTAGTGAATGCACCGGAAATCAAAGTAAAGGCTTATTTAGTGTTGTTGATCTTTGTATCCCGAAGTATAATCTTCGATTGTCCAAGTGTCAGGCTCACGAGACTGTACACACAACTCATCGAGCCAAGAAACAAGTCCCTCCACTCCATTCCACCAGTTAAAGTCAATGTTGAATCTCAATGCAGCATTCGACAATGCCAACACTAGGTGTCAAGGAAAATCTCACGAGTCAAGCATCAGAGGATATTTAGTTGTAAGCGAAAAATTAAAAGGACTTAGACTAGGACAAGCGGGAAGGAGGCGGCATACGCACTAGGAGAGTAAGTAAGAGGAATTGGCGAGTATGGCGCAATGCTAGCGTAGCTACAGGGCAAGGGAACCAATATTTTTTTTTTTAGGGCGACGAAATCAAGCTTAGACGCTTAATCCTAATCCTAACCTAGCCAATCCCCTAAAGAGAGTAATGTTTGTTTACAAACAAGTAAAGAAAACTTACACCTAACCCTGTTTCTAGTTTGAGTAGCACCAATTTGAAACGTCCTTGAACTCACCCTGACAACTTTGGTTCATGCAGTTTAAAGCATACAGGATGGTCAGGACTCAAGGGAATCAAGGCAAGGGAGCGTCGTTGCAAGCACCACCAACACCACCAGCGCCCCCACCACCATCGCCCGAACTAGCTCTCATACTGCGCTCTTTAGAGGCCATTAATGAGACTTTAAAGGGTCGACAACAAGCAGGGACCGAAGTGTAACCCTCACCGACTAGAATGGGTAATCCAGAAGCATCAACTGATTCAGGGGGAGGAACTCCACCTAAATACATCACGCGAGAATTGCATAAGATCAAACTTTCGGAGTTTGTCGGGGGTCGCGCTAGTGAACGCACGGAAGCATGGTTGGAAGGCATGACAAGGTGTTTTTCCTTAAGGGACTATGCATCCAACTCAAAGGCAAAGATCACAATTGTTTAGTTGAGAGACAGCGCCTTGAACTGGTGGGGAAACCTAGAAAGACAACTGCATCTTACCCCAGACACAGTATCTTGGGAACTTTTCGAGGAGAGGTTCCGAAGGAAATATCTACCAGTGTATTATGAGGAACAATAGGTAGGGGCATTTCATGCCTTAGTACGGGGAAACAGAACTGTAGAAGAATATGAGATCAGATTTACGGAATTGGTCAAATATGTTTCGTATATGGATAATGAGCAACGACAGGTAGAGCGCTTCGTCTATGGATTGAACCCTAAGATAAGATTTATGGTGCGGATGTGGAAACCGTCTTCAGTAGTGGAAGCGGTGGAAAATGCGCGTTATGTAGAGGAACACATGAACTTAACTAGGGGTACAAGACCGACATTTCCGCATCATCCTGGATTCGTAGGGAAGGCCCCGAGGACATTTGCCAGGGGAGGGGGCTCAAGGCCACCACCATATGGTAATAGAGTGGCGCCAAGGACAATAGCCACAGGTATTTCAATGGCAGCGAGTGCAGCATCTCGTTCATCGCCAATGATGCAGACAGGTCCACGACCATATCAGGGAACAACTAGTAGGGGCAGGGGTTCCAGGGGAAGGAACTCATTTCAGAGACAGTCACATAACAGTGCACAGGTTCAATCTCGTGTTACATTTTGGGGGTGCGGAGAACCCCATTACCAGCATGACTGCCCAGAGTTACAATCAGGGTTCGTGGAGAAGGAAAGGCACCGATGGGGAGAACAAGTAGCAGTCACCAGATTTATGCAACGATTAATAATCGCCAGGCCGAACATCAATCCACGGTGGTGGAGTCATCAGGTACGCTAAATCATATCAATGTTAAGATTTTATTTATTTCTGGTGCGACAAATAATTTCATTTCACCATCTGCATTAAAAAAGAGTGGGTTGGCAGCCTACGAGCACGATGAATTTAAACAAGTCGAGATGGCTTCGGGGGAAAAACAAGCGATAGGACCTAGTGTTGATAATTGTATAGTAGACCTGGGAGTGTGTACTACCAGGTTGAATGTATACGTCACTGCTCTCGGGGCATATGACCTAATCATTGGAATGGATTAGTTAGCAGCTCATCGAGCTTTGGTAGATTGTTTCACAAAAAGGGTGCTCTGTGTAGACGACGAAGGAAGGCCAGTAGAGATCTAGGGTGTACGGAGAAAAGTGTCATTATGCTTTATATCAACTATGAAGGTTAAGAGATGCTTGAGACAAGGGTGTCGATTATATGTAGTGGAAGCAGTGAATGAAAGGAGGGGACCCTCATTGGATCAGTACCCAGTATTGTCAGAATTTAAGGATGTTTTTCTGAACGAGTTACCAGGGTTACCTCCTGAGAGGGAGATTGATTTTACTATTGAGCTAAAACCTGGTGCAAAACCAATTTCCAAGAGTCTGTATTGGTTGACAGCACCGGAACTTTGTGAATTGCAAATGCAGTTGAAAGAATTACTTGACTTAGGGCTAGTAAGGCCCAGTGTCTCACCTTGGGGTGCACAAGTAATTTTTGTAAAGAAGAAGGATGGATCCTTATGACTGTGTATAGACTACAGAGTCTTGAATCGTGCTACAGTCAAAAATAGGTACCCAATGCCGTGAATAGATGACCTCTTCGATCAAATGAAAGGAGCAGCGGTATTCTCAAAGATCGGTTTGCAATCAGGGTATCATCAGTTAAGGATTAAGGAAGGCGATATCCCAAAAACTACCTTTCGAACTCGGTTTGGACATTACGAGTTTGTCGTAGTACATTTGGGATTGACCAATGCGCCAGCCGTATTCATGAGCCTCATGAACGGTGTATTTCGGAAGTACTTAGACCGTTTTGTACAAGTCTTTTGAGATGACATCCTCATCTATTCCAAGAATGAAAGAGAACATGAGGAACACTTACGAGTAGTGTTGTCCTGTCTTAGGGAGAACAAATTGTATGGGAAGCTGTCGAAGTGTTCCTTCTTCCAGAAAGAGATTCACTATTTAGGTCATATCATTTCTGGCAAAGGAATCTCTGTGGAGTCGGAAAAGGTAAAGGCCATTATGGAGTGGCCAATGCAAAAAAATTCCCATGAGATGAGAAGCTTCATGGGGCTAGCAGGTTATTACCGAAGATTTGTGAAAGGATTCTCAAAAATAGCGAAACCCATCACCACTTTGCAACGCAAGGGGGCCAGGTATGAATGGACAGAAGAATGTGATAGCGCATTCATTGAGCTTAAGAGGTTACTAACTAGTGCGCCAATTCTATGAGTGTCGTATATGGACAAGGAATTCACAGTCTGCACGGATGCCTCGAAGAAAGGGTTGGGGGTTGTGCTAATGCAGGATGGAGGAGTGATAGCTTATGCATCAAGGAAGTTGAAAAAATGCGAAGAGCTATATGTGACTCATGATTTGGAGTTGGCAGCTATAATGCAAGCTCTGAAACTTTGGAGGCACTATCTTGTGGGGTGAAACTTTGAGCTTAAAATGGACCATCAAAGTTTAAAACATCTCTTCACTCAAAGAGATCTGAATGCCAGGCAAAGGCGACGGTGTGAGTTTATGAGTGAGTACGATTTTGTTATTTCGTACATCAAGGGAAAGGAAAATGTGGTTGCAGATGCCTTGAGTATGAGACCACGTATCTTCTCCTTGGTACCCTTAAAGGTCAATCTGAGGGAACATGTGTTGACAAAACTCCAAGGAGACAGTTGGTATTTAAAGGTTACTTCAAAGCTCCAAAGTGGGAGGTAGTTAGATCCAAAGTATGAAGGATATATTCTGGAAGTAGATGGACTATTAAGATATCGAGGAAGGATGTACATCCCTGAAAGTGGGGATATTCGAAGCATCATATTGAAGGAAGCCCATACAACACTTTATTGTGTGCATCCGTGTGTGAAGAAGATGTACGCAGACGTGAGGAAGCTCTTATTTTGGGTAGGCATGAAGCGCGATATAGTCCATTTCGTCACCAAGTGCCTAGAGTGTCAACAAGTGAAAGCTGACCATCAACACCCGGCAGGCCTCCTACAACCAAATGATGTTCCTATGTCCAAATGGGAAGTCATTTCTATGGATTTTGTTGTGGGGTTGCCGCTCACATCTCATAGACACAATGCCATTCTTGTGATAGTGGATAAGTTAACCAAGAGTGCTCATTTTATTCCGATTAGAGACACTTACGATGTCACTGATGTGGCACGTGTGTTTGTAAATGAGGTTATCTGTTTGCACGAGATACCTAAGAAGATCATTTCAAATAGGGAGTCTAGATTCACTTCTAGGTTTTGGACAAGTTTGCAGTCAACATTGGGGACTCAATTGAACTTAAGCACAGCTTATCATCCTGAAACAGATGGGAAAACTAAGAGAGTAAATCAAGTCATGGAAGACATGCTTAGGATGTATGTCATGGATAATCAAACCCAGTGGTAGAAGTACCTACCTTTGGTAGAGTTTGCCTACAATAATAGTTTTCATAGCTCCATCGAAATGCCACCCTACGAAGCTTTGTATGGAAGGCCATGAAGAACGCAATTGAGTTGGGATAGACTAGAAAACCGAGTAACAGTTGGGCCAGAATTGATTCAATAGATGGAGGAACAGGTGATTCAGAATAGGCAGAGACTAAAGGAAGCACATGATAGGCAGAAAATTTATGCAGATGCACACAGGACCGACCGAAGTTATGAAGTGGGAGACCAGGTTTTCATTCATATCAGGCCTAATAAGAGTACCATACGGTTCGGGAAGGGGACAAATTTGTCACCTTGATTTGTAGGACCGTTCAAAATCCAATAGAAAATTGGACCCGTTGCCTATCGTCTCGTACTACCACCCCACTTGCATAAAACTCATAATGTATTTCATGTATCTGTTTTACGTCATTATGTTGTTAATGAATCACATAAACTAAATTGGAAGGAATTGCAGGTATCTAACGTGGGAACCCTCATGGTATAACCATTACGCATATTGGACCATAGAGTCCGACAACTCAGGAACCATCTCGTAGACCAAGTTAAGGTCCAGTGGGACAAGTATAGTCCAGGATATGCTACTTGGGAAGACGTCGAGACACTACGATGAGACTATCCCTCACTTTTTTTTGCCACCTCGAGAATATGTTTCTCAAATGTTGGGTGTATGTAACACCACCTTTTGACTTAGACAGACAGGATTACCTGAGGCCTATATACTTTATTTTCTAGTCACAATGAAACTATTAAGTGATACACTTAAACTTTAAAATGTATGAACTTTTATGAATGTTTAAATGT
>ML789881.1:118086-147699 GCA_009831015.1 Picea engelmannii | reverse complement strand
GTGATGATGACTGTCAGTTGCCTGCTAGGGAAGCTTGGTCGAGATAGTGACACTTCCACTTACGGGTTCTATTTGGAGTTAGTTCAATATAGTTGATGCTCCAAGATAGTCTAGAAGAGGAAGGATAGGAATGGAGATGGAAGTAAGTTAGGGAGGAAGGATCAGTAAAGATAGTTGGTAAAGTATGGAGATTTGTCTTGTGGTGGAATTTAATGTTTTCCCTTCTAAAAAAAAATAAAAAAAATGTGTATATATGAATATTCATAATTACATAACTAAACCACAGTTGTCTAAATAAAATTGTTGAACCGGATAATTGTAATTAAAGGATTTCTCAAACAGTTGATTGGTTTGTTGTCTTTTATAAAAGACTAGTCTTGTTGATTGGATTGAATCCATACATAAATTACTAAAGGATGATAGTTTTTTATTATTAGTACATGCACGGGACTTGTATGTACTAGCTACACATGCATTTCTTGTACATATACACTAGTATGTATGAGTTTTCTTGACTTACTTACTGATAATGTCGGTTGATTGTTATGAATGTGTGAACCATGTTTATTTTCCTTTGTACCATAAGATACCTTAACTTCGGGACGAAGTTTCCTGAAGGGTGGGTGTATGTAACAACCCTAGTTGAATATATGCTTAGGGATTTTTAAGTAAAATTAATTAGGTAATTAATTGTCCTAACATGGTTTTAATTAAACAAAGATTGGCATAATAATATTAATTAAATATTTATTAATTAATTAATTACCTATCACATTCAATGACATGGGTAATAAATTTAAGAGGGTTAATAATTTTAATTTGTTTAATTAAATGATTTACGTACACGGAGGGGATAAGAAACATTAAATAAAAGGATAAGAAACATTAAATAAAAGGATAAGACATTAAATAAGAGGATAAGATAATGAATAAAGGGATAAGGAAATTAATGAGGGGGAAGGAGTCGGTGAAGGAGGGATATGACGGAGGAGTCTTACGGGAAGGGGATCATCGTTTTTGGGGAGGAAGCATTTTGGAGGGGGAGGAGAGTTCTGGTTTCTTGGCTTGGCTTTTCTGGTTCTGTGGTGGAGTTCTTTAGTCTTTGAGTATCATTGCAGGGGGGACCGAGTTGCTAGGGTTTTTGGGCATGGGGGCCAGGATTCCTTTCGATTTCCTGGAGCTAGGGAGCCAGACAGGCTGCTCCTAGTTGGCTGGGAGGTTAGTCGGTTTGGGCAGAGTTGGTCAGTACATCAGGCAGCAGCAAAGCACAGGCTAGACAACCGGGTCAACGGAGAAATTAGCATCAGGAAGAGGTAAATTTGTATTATTCTGTTAAGTAATTCTTATTCTGTTATGGAAATGTTGTTCATTAATTAATTTAACATGCATATATGTTGAATTAAAAGAAATTACTGAGTTTTCTGCGTAGAAGTAGAAGTTTACTGTTTCAATTTATGGATTTAATAGACTTAAATTAATTTGGTCCCTACACCGAATACCATATATTCACGCATTCTTTTGGTGTGTGTGTGTGTGTGTGTGTGTGTGTAGTTTTAAACCACATGCGATGGGATATTTCATTTAGCCCTTAACAGAATGCGGTGTTGGTTACATGGTACAATATACAAACCAAGGGCCAAGGTTCAAGGGCTTAGGCCCTCAGCCTTTTTTCCACCCATTCAAATTATATTACAAATTTAAATATAATTTGCACCGTTCATATGTTAAGTCACATTATATGGCGTTTTGGTAGTGGGGGCTATGTTAATTCTTTGGGAGGTTATGGAGGTCGCAGGTTCAACTCCCATCGACTCCATAATTTTACATAACCATACCAATATAGGCCAATGGGGGGTTTCCACATGGCAACCTCTCATTGGTTGAACCTTGCCACGTGTCAACATATGGCTTGTCCACTTGGATTGTACCTTTCCGCTACCAACACATCTGTCAATTCAACATATTGTCAATCCATGTGGAACCTTGGGGTGTGGAAACATCATCTATACATTATTTCCACATGTCACCCTTGCAGTGGTGACACGTGTCACCCTTTTACTCCTTTGTCTTTTGACTTTGACATGTTTGACCAAACTTTGACTGCTGATACATTTTGCAGATGAACTCCATTTGTGGTAAAATTTGTAGTGTTGGAAAGATATCACCGAGCTCTACACATTGATGAAGTTTTCAAGAGAATTTGGGACTGTTAAAGTTTGACCATTTATGAATCCCTTGGGACCTCTATGAGTGTTCCAGATCCTCCTGGACCTCTATGAGCATTCCTTAGATCCTCTGGGATCATTTTTCCATATAAAACATCCAAGGGTGAAGGTGGAAAATATCCAAAGAAAAATTCAAAAGGTGAATTACTAGTAGAGGTGTGGACTACTCTATTATAAGAGTGTTGTATGTAGATTAGAATTTCATCCTAGGTATTTGAATTCTTCTGATTTTAACCACTCAAAAGATGCACCGAGTTCTTGTTGACTACTTATGTCTTCCCATCTGTCTATGGATGGAATGATGTATATATCTTCAACTTAATTTCCCTATTCTCCCACAATGTAGTCCAAAATGTACTGAGAAATTTGGTGTCCTTATTTGAGATGATGCTCCTTGGTATCCCAAAGTGCACCCATACATGTTCAAAGAACATGTTTGCTACTTATTTTCCTTTGATGATATTTTTACAAGGCATGAGAATGCACATCTTGTTGAACCTCTCAACTACCACAAATAGATAGTCATGCCCCTTCCTGGTTGTTGGTAAACCTCCCATAAAATCCATGGAAATTCATTCCCAATGTCGAGTGGGTACAGGTAAGGGATGGTATAGACCTTGCTTCGTGTTACTAGGCTTGCTAGTACAACAAAGTGTACATCCTCTAATATATTGTGCTACATATTCTTGTATTTCAGGCTAGTACACATAAATTTGTAAGTTGGCAATTGTCTTCCCAACACCAAAATTTCATACAACCTTGGAGGTGTCATCCTCTATGATAATCTACAGTCATTCACCTTTAGGGACATAGATCTTGTCATTTTTGTAGAGGAACACATTCTAGAAATGACAGTCAACCTTGTTGTCACCTTCTTCTATAATAATTTGGTCATGTACCTATTGAAAAACCTCCTTGAACTCCTCATCTTTTGTGTATGTATGTTTGTATGCATCATGGGTAAAAGGCTCCATGTGCATCAGAGTTCCCAAAGTTGTAATATCGCATGTGGGTAGCCTTGAAAGCATGTTCGTGTTTCCTTATTTGTGTCTTCTCACTATGGGACTACAAATACTGTAGCGGTTGGTGATCTATGTGGATGATGGTATCCCTTCCCATCAAATAGTGCTTCCACTTCTTGACAGCTTGAACTAGGGCATAGAGTTCCTCTTCAAAGGTAGGGTAGTTGAGAACCACCCCATGAAATATTTTAGAATTATAGTATACAAGCCTTCCTCCTTTAAACAAAACTTATCCCATGGCATACCCGCTTGCTTCTATCTCCACTTCAAAAGGATTTTGCAAGTTTGGTAATGCGAGAATTGGTGCCTGATTGATATTTTTTCATCTCATCGAAATACTTCTGCTAATTCTTCCCCCAATGGAAACTATTACCACTCCATGTTATGGTGTGGAGTGGTCCAGCTACCGCTGAAAATGAAGCTATGAACTTTCACAAGTATTGTGCTACCCCCCAAAAATCCTCTAACTTAAGTGGAATTAGAATTATATTTCCATTCGATGATGGCCTCCATATTTGTAGGATCTATCTTGAGCTCTCCATCGATCACATGCCCAAAATTCACCAAAGACTATTGAGAAAAATCACATTTCTTGAGGTTAGCCAACATTTGGTGCTTCTTTAGAGTCTCTAACACATGCATGAGATGTGAGATGTGTTCCTCCTAAGTAGCACTATAAACTAGTATATCATCCAAATAGACTATAACAAATGAATATAGGTATGGGCATAATACATCATTCATTAGTGTCATAAATGTAGTTGATGCATTATATAAACCAAATGGCATGACCAACAATTCATGCAAACCTTGATTTTTCTTGAAGGTAGTATTCTAGGTGTCTTATTCCTTGATGAGTACCTAGTGGTATCCCAATTTTATATCCAACTTGGTGAAATATTTTTCATGTTGCCACTGACATAATAGAGCACTGATATTGGGTAGAGGGTACCTATTTTTTAGTGTAATCTTGTTCAATGCTTTGTAGTCTATACACAGTTTCCAAGTCCCATCCTTCTCTAGTACAATTATGATAGGTGACCTGCAAGGTAAGGTTCTTGTTCAAATTACACCCTTCTCCAACAGAAACTACAATTGCTTCTTCACATCATTTGTTTCTAGAACATATTGTCTATACATCCCAATATTTATTAATGGGGATTCTAGTAATAATTGTATTTCATGCTCCACTTCCATGCTCCACTTCCCTCTTGGGTGGTATCCCTTTAAGATCCTATAAAACTCCTTTATGCACCTATATAAATTCCTTCAAATGATGTTTATTCTCTTTAGTACACCCTTCAAGGGATGCCTTTACTCTTATTGACTCATCCTCGGTCTGATTTTCTCTTAAGAAAAGTAAAACATATGTCTTACTATAAATAATAAACTTCTTGGCCTGGTTGGAACTTACTAGTGAGATATATTAATTTCCTTTATGTGAATTGATAATGTAGGACTTCCCATCCTTGATTAGTTAGTACCAGTTAGCTCTTTGCATGAATATTTCATCCCTCATATACATGTAGGTTCTTCCAAACACTACTCCACATATGTCAAGGGATACTACATCCAATTCCACTTCATTAATAAAATCAACACTTACAACAAATTTAATCTTACATTGTTTTGTTACGTTAATATACGCATCCTTATTTACCCATCCCAATGGATATGGGCTAAGATGATCGTGAACTTCCAATACAAGCTTGCGGACTAGATCTGTTGCTATGATATTAGTTTGTGAACCAGAGTCGAATAGGGCATCTATATTGGTCTTCTTGACTTGGATATTGATGTGGAAGAGTTTGATCATCTCCTTCTCTTCCTAGTGAGGAAGGATACTCAGATTCACCTCCTTTTTCATTAATATGAATACAATATTCTCATCCACATCAAATTTTATTTCAACTTGATTGCTCAAATCCATGGCTAGAAGATTATTTTTCTTTGCATCCTTATTGTGGTTCTTTAGGTTCAAATTTGGATGTAGTTTCAAACACTTCTCCTCAATGTTCCCATCAATATTGCAATGGTTACAATGGTTGCTCGGATCCTTGCACTAATGTGCAGTGGCTACCATATTCTTATCCTTTCCCCCTTTCCACTTGTTCTTCCACTCCTTGCAAGATTCTTGGTGATCTTTCTTTTTGGATGATTCCCACCATTCCAAGATCTTTCTTTTTGGATGATCCCACGAAATCATGGAAGTTTCTCCTTCTAGAAGATTCAAGAAAATGCTCATTTTTCCCACATGTAAGCATTCTCGCACCCTGCCTATAGAGAAACTTGCGAACCTCTCGCAACCCAGCTATAGTGCAACCTGCAAGAATCATGCATTCTCACACCCTACCTATATAGCAACCTGTGAACTCCCCTTTTATAGGGTTTTTACAAAGGAAAATGCAACTTCTTTTCTCAGGAAAAGTTCTTCTCTCTTCAGGAACTCAAGCCACTGACCCCTCTGAAGGCAACAGATAGGTTTACATCATTAACGGTCATAGGGATGACGAAAATAATGTGTAACAACCCCCAATATAATTTAGGATTACATCTGGGTTCTTTTGAGAGATAATCATCATGATGACCATATTTTTGAACTCGGTGGTGTAATCTTATACACTCTACCCTTGCTTCAGCCTGAAATAGTGCCACCGGATCCATTGGTCCTCTACATACCTGATAGGGTATAAACGAGACTTGGTGAGGGTTTTGAATTCCTCCCACCTAGTTATTGGTGTATCACCCTCCATCCTAAGTGTTTCCATATGGATTTCCCATCAGGTTAAAGCATGGATTTCTAACTTCAATTTGGCAAATGATATCTTTTGTTCTTCATCTATATGGTGAATGTTGAAAAAAAAATCTAATTGTTGCAACCAATGATTCCATTTTAATGTCTCGATCTCACCTTGGTATGGATTTATGTCCAATTTTGCTTCCATATTGAATAACTACTGTGAAGGGTTTATGGCATTCAAACTCAACTATTCTTTCTTAGTTTCTTTCAGTTTTTCCTTTTTTGGGTCTTTATTATCCCCAAATTTCTCTTATGATATGATCTTTGAGTTTGAGCCTCCAACTTCTTGGAATGGTATGATCTTTGTTTATAGAGACACCCTGAGGAGGGACATATCGCAAGATGCGTCAGTAAATTTCTCTTCGAAACTTGCAAATATCTCATCTATTGGATCTCGAGGGTTGTTATGAATAGACTTTTTGACCATGGTTAGGGTTCTATGACTTTGTTCTTAAACAAATTCTGGGATCCCCAAAACATCCCACAAATACCCCAAAAAAAACTTCTTTGATACCAATATGATTTGTAAACTTCCATGGATATTCCATTTGACAATTCATCACAATAGATCTAATAAAATAATGAAATATTTACTGTGAAGGTTAATTTCCTTTAGATCTCAGATTCTTTAATTACTAGTTTTTCTACTTAAATGTATTGAATAGATGAAATGTGAAAAATACAGAACATAATAAATACTATTGTGAGAAATATTACCCTACAGACATGTTAAGCTCCCCTTAGCCAACTTTTCATCGGTTAAGACAGAATAGAACAAGTGGACATTAACATCCCTTTCTCCTATCTATTCACACATGAAAATGAGAAGAGGGAAAAGAAAGTAAGAGTGCACCTTTTTCGAAGGTGTTCCTCGTTGCTCCTTGTTGCTCCAACATTGGATCTAATCCTAGATCGAACATGATTGCCCTGTAATTAGACATAATTATCTTCCTCTTCTACTACTTGCCAAATTTTATATGAAAGCAAATCTAATGAAATGAAACAATCATAAACATTCATATGTAAACTAAATGAGACAAAAGTATGGGAAGAGGCCAAGCTTATTTTCATGAGAAACAATGGAAAATACTTACAATCATGATGATGTGATGCAAGATTTCATCCAAGATCCTCCTTCCTAGCCCCTTATGCACCTCCTGATGATAATGAGAATGCTTCTAAATTATCTCTGAATATCATAAGAATAGAGGTTTGATACTCTTCATAATTCCCACGTTTATCCTTGAGTGGCCTTCTTATATAGAAAATAAAGGCTCAACCACCATGGATTATTTTAGGAGTATGGTTGAGGATATAGATAAAATAATTAGGATATTCATCCTAGGATCAAGTAGATAGATAGGAATTGAATCCCTTTGACCCAAACAAACTCCAACCTCCTAGAACCTTCCCTGAAAAAAAGGTGGAATTTGTTGTAACCAAACTAAATCTCCCCAAAGGATTAGCACAGAGCATCACTAACACTCCCCTACAATTGAGCAGGGAGTGTTACCAAGGGACCAATGCTCTCTATGTATGGGCAAGGGGGAGTCAGTCATAAAAAATGGTCAAAAACTCAAGGTAAAAAGTGGTTTTTTGACATTCAAATGATGAGTTTTCTTCACCAATTTGTCTAGGGAACATGATAGACACTTCCAAATGATGATAGAGTGTATTTAGGCCTCCATGTGATGGGTTTTATCCCCCAATTTATCTAGAGAACATGACCAACACTTCCACATGATGATAGTCTTGAAATATTAATTATTGAAAGATCATTTTTGAAAGATTAGTTGTTGAATGATTGGTTGTCATTGAATTGTTGAAAGATTGGTTGTCATTGATGTCAACCCTTGAACAAGAACTTAAAAAGTTGCATGTCAAGGTAAAGGAGTTGTAAATAGAATTTAACAAGATGCATGTCGATTGCATGTTAAAGTAACTGTAAACAGAAGTTAACAAGTTGCATGTCAGTTGCATGTGCATGTTAGTTGCATGTCATCATGAGATCCTCATTAAAACACTATGTAGAGTCAATTAAATATTACTTCTGTGAATATTAATTGGTGGATATGAGGTAGTGAGTTATAATCAACAAAATCCAGTGAAGGAATAAGTTTGCAGGAGTCGAGCGTACGAAGAAGAAGTTACATATAGAGGTTCTTTGAGTAAATCCGCAGAATTCAGGCAGAAAAGCGCAGACATTTGTGGGCTACAGTGAGGAAAAATGAAAAAATCGGTGAGCATGCAGTGTAAGGGTCACAAACCGGTGAGGAAAAATTGTTGAATATTAGGGTTCTAAAACTCAGGTCAGCTACAGGTTGAAGGTATGTCTTATTTTGTGTGTTAGGGTGTGTATTCTTAATAAATCAGGAACAAATATGTCTTAGTGATTCATAAGAATTTAATTTGGAGAACTCTTTTATGGATCTTGGTATGAGGTAAGTTTGGTTGCAATCTTGATGAGATATCGAAATCAGTAGCAGCAATAGAGATGTTGTAAAAAAATCAACAACAGGTTATCAGTTATAGTGATAGACGTAGTGACAAAGTGGTCTACATTTATATTTCAGGGTGGTTGGATGGGACAAGGAAAGGGGTTGTAGCCTCATTTTGATTGGGGCCGGTAAATTAGGGAGTTGGAGCTTCCTGCAGGTTGCAGCATGTAAATCATGGGTTGGAGCCTCCTTCCAGTTGTAGCTGGAGAAATAGGAAGTTGGTGCTTCAAATGAATGTACTCTTTGATAAATAAGAAAATCATTCTATGGTTTTCTCCCACATTGGGTTTCCACGTAAAATTATGGTGTACTATGTATATGTGATGTTTATGCTTTGAATTATGGTGTTGATGATATGTTGAATGATCATGATATTTATTGGAGCTTTTATATTATGATTAAAAGTACTAATTTTCCTCATATTGATTCACCCCCCCTCTCAATATTCCAACATATAGAGTTGCGACATTCAATTATGACACTTAGTAGAATATAAGTGTGACACTTATGAATGTGGAAAATCGACACCTACATAAGTGATACATAAGTGTGACACTTAGTATAATTAGATACATAAGTGTGCCACTTAGTAATGTGGAAATTTGTTGTTTAACATATGCCCCCTAAAGTGTGAGTTCATAAAAGAAATTGATCATCAAAACACTTTACAAAATGATGTGCACCAAGGGGTGTTGGAACAGGAGAGTCAGATCGAAGCTGCAAACAAACATCAAACAACATATATATGAATCATACTGAGGTAGGCATTCCCATGCTCGGTACAAAATGGAATTAAAGCATGGTCGTCGACCAATACACTGTGGATCGATGATGGCACTGACTAAGGATATGGCCACCAAACATACAATGTGGATCCATACCTCCATGACTCAATCAGGTTGTGGCCATGAGAGTTTACATAGTCGAGCTATGATATGAAAACAACATAGCCACAGACCAATACAAAGTGGATTTATGTGACAATGTACATCAATAAGATTTTCTTTGATGCAACTTAGGTCATGGTCTAGGTCATGGTCCATGTCATGGTATTTGTCATGGTAATGGTGTAGGTATAGGTCTTGGTATAGGTATAGCTCTAGGTATAGGTCATGGTTTAGGTCTATATCTAGGTCTATGTCATGGTCATGGTTTAGGTCTAGGTCTATTGTCAACTTGTCCCTGAATGGCTTGAGGAGGTGAGTTGCAACTCATGATAAAACTCAAACCAGGACTCGGATGGATGAATCGTTTGTTGCATTGGATCCGAGGTACCAGGTTTCAGCTAGTGGGGCCCCTCCGGTGTCATTTTTTTCCCAGAAAATCGTTTGTTGGAGGATCTTTGGGACTAGGGTTTTACTCAAAGAGACATAGTGCAATTTATGAACAAGAAGTCGATTTTCAAGAATACTATGTCGGGTGATTCTGGGTAGCATGGTCACATGGGACTTGGCCAAAAAGACATGTAGGAACTTACAAAACTCTATTATGCTGCTCGGTTTGGATTTTATGCCCCCAAACCAAATTTCCAACATTTCCTTGAATGATATGAGTAGGAGAGTTGCAACTCGCTATAAAACTCAAATGGGGACTCAGATGGATGAACCGTCAGTTTCAATGGAGCTTGGGCACCGGGTCTCATCTAGCAAGGCCCCTACATTGTCATTTTGTTTCCTGAAAAATCTTGTGATGGAGGATCTATGGGACTACGATTTTGCTCAATGAGGCATAGTGCAATTTTTGAACAAGAGGTCAATTTTCAAGACCATTGTGTGGGGAAATTGTGGGTCACGTGGGCCTTGGACAAACAAATATGTGGGAGCTTACCAAACTTTGTTATGCTACTCAAATTCAATTTTAGTCCCCCAGACCAAATTGCCAACATGTCCTTTAATGGCTTCAGGAGGAAAGTTGCAACTCGCGACAAAAATTAAACCAGGACTTGGATGGATGAACCGTTGGTTTCATTGGATCTCGAGAACCGGGTTTCATCTAGTGGGCCCCCTCTATTGTCACTTGTTTCCCAAAAAAATGTTTTATGGAGGATCTTCAGGACTAGGGTTTTGCTCAATGAGGCATAATGCAATATTTGAACAAGAGGTCAATTTTCAAGAACATTGTGTTGGGAGATTATGGGTAGTGTGGTCGTGTGGGCCTTGGCCAAACAAACCTATGGGAGCTTATGAAGATTCATTATGTTCTTTGGTTTGGATTTTATTCCCTCGGACCAAATTGAAAAAATGGTTGTGAATGACTTGAGCAAGTGAGTTGCAACTCGCGATAAAACTCAAACTGGGACTTGTATGGATGAATTGTTAGTTTCATTGGATCTGAGGCGTTGATTTTCAACTAGTGGGGACCCTCTATTGTCATTTATTTTCCCAAAAAAGAGTTTGATGGAGGACCTTCAGGACTAGGGTTTTTCTCAATGAGGCAAAGTGCAATTTCTGAACAAGAGGTTGATTTTCAAAAACAATGTGCCGGGTGATTGTGGGTAGCGTGGTCACATGGGCCTTGGCCAAATAGACATGTGGGAGCTTATGAAACTCTATTATGTTGTTCAGTTTTGATTTTATGCCCCCAAACCAAATTGCCAATATGTCCCTGAATGGCTTGAGGAGGCAAGTTGAAACTCACGATAAAACTCAAACCAAGACTCAGATGGATGAAACATCAGTTGCATTGTATCTATGGCACTGGGTTTTAGCTAGTGGGGCCCATTTTATGTCATTTTGTTGGCCAAAAAATAATTTAATGGAGGATCTTCGGGACCAGGGTTTTGCTCAATGAGGCATAGTGCAATTTCTAAACAAGAGGTCAATTTTCAAGAACATCGTGTCAGGCGATTGTAGGTAGCATGGTCACATGGTCCTTGGCCAAAAATATGTGTGGGAGCTTACAGAACTTAGTTATGATGCTCAGTTTATATTTTATTCCCCCATACCAAATTGCCAACATGTCCCTGAATGGCTTGAGGAGGCAAGTTGCAACTCGCGATAAAACTCAAACCGCGACTCGGATGGGTGAACCGTTGGTTAAATTGGATCTGGGGCACTAGGTTTCTGCTAGTGTGGCCCCTCTACTATCATTCCATTTCCAGAAAAAGCATTTTTTGGATGATCTCTGGAACTAGGGTTTTTCTCAGTGATTATTACATATGTTTGACAATTTAACACCTTGTAAGTCTAGACATGACATGGCATGGAAAGGCATGACATGGCATGGAATGGAAAGGAAAATCATGGAAATGAAAGGCATTGAATGGCATGGAATGGAAAGGAAAGGAAAGGAATGGCATGGAAAGTCAAGGCATGGCTTGGCAATGCAAGGAAAGGCATGGAAAGGCAAGGAAAGGCATGGCATGGAAAGGAAAGGCAAGGCATGACATGGCATGGCATGGAAAGGCATGGAAATTAATGACATGTGTTAGGACCCTATAATAGGGAAATCAATATTCTGACTGATATCTATGTGTTTCAGGCATAAAGCAGATTGCTCATAACACTATTGCTCATGATGCATAGTGAAGGCGGCAAAAAGTGCTCGACTCTGACCAAGCATAAGCCAAGAACCTTGCACGTGAAATTCAAAGCATGTTAAAATTCCGGTGCATTTTAGGCAAGAAAATATGAATAGTTGGTTTGTATGACAAAAAGTGATACATGGCTAAGTTTTTGGTTTTGTTTTTAACCTAAACTTTGAATTTATTAGTCTAATTTGGCCTTTTCAAGTCAAAATTGGTTCTCGGCCTTATCACAGGTTTTGGTTTGGTTTTATTAAAATTTTGATAAAAAAATGTTGGCCCAAGGCCAATCTCAACACTGAGATTTGTTCTTCATATCTTGAGCCACACATCTTCATCAACAACAACATAGGTCATTTACCAAAGAAACAACATACAAGCCAGCGCCGAACACAAGGGATAGCCTTGGGCTCACATCATCGATTATATATTGTAATCGTGTGTATATTTAAACTCTGAAGAATTCTCTTCCTTCGTCGATGTGGGACTAATCTCCAAGATATAAAATATAAAACGTAGAAAGTTCAACATCATGCCAGGTGCCAAAGCTGATGTGCGGGTGTCTAAAATATTAACCAGGTGTCAAGGGCATTGTTTATGAATCTCGATCCTAGCACCCTTGTCAGTGTCTGATCCGGTGTTTATGGTTAGTTATTTGAGCCTGATAACTTTATGTTCGGTCGTGCATCTTCTATCCTGAGCATTTCAGATCCTAAAATCTCAATAAGTGCATGGAGGATGATGTTATGGCGACCCATTTCACCAAGTTGAATAAATATCATCAAGTCTGCAAGCACTGTTTTGATCGCAGATCAGGAAATATTACAACAAAGCGTATTAATGGAATGATACAACAAAGTATTTTGGAGCACAATGATGCTACCATACAATTTTTTTGGTCGCTAGAAATGCCAGAAACCGGAGTTAAAAATGAACAGATTCCTCAGTGGTTGGAAAGTAGTCATGCGAAACTCGGGGAAAGCTACACCATCATGGATTCTGCAGAATATGTTAATGTTGTTTTGGGCCTAGGCATGGATTGTTCCTTATTGTGTAAATGGTCACTGGAAGACAATATTAACACCTCAAAGGTGATTGTGAAAGAGTGTTGTATTTTAACCAAACATGGTGTAGCTATTAAGGGTCCCGATCGATGGCATCTTTTCCATAATTGTAACAATTTCCAAGCAACATTCCCCTTATAGCAGTACAATTGTTATGGGTAAATTTCATCATATATACCCTTGGAGCCTTGGCGTTGGCAACAAAATATCTAAATGATGAATCAATGAAAAGGAAGCCTATTGGAAGAGGAGAAAATCATTATCAACAATGTCATGTGGAGGCACAGCTGAAGCAGTTGGGTAGACAACAGATAATAGCATTATTCAGTAAGATCATGAAAATCTATATGGGTAGTTGCATAAAGCTGCAGTCAAAGAAGTGGACTGAGCCTTACCACATTTGCAAGAGGTTGCAATGCATCCACACATTATATCAGTAGATGAGGACCTTAACAATGCTGCCAAAGAAGTGAAGGAAAAAATGAATGCTTGGTAGTTTACATTGTAATACCAATAAGGCCGAAAGGTGTCCCCACCAGTGCATCTGTACAGGAAATACTTTTCTGGCAATCATATCTGGTTTTTCAAAAAGAATAAAAACATGTGGCAGGTTGAGGGCAAAGTATCTCAGGTTTCTACGATTTTGAATTGATATGAAGAGTATTTTGGCCATAAATTTAGCAATCAAAAGAAGAATATCAGGCATCTTTCAAACAGATCGATAATAGGAATATGTCTATGTGGCAGTCAAGTCCAGATTTCGAGCAAAATAAGGAATATGGATGGCATAGTATTTCAACTGCCTAGATTTTTAGGCTCAAAATCAACAATTCGGGGGTCAATTGAAGATATTCAAATGTACAAGTGGTAAATGATAGTTTCAAGCATTTCCAGTCTAAAGGATATTTGAGTCCAACAATTTAAGTTTTAACAACTTTATTATTTTTAGTATTCTTTGTTTTGATTCTGTTAGAGTTTATTTGCAAGTAAATCAATAAGTAGAGGTATTGTTTCATTATAAAAGACTTTGCTTTTGTAATAGATAGGGGTTTGACCTGGAAGGAGTTGATTCCTTTTGCTGGACTATGGGCCTTGCTATTCCAGAAGGTTTTTTCTATAATCTTTAAGTGATCGATCAGTAATAGCCAAGTTGTTGACAGGATTCTTGTGTCGAGGTGTTGGTGGCGTTTCCTTTCTCTGTTAAGTGTTTTTCGAGTAATCATTTCATTTATTTTCAAATTCTTATTGTCAAAGGAGAATTAATAGAGAAGAATTTATTGGAGAAATACTCTGCATCTGTTCTTTGATAATATTTATGTTTCTCTTCTAAAAGCTCAGTTTTGGAATTCTTAAATGATCCTTTGCTTGGATTTTTTTTTCTCCCCTATTTCTTCCTCATTCAACACCATTAAAACTTAATTCAATCCAACATTTCCACTACCTTTCCCTGTGTAGGAGATTTATATAGATATGAGAGTGAGTCATATATTTAAGCACGGACCCCATTTGCCCAATGGCCCTCCTTGTTGTCCCAACCCAACCATTTAAGAACCAAAAACCCCGATCCCTCATAACTATCCTAATATCCTATTCCAAACCAAGCTAAATCATATAGAGAGAGCTCTCTCTGAGTCTTGGAGGGCTAGATCCAAGACTCCAAGCAGTTGAAACAATTACCTCTATCAATTTCTCCCTCAACCTAAGAAATTACAGAGTGTTAACATTTTGAGAAATTCCAGAGTGTTAACAACATGGAAATTCAAGGAATGTCATGGCATGGAAAGGAAAGATAAGGCAATGATAGGAAAGAAAGGAAAGGAAAGGTAAGGCAAGGCTAGAAAAGTAAGGCAAGGAAAGGTAAGTGAAGGTTAAACATAGTTCCCTAACAAGTGAAGGAAATGCATGGCATGACATGGCATGGAAATTGAAGGAAAAGAAAGGAATGGCATGGAAAGGCAAGGCAAAGCATGGCATGGTAAGGAGGGGCAAGGCATGGCATGGAAAAGCAAGGCATGTCATGGTAAGGCATGGAATGGCATGGAAAGGCAAGGCATGGCATGGAAAGGAAAGGAAAGGCATGGGAAGGAATGGCAATGCATGGCATGGCATGGAAAGGCAAGGCAATGCATGGCATGGCGTGGCATGGCATTGAAAGACAAGGCATGGCATGGTAAGGCATGATATGGTAAGGAAAGGCATGGAAAGTCATGACATGGCATGGCATGAGAAGTCAAGGAAAGGTAAGGAAAGTCATGGAAAGGCATGACATGGGATGGCATGGCAAGGCAAGGCAAGGAATGACCTGACAAGTAAAGGTAAGGAAAGGCATGGAATAGTAGGGAAAGGTAAGGAAAGGCTAGGAAAGCAAGGCAAGGAAAGGCAAGTGAAGGCTAAACATATTTCCCTAACAAGTGAAGGAAAATCATGGCATGGAATGGCATGGAAAGTGACGGAAAGGCAAGGAATTGCATGACATTGCATAGCAAGGCAAGGCATCGCATGGCATGACAAGGCATGGCATGGAAAGGCAAGGCATAGAATGGCATGGCAAGGCAAGGCATGGCATGGAAAGGAAAGACGAGGCATGGCATTGCAAGACAAGGAAAGGCATGTCATGGCAAGGAAATGCATGGCATGGTATGGAAAGGAAAGGCAATGCAAGGCGTGGCATGCAATGGAAAGGAAAGGCATGGAATGGCATGGCATAGAAAGTGAAGGAAAGGAAATGCATGACATGGAAAGGCAAGACATGGTATGGCATGGGAAAGAAAGGAAAGACATGGTATGGCATGGAAAGTAAAGGCAAGGAAAGGCAAGGCAAGGAAAGTCATGGCATGGCAAGGAAAGGCAAGGGAAGGCTTAAAATAGTTCCCTAACAACAAAAAAGAACCAAAAAATACAAAAATACCACAACCATAAAATAAAGACAAATTTTCAATCATTCATAAATATGAAATATGTGTTAAATTATTCCTTTTACATACCTATGGTCATTCAATTAGACCGTTTGAATCACTTATAATATTGATGGTCTCCAATAACTTGTCATGATCATAGTAAGGAAAGAACTATCATACCTTTGATGAGTTATTAATTGGCCTTGTTTGTAGTTGAAGTTGGAGGCAAGAAAAGTCATGGAATGGCATGGAAAGTGAAGGCAAGGCAAGGCATGCCATGACATGGCATGGCTTGGAAATTGAAGGAAAGGCAAGGAAATACATGGAAAGCAAAGACATGGCATGAAACGACATGGCATGGAAAGGTATGGCATGGAAGGTCAAGTCAAGGCATGGCATGGCATGGAAAGCCAAGGAATGTCATGGCATGGCATGGCAAGGAAAGGAATGGTATGAAAAGTGAAGGCATGGCATGGTATGGCAAGGAAATGTAAGGCAAGTCTAGGAAAGCAAGGAAAGGAAAGGCAAGGGAAGGATAAACATAGTTCCCTAACAACATAAAAGAACCAAAAAATATAAGAATACCATAAAACCATAAAATGAAGCCAATTTTTTTATCATTCATAAATCTGAAATATTTTTTCAATTATTCCTTTTACATACCCATGTTCATTCAAGTAGACCATCAGGATCACTTCTAATACTAATGGTCTCCATTAAATTCTCGTGCTCAGAGTAAGGCAAGAAGTACCATACCTTTGATGAGTTCTTAGTTGGTATTGTTTGCAGTTGGAGGTTTGTACCAACAACCAAGTTCGTAAAGTGGTATACAACTTCACCTAGTCTATAATATTAAAATAAATAACCACATTTATTTTGTGTTGTTCCATCACATGTTAGATATTCTCCTTTAGTAACCATCGACCCAATCAGAAATTCAATGCCTTCAGAGTCTGTCATTGATCGCATGAGGGTCTTCTTTCCCTCTAAGAAATGTACCAACCAATAATCAATGCCCCATTCATTACCTCTTGGGGAAACCACTGGATATATGTTCCCTGTAAAAAATGGAGTGCCAACACGTGATTCCACTAAATTACCAAAGCACAAAACATTGATGCTAGTTACTCAAAATTTAATAGAAGGTTTCAACAAACCTGGCAGTACAAGATATGAGACATTATCATAATATGTTGAAATATTTTATTGGTCCTCATCCAATTGGGATAATTCCATAGTTATACATTCACCAATGTGGATTGATACATGATCCCATCTATCAACCAAGTCTGTCGATTCACAATCATCCCATTCATTACTACTACATGGACCATAGAAGCAAGTGTGTTTTCTCATCCATATTTCAACTATTGCATTGTATCATGTTCGAAATGAATGGAATCCATGAGTTCCCTAGATTGTTTTGCATTCATAAAACTATGATTGGTAAACATCTACCACCTCCCGAAAATATCTATGTACATTTCCTTTCCTATGTGATTGGTCTTCATGGGTTCTAGTTCCCTCTCCCATTACTGAAGAACACCATTCAACAATGGATTTCACATCTCGAATGAGGGAAGTAGTCGTGAACTTCATTTCTTTCTTGTGTAATGATATTTATTTGCATTCCCCTACTCCATAATCCTCCCCTTTCCCATTCCCACACTCAAAATAGTTCCAAATGTGTGGTACCTTGAGTTTTTTATGCAACATACACAACCATTGAAATACACGAGCATTTTTGTATTGGCATGTACAACCATATGATCAAATCCAATGTTGATCCATATGTATGTTATTCTCCTTAAGGTGATTGTAAAAAAATTGAAATAAATGTTGTACATAGGCTAAGTCGTGGCATCAATCATCGCTTATGTAGAAGTGATACTCCTTCAATATAACTTTGTTTTCTTCGTTACAATATGGCCCATTCTTGTATGTGATATGGACCATTATGTTTACTTGCTCTGAGTGATAATATTAGCCTTGAATATCATTTTTTGGTTGAAGGGTGTAGTTCTCAGCAAAATAAACCATTGATGAGACAATACCAACGGGAAATGTATCTTTACATATTCTAAAATGCTCATCCTGCCATCGAGCCACATGGAGATGTTGAACATATTGTCATGTCTTTTCAACGAAGTCCTTCATGAATTCACATAAGAATACTTGGGAAGTCACCAATTGTATTTGTTTTTCTTTCTTGCCCTCCATCAATATCATATGTGACATATTTAAATCTTTGCAAGCAACCTCCTTCCTCCCAAATTCATATTCATCGCCTACATGGATGCACTTGCTCAGTAATGTCATTCCACCGTACCTGGGGAATATCCCATCTAAGCAATATTTTTGATAAAATGTACAACCCTTTGGCCTTGTACACAAAATGTTGTGTATAAAGTCTCTAGATGATGACAGTGGTAATATATCTGAGCATTCCTACAAAAAGGTGTTATGCAATACATGAAATATACAGATGTGTGTGTTTGTGTCCTAATAATAACCATACTCAATGTGATATCTACAACAACATGTGTTACGACTTGTGTTTATTCGAACATACCAAGGCTTGCACTTATGGAAAGATATTTGTCCCAAGTTAAGTGCACTATGTATTGTCTTGAATCTCTCATACAATTCTACCTAAGTAACGTCAAGAAAGTGTGTAATATGGGGTTCATGGTCCCTATATCTCCTTCTCAATTTTAATACATTTTTTTGGTTGGAAGAAGTCCTAGTGTTCTCATGCCAGAAATCATGTACTATTCGCTTAACTTCTCCAATTAACTTCATGTCAAAACAAGGTATCCTATCAGTGAAATTTCATAAATCTATTGGGCCACCTGTGTCGAGGTTATCTCGTCTATTAGAATAATTTCTAAGGGTTTTGATATTTCATTGCATGACATGAGGGGTTTGTTGGAGAAAACGATTTTTTCTTGTGATCTTGCTAACAATTGATTGTGATCAGACACGTCGAGCTGCATTATGGTATTTAGAATGAGATTTCTTACCAATTCTTTGAAAATAATCCACAAGGTTTCTAACAATATGATGATGTATTTCTAACATTTTGATTTTTTTAATGCCTAAAATTATCCTAACAACGATCAAATTTCTAGATTTAACAAATCCAAAAATAATTGACATTTAGTGGCATCGGATTTTGGTTCAAAATATTCTTTGATGATTTTATAAGAATGATAACAAATAGTACAGTTATGTAAATTACCTTCAAGTGATGCTATACCACTTTCATCCACTTGAACTCGTTTAAGAGTTCTTCGTTGCACACTGCTCAATCTACGTAGGGACGATGAACCCCTATTCTAGGACTCTTGACCTCATTGGTGTGGAGTTAACAAAGTTGTAGTTATTTCCCCTTAAATCATTGGTGGATCAATTCTAGGAGGAGAGTATTGGACATGCCCGTGACTAGTTTCTGGAACGTCTAATTGTCCAACAAGAGGTTGCACCATAGGAGCTTCTTCACCATAATGTTATGCACCAGTTGCCTCTCTAATTTGATCCATTGTATAATCAGCTCCAAGCAAATCCTCCATCATCTAGTCATCCACAACAACTTGTCTTGATGAGATACCGATTGGATTAGTGTCTACTGATCTCCTGCGCTTTACTTGTGGTGATGAAGGAGAAACAACAACGATATCTGTTCTGATAGAAATTGGATTTCCCTCTTCTAAAATCCTACACTTTGACATACATAAATTTTCTTTTTCTCTTTCTTCTTCTACCTTTTCAATGGGTATTTATTTCCTTGAGGACTTTCTATATCAATTTCATCAGTTCCCCATGTTTAAAGAGAAAAATTATCTTCCAAGCACCCCACCACAAAGTTCTCTTGGTATTACACAAGAAGACACAACTAACAATTCCAATTGGACAAATGTTTCTTGTTATTACACAAGAAGACACAACTAACAATTCCAATTGGAGAAATTTCTCTTACTATTACACAAGAAGACACAACTAACAATTCCAATTGGAAAAAAATTGTCTTTTTGTTACACAAGAAGACACAACTAACAATTCCAATTGGACAAATTTGTCTTGCTATTACACAAGAGGACACAACCAACAATTCCAAATCCAATTAGATAAATTTTCCTTCCAATTCTTCCCACAATTGTCTTGCAATAGCACCAAATTGTCTATGAATTAAACAACAAGACAAAAAGAACTAAAACATGTATGTTCTTGTGATTTTTGCATGCAAATGTTGGGCTTGTTCGATTAGGGATGAGTAGGGATGAGAACCCAACCTCAAGGATTTCATGTAACAAGAGCATGTGTGTGCTCTTAATACAACATATATAGAATTTATTGTATACCAAACATCTTTATGAATAAATATGTATAGGGTTTGCGGACAACTAGGACATAAGGTGTTATGATTGAAAGTGTTTTGAAACATAGAGCAATGGTTAGAGCACAAAGATGTGGTTGAAAGGAATGTGGGGCATTTAACAAGAGGTATATGCATATTGCACTTAGGGCTAGAGTGTGGAGGGGGTTAAGGGTTGAATATAGGTTATGCCTAGGCTTAGATGAAGCTAGGGGGGTCTAGGTCATGGTCTAGGTAAAGCTCTAGGTCATGGTATAGGTCATGGTCATGGTATAGGTCTAGGTCATGGTCAAGGTATAGGTCTAAGTCATGGCCTAGGTCTAATTTATATCTATGTTTTGGTATAGGTCATGGTCTAGGTCTAGTTCTAGGTCTATTTCATGGTATAATTAATGGTCATCATCATATAGGTCTAGGTCATGATCTAGGTCATGGTCATCATATAGGCCTAGGTCATGGTCTAGGTCTTTCCATGTCTAGGTATAGGTCTAGGTCTTGACATTTCTAGGTCAAGGTCATTTATTGCCTTGTGATGTAGAGAGAGGAATAAAGAGAGTTTGAGAGAGGGAGAGGGGAAGACAAAGAGAGTGTGTGAGAGTGATAGAGAGCGAGACAGAGCGGGGGGGTAGAGAGAAAGAGTGAGAGGAAGGGGGGAAGAGAGGGAAGGAGGGTTAGATAGAGGAAAATAGAGAAAGGTGGGGAGTGTGGGGGAGAGAGGTAAAGAGAGAAAGGGTGGAGAGTGGGAGAGATATAGGGAGGAGGATTCAAAGTGTGGGGGAGAGAAGAGTAGATGTAGGAGAGAGAGAGAGAGAGCAGGGGTATGCCAAATAAGAAATAGATTATAGGAGTGCATGCGTGCTCTTAGGAATGAATGTGTGCTCTTAGGAATGCATGCACATTCCGATAGCACATGTATGCTCTTAGAAACACGCTCACACTCTTGGGAACGCATATGTGCTCTTAAGAACGCATGCATGCTCTTTTGAATTCATTTTTTTTGGGTGGGATTGAGAACGTGTACGCTGACTTGGTTGCCTCATATTTAGGTTCGGGATGAAAAACCTAGTGGTTGAGTCCGCAAATCGATAAAAACCTTCATTTTTGTAAATACCTCTCCATATCTTTATTTTTTACGTTATTTTTCTATAGGCTACATAATCCAATTGTTGAAAAAACTAAAGACATAGATAGAGTCGATTATGCATATTCCAAATATACAGTTTTTTTTATTTATTTAAATTGTTTAAACTATTTTTAATATATTTTTGTCTTCGCATATATCAAAACCCTAGAATACATACCTCTCTTATTTATGCTATAAATTTTTGTCTGCTAAACCATTTCTAGAATGATTTATATGTCGCATTGGAGGAGACTGATATCTATGATCTAAAAATAAATAAAAAATTGATCATGTTAAGACCCTCTTAGCCTACACGAACAAAAGGCCTTGTAATTTCAAGGGCATATTGACTTTGATAATTTAATATATATATATATATATATATAAATAATATTATAGGTTTCCAAAACATACACCACACTAGACCAATGGGTTCTCTAAAATCATACAAGTTTTTGGAATGAAATTCCATCATTAAGGTACTCAACACCTGCATGAACAAAGACATATACCTTATATTTTGCTGAAAAAATAACATACCATTGTTAGAAAAAATCAAATTTCACATAGTTTTTTGCAATTTCTATGAATAAAAGTTGTATATTCAGAAAGCTAACTCAATTTCCTATGTTTAATATTCTCACACCATATTCAAATTCATTGTAAAAGTACCTTGAATAGTCCCTCCAAGTTAACAGATTGTTGTTTTTCCATGTTTGCATTGCCACTAACGTGTCATGAGAGACCATCATTAGCTTGCACATACCCCCCCTTGTTTTTTTTAATCTAGAGAATTATTTTGAACTTTGCATGTTATAATAGTTGCATTTCATTTATTACATCATAGAGAAATCTAAATGGTGGATCGAGCCATAACAAGTAAATCCCTCAAAATTAAGAAAGGTTATTGGGCCATAATCTAGATGAGTTCCCTATTCCAAATAGTGAAAGGACTAATTGGGACCTTTCACTAGGGAGAATCCCTACTAATTTTATGGCCCCATCTATCCTTGTCAACATGATACATTAATTATTGGTCATGGTGACACTTGAGTAGTTGTTTGAGAACCTTGTTTCTCTATATGTCATCCACTATATAATCATAAAGTCCTTTTTGTTCATTTATTGATTTATTATAACACTAATGTTCCTTGGATAATTTCGAGGGTAGTGTTATTGACATGCTTCACATGATGTTGATTGGAAAACTATCATGTGCCCAAGCTATCTGATCAGAAGACACATTTTTGGATTACAGGTTTTTCGTTGTTTCTTCTTTGAAATTTGGAATGATTGATGGGAAAACCATCTTGTTGCATGTGGTATGGATCCCTAATAAGCCTTGTTGACCATCATGAGAATATTGTCAAGAGCCTCTTTGTCATATGTTATGTTTTGGAGATTTCTCTTTGATAGTATGGTGACTATTCCAAGAAAATATGGAGGGATTGTTAAGTTCTCTTTCTAACCATTGTTGTTGCTTCATCATTTTCCAAAGATCAACATTATGTTAAGGTATGTTGGAGGTTATTGGTTTTCTTGTGATATATCCATAGATAGCATGGTTCTACCTCAATTCTATAGTTTGTCTCTTTATACAGAGAAGTGGTGTATGTCATCATGGTCATGTTTTAGTTTGCAACATTATCATTTTTGTTTCCCTACCCAAGTAAAATGAACGAGGGAGGTTGAGATGTAATTTTACTTGTTCCCTTAAATTCATTTCATTTTAGGTGGGGACGCAAGAATGTGTAAACCTAACTTATCTAGATTTTGAACCACATTCATGGTTAATTGGGTGGGTATGTTGTCCCATAGTTGAGGGTTTAAGGGAAACTAACTAAAAAACCTAAACATATATAGATTGGAGGTCTTAGCCTTGTTTTTACATCATTTTGAGAAATATCACTTAGGAATTGAGATTTTAATAGAGAGTGGGTTTTTCCATTAGGGACTTCCATTATAATATTTGTGTCTTGTGATGGTGTTTATTAGCTATTAACTTATCTTTGTTAAGTTATTGATGCTTGGGTTTATATCTATGTTATGGAGAAATTATGGTTTATGATGAACTAATCCAATCCCATACAATTCTCAAAAACATAAATTTTCTTCTTTTATTGCTTCCTCATGTAGTGGAACATTATGCAAAACCTCTTTTATAATACTATGAATCATAGAAAATCTAAGTCTAGAATGTTTTTCTCTTCTTATCCTAAGTTGAGCTACTATCTTGCCCCAACTAAAAGAAATTTAATAATTCTTCAAATTGCTTCTCCCTCCATAGGATCCAACCGTCATCACGTTAATCTCTAGGAAGTAAGATCCATACCTTTACAAGTAATGAATGAAAATCCTTATACTAAATATGTGGAAAAACTAGTTTGAAAGGAAAATAAGTGAGGAGGGCATAATAGATTCATCCCCAATCTTCATACCATACATTATTGGGACATGATATGAATCTATACATATTGGGAAATGATCCTTTCCTAAAGAGAGGGCCATTTCAAAGGAAAATCCCCTAATAAATGAGATCATGTTCTAATGCGGTATATTATAAATACATTTATGCAGTCAAATCGAAGAACACGCGTTTATGTGATAACATTGTCCCTCATTTATTTTATAACATTCTCAATGATTTCAATATCACAAATATTTTCTATTGTGAATAGGTGCATTTTATGCAATAAAAGATTTGTCAATAAATGAAGTTGTGGAAATGTGTAATTACACATGTTATGTGATAACATTATCCCTCACTCTTATGCTAACATGATCTATTACTACGCCGATAGGCATACACCTATTGAAAACTTCTAGATTAATCAACCTTTTAATAAAAAAATATGCAATGTGTGGGTGAGATTTAATGAGAGAGGAATATTCTTTGTCGTGTCTACTAAATTAAAGATGAAAATTTAATGCCACAATCCTCGCCCATGTCATTCTTCGTCTATTAGTCATTAAGGAACCTGATTAACATGGATTAGTATCTATACCTAGATTAATCATTGACCAGCATGTTGTTGATGTTTGGAAAACATCGTAAAGACATTCTCTTAGAATAATAATTAATAATATAATTATTGATTATTAAATATCATATATAATAAGTAAATGATAATAATAAATAGTTATTGATTATTCAAGGGACGCATCCTTTCATTGATGATAACCATATGTTCTCTATATATGGAACACTTATCATTGTAATAATACATTGATCATATATAATATGAAGAAAAAACAACATGGTATCAAAGCGGGACTGGGCCTAACTCCTTCATAGGAGGGCCCAGGAAAATGAGAGTAGAGTAAAATGTTGGGAGTGTTAAATTTATGGGGTTGTTACAATATCTATGTACAAGATATTTACTTTTTTACTCCTACCTAAATTATAGAAAGAATTCCATAAATTATGGTGGACAATATTTTTTAGTAAAAATGTCTAATTACCTAAATATGAGGAATGTACTGCATATAATTATCGAGGAACAATTTAACAAACTCAAATCTATGTGGATGGATTATAACCAAATTAATCTTTAGGTAGTTACGGAGGTATTCTCCAACTATTTATAAGAAAGAAAATTTAATTTAATTTTAAATTTAATTTTTCAAAGAGACGTGTTGGATCAATCTAATATTATTATAAAAAGACACTTGAAACACACAACAATAGACACACATATTTTTTCTCTCTCACATGTGGGATAAGTAATCTAAGGAAGAGACTAAGAAGTTGAAATTTTTCGAGTTACTTAGTGATGTTCTAGTGTTTACTAAAGTAATAATGTATATCATTGGAAGTAATTACCACTTGCGGAAAATTGTGCTTGTTTAATTTAACACTAGAAAATCAACATGGTTAGGCATATGACATTGAGTATATTATGGATGTGTGTTGATAGTCATATGACATCGAGTATATGATGGATGTGTGTTGGTCATAGTATAAGAAATATTATTTGCAGGGTCACTGTATATAGTTGTGCACAAGATAAATTGATCTCCTCTAGGAGATGCTTTTTGTTGTTCTTGTTTCTTGTTCCAGGAAGGTCACGAGTAATAGCTCTGAGAAGGAGCCATAATGAATATCGCAGGAGGCACACATGGAGGAAAAGACCTTCCAACATGATATCAAGGAGAGACATTGCCAAACATGATGCTCAGAGACATGAATTCTCTAGGAGCAATGTACCTCCCAGGATGGGACCATGCCAGATAGTAGAGACATTTTCAATGATCAAGGATACAGCGAGTCAAGACCGATTGTAACACAAATATGGTAGATCTAGTAGA
Organism: Picea engelmannii; assembly: GCA_009831015.1. Taxonomy (NCBI): domain Eukaryota; kingdom Viridiplantae; phylum Streptophyta; class Pinopsida; order Pinales; family Pinaceae; genus Picea; species Picea engelmannii. The sequence continues at coordinate 121,864 of ML789881.1, read as the reverse complement.
GGAGGGAAAAACATAATTAGACTCAGAGGGAGCAAGTGTAGCAGTCCTAGTACATGATTTCAGCCATGATGTTCATAAAGAAAGTAGGGAAGCAGTTCCAGTGTATGTAGAGGCACTCCCAGAGAGGGAGATGGTACTGCATCCAGAGGGAGCAGAGAATGAGTTAACTCCAGAGAAGGAAGAAGAGCTACATTTAGTGTCAGAGGGAGTAGAGAAAGAGGAGGAGTCACCTCCAACTCCATAGGGAGTGTTGATTTTTTTCAGCTTCCTGAGACATTGGTTTCATGAGGGAACCTCGATATATCAAGTATGGTCCAAGATGACTTAGCATGATCAACATTTACATATGTTCCTATGGGAAAAGGTATCCATGACTTCAGTGTATGTTTAGAACAGAATTCCTCATAAGACTTTGAGGAACATGACGCTTGAGGAGGCCTTCACTGAAGTGAAGCCTGAGGTTGGACACTTCAGGATATTTGGGTTATGGTATACATTCATGTACCCAAGAAGAAAATTATCAATCTAGACCCTTTAGGAAGAAAAGGGTACATTTGTGAGGTACAATGAGTCTTCGAAGGCATATTGATCTAGATTATTTTCAGCATGAAATAAGAGAGGATATATAATAAAGCAATGTACATAGATATCTCGAATATCCAATAATATATAAGAACTGTATCAGAGATGCAACCATAAACACATATATACAGTAATACACAATTTTCTATTAATCAGCGAAAATATACAAAGATTGTAAAAATACAGAGTGAAAGACTCGCTAGAATGGTGGCAGCTTATCTCTGAGAAGAGATGTGTCCACTACTCGCATTCTCAAGAAGCTGATTTTACAATCAGGATCCAAAGGCCCTCTTATCATAAATAAAATCCAAAACCCTAACCTCGGAATATGAAAAGCCAACAATTTTTTGGACCTCGTTTTGGGTAGTTTGGTGTATCAACTTCCTCGAGCATAACTTTGGCATACAATCTCAATTTGGGGCGAACAATAGCTCATTGGAAAGGTATCATCAAGGAGATTAATTTTTGGGGCTCAATTAGAGAATTTGACTGTCATTGAGAAACTCGATCTCAAAAAAACCTTCATTTAGGCCCTCAAAATGGCCCCAGAAGTTAAAAACTACTAAAAATAGTAAATTACCAAAATTGCCAGAAAATTGTTTTGAGCTAGTTGGGAAAGGTGGGTGGCCACTGATATCCATTTGGATCAATCCTCCCTCCTTAGGAAGAAATGGTATCCATTGCATTGAGTGCCTGAGGGAGAGGGAAAAGTGTTTGTTGAATCTGCATCTTGATGAGTTCCTTGCCTTGTTGGAGAAGTTGTGTTGCTTAGCTTGTTGAAGGTTGTCACAAACCTATGGCTGGAAGGGTTGGACCTTTTCAACCATTTTTCGCTACATGAGATGCCTATGTGTAGAAGGAATATTTACACTTTGTTGCAATCTTGTCAACCTGCTTCTATTGGATAGAAGGTGCTTGGGCCGAGGTTGTAGTGGTTGCAATATCCTTCTGTTCAACTTTTGAACATATTTTCAAGAAGTTGAATTTTGTAGTATAATATACTACATTGTGACATTTTTTAGGTGAGACAGTAGTTGGAACTACCTCTGGTATCCTGTAGACATGACCCTCCATGGTAACAATGACACTACTGGGTCGAGACTCGTAGATAGCATGGCGCTTCCACATATATGGTTGGCCCAAGAGAACATCACAGACATCCGACGGGGAAACATCACATAATACCTCATCTTTGAAGGGTCGGATTCTATATGACAATCGACATTGTTGGCTGACACGAAGATCTCGTCCCTAATGAAGCCACCCAATGTTGTATGGTTGCAGGTGTGGTGTTGTTGACAATCCCAACTGTTTGACGACCTCTACTGAGAAGAGGTTCTTATGGCTTCTGTTATCAATAATAAAATGCAATGGGGTCCCCTTCACCACATCGGTGAATGAAAAAGGTGGTCCCCCTCTTCAGGATCTGTGGGTTCTTCTGGTTGAATTGTTGTGGTCGCGACAATAGCAGTGGGGTATGTGTCGATGATCTATCTTCTATCAATATTTTATAAATCAAATTATGAATCAGGGTTTGGATCCTTGTCTTTGATCTCGACCACCAATGGTTGTTTTGAGTGACATTCAACGATGTTGTGCTAGGGGCTCTTGTGGAAATCACACCATTTTCTAGTGTCCTTCTTCATCTTTCTGTGACCCTTATTTTCATGTGGCTTGGACTGGTTTTCGGAAGACTGTTTGTAAGGGTTGTCTTTATCATACTTTGGTTATTGCGTATTTGCATACCTAAACTCCCTCTTTTTCTAGTGCTTAAATTTCTGCTCGATTTTAACAACATATCGATAAGTAGCACTAAGTGATAAGATGTCCAAAAAATCCATTTCAGTTTGGATGTATCTGTGTAGAGCCCCACGGTATTTCAGAACCAAATTTCGTTGGGAGTCTTTGATACCCAGCTTGGTGCGCAAGGTATGGAAGGTATTGGTGAACTCTGGAATTGTTTGGCCTCTCTCTTGCCGCAATGTGGTCCATCTCATGTATTGGTCATCATAGTTTCCAACAGGGTAATATTGTTCCTTTACCGCATCCACAAAAAAAAACCCAAGTGGGCTCGACCCCATATATTCCAGACTCCTTTGTGGAACTTTTCTCCTAGTAAGTTTCCCACCAATGTTTGAAATGGGGGAGAGCCTTAAGGAGTGAGAAGGTGATATTTTCCCTGTCGGAGAAATTGTGAATAGAGAAATAACCTTCTAGCAGATTTAACCATTTTTCTAAGGCATCCACATCTATCTATCCTTCAAATATGGGAATATAAAAATTAACTTGTACCTTGAAAGGTGAGGTACTTCCAAAGTGGTCGCTTGATGAAGACGTGCCTGTTGTTATCGGCAAGCGTTGAAGGATGTGGGAAAAATTCTCCATCATTTAGTCCCTCTGTCGCATGAAACATAGTTACCAACTTAATGAGAACTGTGACCTCAAAACAAGAACTCTAGCCCTTAAAACCCATATTTTTGCATAAAAAACATGAAAATCAACCCCCAAATCAAAAAGTGGTGCTACCGGTAGCACCAATTTTTGTAACGGGGTCAAAATTACAACTTTTTTCAAGCATGGGCTTAAATGATCAAACGACTTCTCAAACAAACTTTAAAATCAACTCCCAAATCAAAAAGTGGTGCTACCGGTAGCACCATTTTTTGTAACCGAGTTAAAATTACAACTTTTTTCAAGCACGGGCTTAAAGGATAAAATGGTTTCTCAAAAAAACTCTAAAATCAACCCCCAAATCAAAACGTGGTGCTACCGATAGCACTATTTTTTCTGACCAGGTCAAAATTACAACTTGTTTCAAGCATGGCCTTAAAACATAAAATAGTTGCTTAGAGAAACCTTAAAATCACCACCTAAATAAAAACATGATGCTACCTAAAGAAAAATGTTTTTTTCTAAACGCTAAAATTACAGGTAATTACGACCTAATTCAAAGTGTGGTCTTGACAACAAATCCCTACACAAATTAAAAAAAACCAAAATTACATCCTAATTGGTCACATGAAAATTTATTTACTAACTTCTTCTTTTTTTCTTAAATTTATATTAAAAAATAAATAAAGAGAAAAGAGAAAATCCTCAGAAATATATATTTTTTAATGAACACAAAAACACATTTAAAAAAATATATTCAAAATCCAAATTAAAAAAAAAAAAAAAACTTAACAAAATGGTGAAA
>ML789881.1:95615-116021 GCA_009831015.1 Picea engelmannii | reverse complement strand
TTTTTTTTTTTTTTTTAATTTCAATTTTTTTTGTTTTCTTATTTTTTTTAGTTTTTAATTGATCCAAAAAAATGAATTATATATTTTTGGTAAATATTTAAAAATAGTGTTATTTAACTATAATTATTTTCTATGTATTGAAGTAAAGGTAAAGCAATGTGTAAAAAATGATATTTTCCACTATATTTAAAAAAGTATGGAACCATAATTTAATTAAGGACACATGATTACATGGAAAATATTAATTTAAAAAAAATAAATGGTGTACAACATTTTTAACATTGGATGGAGCATGGAAATATGATGAAAAACACCAATGAATAAAAATAGAAAAGTTTGAAAATAGATGAAAAAACACCATTGAGAAAAAAATAAAAAATAAAATATTTGAACAATTTGAAAATAAATGAAAAAATAAGCATTTAAAAACAAAAACGTTCAACCCTTATGTATCAGAAAATTTAAAATATCAAAAAATCACCTAAAAAGGGAGGGGGGTGCTACCGGTAGCACCATTTTTAAAAACGGGGTAAAAAACTTGAGCCCCCCAAAAACGAGAACTCTGTAGAGTTCTTGTTAAGTTGGTAACTATGTTGTGAGAGCTTGCTCAAGCAACAGAATAATAGAATCGCCTTCTCTGTCGTTTTTCATTTCTTCCTCCATGGAGGGTTTGTTGGACGTGCGAGAAATATTGTCTTCAAGAGAGACAAGCTCGAGACCCAACTTGCTATACTCGGACCTTGTCAGAGACATGCACTGAAAAACGATCAAGAGCAACCTGCTCCGATACCACTAATCTGGACTATTTTCAACACCAAATGAGAGCGGAGATATAATAAATCAATCTACAGAGATATCTCGTATATCCAATAATATAACAGAAATGTATCAGAGATGAAACCATAAATATAGAGATACAGTAATACACAATTTTCTATTAATCAGCGAAAATGTACAAAGACTGTAAAAATAGAGAGTGAAAGACTTGCTAAAATGGTGGCAGCTTATCTCTTAAAAGAGATGTGTCTGCTACTCGCATTCAAAAGAAGATTATTTTACAATGAGGCTCCAAAGGACTTTTTATCATAAATAAAATCCAAAACCCTAACCCCAGAATATGAAAAGCCAACAGTTTTGTGGACCCTGTTTTGGGTAGTTTGGTGTATCAACTTCCCGGGGGCGTAACTTTGGCATGCGAGCTCTGTTTGGAGCGCACGATAGCTCGTTGGAAAGGTATTGTCAAGGAGATTAATTTGGGGCACTCAAATAAAGACTTTGGCTATAATTGAGAATATCGATCCCAAAAAACCTTCATTTAAGCCCTCAAAATGGCCCCGGAAGTTAAAAACTACTAAAAATAGTAAATTACCAAAATTGCCAGAAAATTGTTTTGATCTAGTTGGAAAAGGTGGGTGGCCACCGATATCCACCTAGATCACATATCATATCTACATCCCTGGTTAGAGATAGATTGAGGTGAGCAAATATGTTACCTTTGAGGAGGAGGTATTCTTTAAGAGATCTAGAGGATCTCACATGGAGATTGACCAAATTGATCCAATTGATCTCATTGATCTTGTATCTCCAATTGATGTTCCCATAGATATTTTAGTAGGTCGAAAGAGACCTACATGGGCTCATCAGATTCTGCAGGAGTCAGAAGGATATGTAGCTCCTCGTGGTACCTTTCGAGTGAGAAAGATACCTCATAGATATGCATGCTATGTCGCAGCTATGAGCCACATCATTCATTTTGAGCCTTTCTGCTATGGGGAGGAAACTAGTCATCCAATATGGAGAGATGTTATGATGGAGGAGTATCAATCCATTGTGAAGAATGATATGTGGGATATTGTTCTGATACCTGAGGGGAAGTCTGTAGTGACTTCCAAATGGATCTACAAGATCAAGCACACAGTTGACAGGAGCATCGAGAGGCACAAAATGAGATTTGTTGCTAGAGGATTCTCTCAGGTGGAGGGAATAGATTATGTGGAGACATTTTCTCATGTTGCTCAATACAATTCTATCCAGATGATTATTTCCCCTACAACATCCATGGGTTGGAGAGTACACCAGATGGATGTAAATACAACCTTTCTCAATGGAGAGATTGAGGAAGAAGTATACATCAAGCAGCCATATGGTTTCATGATACATGAGAAGGTGTCTCATGTGTGTAGTTTGAAGAAGGCCTTGTATGGAACCAAGCAACCACCTCGATCTTGGTATGTGTGGATTGATGGACACTTGATGATTTTTGGGATTCAACAAAAGTGTTGTCGATCCTAGCCTGTACTACAAGACTGTTAATGGTGAGTCCCTGATTTCGTTCTTCTACGTTGATGATTTATTCATGACTGATACAGAGAGCCTTATTGTTGAATGCAAGTATGTGTTGGCCTCTAAGTTTGAGATGAAGGACCTTGGTATGATGCACTACTTCTTAGGACTAGAGGTGTGGTAGAGAACTGATGAGATCTTCCTGAGTCAGGGGAAGTACACATTTGAGATATTGAAGAAGTTTAGGATGTTGAACTTGAAGCCCGTGGCTACACCAATGGTGACGAATCTGAAGAAACTAAGTGTGTCTTCTTCTAATTCTGAAAAAATTGATCTAAATCTGTACAGATAGTTGATTGGATCATTGATGTATATGGTTAACACCAAACCAAATATTTGTTATGCAGTGAGTGAACTTAGCCATTTTATGAGTCAGTCGAGATAGACACACTAGATTGTTGTGAAGTATGTGTTGAGATACCTGCAAGGCACAGTTGGACATGGTATGAGATATACTTCCAGTATTGATATGATATGGTAGGAATATATTGAATCTGATTGGGTAGGGATCACAGTGGATAGAAAGAGAACCTATGGGTGTTACGTCACTTTGGGATCTTCCATGGTTTCCTGGTGTAGCAGGAAACATACTTTTGTGACTTTGAGCACAACATAAGCATAGTACATTGCATTAAGTATGCCAGTCTGTGAAGCAGTGTGGCTTCGCAAGATCATTGCAGATTTATCCGAACATGTGCTAGATTCCACCATTATTCATTATGGTAACCAAAGTTGTGTGAAGATCTCAGAGAATCCAGTGTTTCATGACAAATCGAACCACATTGATATCAAGTACCACTACATATGAGACATGGTGTAGAGGAAGGAAGTACTGGTGTTGTACCTTCCTACATATGAGCAGGTTGTTGATGTTCTTACCAAACTAGGATGAAGTTCAAGTACTTATGTGGCAGACTTGGCGTGGCAAAGAATGTTTCCCTCGCTGAGAGGGATTGTTGATGTTTGCATATTCCTGAGACATTCTCCAGATCGTACTCCTCTGTGACTGAGTTTATTTGATCCGTGATGACACTTATCTGAGAAGGGATAAGTGGGAAACTAATCCAAGAAGGGATAAGTGTGTTTGGTATTATAGCCCAATGTCCCTTGTGGAGAGCACATGAGGACACGCCCCTTGTGGAGACCACATGAGGACACGTCCCATGTGGAGAGCACATGATGACATGTCAAGGGAGTTGAACTTGATGTCACACACTATAAGAGTTGAACCTAGTGTTTCTAGAGGGAGTAGCCTCTAGAAGTCCACATGGGCATTCCATGTGTGACAGACATTCTCTATATCATACTCCTTTGTTAATTGACTCGAGTTGATCTATGAGAACCCTTATCCGAGAAGGAATAAGTGCATTTTGGATTATATCCCAACTTCCCTTGTGGAGAGAACATGAGGACACGGCCCTTGTGGAGAGGACATGAGGACATGTCAAGGGAGTTGACCTTGACGCCACAAATTATGGGTAGTTGACCCTAAGTGTTCCTAGAGGGAGTATCCTCTAGAAGTCCACATGGGAGTGCCATGTGTGACAAACCTTTTTCTACTATGGTGGTTGTGTACCACTGGCGGAGACTATGTGTCTCTGGAAAGTAGTTGTGTACTACTATGGAAAGATACCTCCCTAGCTAAGAGGGAGTGTTGATGTTTCAACATCAGGTGGACCTTCTCATAGATTGGAATGAAGGCCAAGGGAGATATGATACATTTATCATAAAGATGCACTTGTGGTAAATGGGCCCAGACGTAGTCCTTCCTTGATGAGGTAGTTCTTTCGGATTCATCGCATCATTTTTTTATTCGACGTTTCAGACCAAACCAATGTGGTCCATCATCAGGAAGAGTTTTTAAGATATGAAGGAAATTTTATAGATCAAGTGTATAAATATATGATTTTTTTTTTAATAAAGAGCCGACTTATTAAAAATATAAAACCTAAAAATATATTATTAATTAATTAAACACTAACCACAAGGAAAAATTCTAGAAATTAATTAAATTAAACACTAACCACAAGGAAAAATTCTAGAATTTTTCCTTGTGGTTAGTGTTTAATTTAATTAATTTCTAGAATTTTTCCTTGTGGTTAGTGTTTAATTAATTAATAATATATTTTTAGGTTTTATATTTTTAATAAGTCGGCTCTTTATTAAAAAAAAAATTCATATATTTATACACTTCTATCATATTTCCTGCATATCTTAAAAACTCTTCTTGATGATGGACCACATTGGTTTGGTCTGAAACGTCGAATTAAAAAATCAATGCGATGAATCTGAAAGAACTACCTCATCATAACATTGGTCGCAAAAATCTTAGAACAGAAGTAGTCCTTCCTTGATCATGACAAGGAATAATATGGACTCGAGGTGCTTAAAGTTCTTTCCACGTGTCAGTTAGCATCAGGGTGACATTCACTCACAGGTGTGTACTTGTGGTGAAAGATCCTAGTGTGGTCTCTATCCTAGTCATGGTGATTTGACAAGGAATAATAAAGACTCAAGATGTTATATGCTATTACATGCGGACCCAAAGTGACCCTGATCTTAGAGAGAGTTAATTAGCTTAGAGGGAGAGTTGAAAAAGGAGTTGCTCCTCGATTCGATGGGAGGGAGATGTCTCCCAAGACTGATATACAAGTGTCATGAGTCTAGGGTGAAGTTTGCATACTTCAAAGACAAGCTTGGCATGATGCAAAATGTCTCCCTCGTTGAGAGGGAGTGTTGATGTTTGGACAACATCGAGAAGACATTCTCTTAGAATAATAATTAATAATATAATTATTGATTACTAAATATCATAGATAATAAGTAAATAACAAGGGACTCATCCTTTCATGGATGATCACCATATGTTCCCTATATATGGAACACTCATCATTGTAATAATACATATATCATATATCATATGAAGAAAAAACAACACTTTCCACGTATAATCCGTAGTGGAGTAGGGTTGGCCAGATCCATCCAAAGAATTGGCAGCTGAGAAAGTTGTAAGGTCATTTGGTTTAGTTGTTTACTATGGATTTTTGTCACCTTTCATTACCTATCGGCATTCATTAACCACAAGTTAAGTGGTTGGGATAGTTTTAATATCATCAATTATGCATCAATCTTTAACTTGTAGTTGTTATATAGATGTGATATTGCAAGTGATGTTAAATTTTTACTTAACGTTAATTGTGTCATGAAATGAACATGATTACCCATATTTCTTATTTTGCAATGTATTAACTTTAATTATATCATAAAGGAAACAAAATTTGCTTAATTACAACTAATTATATATCCATAAAATTGAATTCATGATATATACTTTAATTACTAATTTTCTAATATTATATTACATTTCTAAATATCATTATCTATTTTGAAATCTCTTCACTTTTATATCTTGAATTAATTATGTAAATACTCTTCATTTTATATCACGAATTAATTATGTAAATAACTTTCACTTTATATCACGAATTAATTATGTAAATTAGAAGTGCGTTTCATTTATCATTTGAATCTAAGACATTATTCTTGTAAAGTTGTAATAAAATTATCCAACATGTTTTAGTAACTAAGGGGTTTTACACTCTAACAATGATGTTTTCATCATTAATTTAGAGAATGGGTTGTTTTCCTTTCCTTGACATTGGTCTAATGTGAAGAAGTGTTCTATTAAAAGGAACTATATTATTATTTTTTCTCATTATTTTATATGAACATTTAACCATGTAAATAATTATCACACAATTATCCGTGGACACAATTTTAAAGTAACCTTAAAATACATATAAATGATAATAAAAAAACCTCAATAAATTCCCATTCTTATCTATTCAATCAATAAAATATAACATGTACGTCATATTTATAGAGAGGAACTACACAAATATGTAAGGTATCCATCCAAATACTTGCACACATCGTATTTATAGAGAGGATAATGTCAAACCTATCAGACAACCACAAAGAATGATGAATCTAATGATAAAATAAAAAGTGAAAGAAGAACTTCAAAAAATTACTGAAAGTGGACTTTATCTTATCCAGGTGGATATTGGTGGCCACCCACCTATTCCAACTGGCTCCTTTTGACAGTTTTAGTTTAGTGTGTTCTTCTATAATTCTTTGCAATTGTGGGTTCTACACTTCCAGGGTTTTCTAAAGCCCTACACAACTTCCAGGTGTAGATTGGTGGTCACCCACCTAATCCAAATGGCTTTTTTTTAAGTTTTCATGTCAATACATCTTTTTGAGCTTCCAGGGTCATTTTGGGGCCCTAAACAATGTTTTTATTTTTGCTTTCGACAGTCAAACTATAAAAGGAGATAGAGTTTGATGACATAATGTGTAATTCTTGAAAAGACCTTTACAACGGGATATCACACACCTAAAACGAAGGTCGTATGCAAAAGTTACGACCCCGAGAAGTTGAGGTACCAACTTATCCATCAGGGCCCACATAACTTTTGGCGTTTCATCTCCTAGGGTTAGTTTTTTTAATGTCTAGGGTTTTAGAATTCATCAGTAATGTTAAAAATTCCTTTGGAGCCTGATTGTAATCATTCTTATCAAACGAATGCACGTAGAAACCACATCTCTTCTCAGAGATAACTACCACCATTCAGGAAAGTTGTTTCCAGTTCTGCAATTTTACAGTTTCAACCTATTTCATTTATTCCATAGAAGTTATTGTTCATTGGATATTTGTTGTTTTTTTGTGTATCTTTGTGTTATTGTATTTAGTCTGTTATTTATTTCGTTCCTCTCATAAATCTGGATCAATTGGATATTTGTTGTTGTTCTTTGTATCTATGTGTTATTGTATTCAACATGTTATTTATTTCGTTCCGCTCATAAATATGGATCAGTGGTATCAAAGCAATCTGCTCTTCATTTATTTTTCTTTGTGCATGTCCTCGACAAGATTTGGGTGCAAGAAGTTGGGACTCGAACCAATCGATCCTTTACAATATTGACCACACTGAGCCCGGACACAACTAATGGGGGACGAGAAGAAAGATGATGGAGCAGGAGATCCTTTTAAATTGTTGCTCAAGAAAGCCCTTGTGTGCCAAGGGAAGTAAATGATGGACAACTTTGAACATATCCTTTGGCATATGCCCATAAGAAACACATCTTCATCAAGCTACCATGGAACCCCCTTCAAGGTACAAGTAAATTTTGATATTCCATTATTTGAAGGAATGATAGATGTGGATGTTGTATATAAATGGATGAATCTGCTCGAAGGGTATTTTTCGGTCCACAATTTTTTCAATAGGAAAAATATTAATTTTTCAACCCTCAAGATCATCCCCCATGTAAAGGAATGGTGGGATACTTACTCTAAGAAAATTTCCATAGAGGAATCTGCAATATTTGTGGTCTCCCCCACATGTGATTCCTTCAGGGATGTCATTAAAGAACAATACTACCCTTCTGGAAGCTACGAGAACCAACACATAAGATGGAACACCCTATGTTAGTAAAGGGAATAGAAAGTACCATATTTCACCAATATTTTCCATACCCTGCACACCAAATTGGGTATCAAAGACTCTAAATGACATTTGGTGCTCAAATAACGTGGTTTTCTGCATAGATACATTAAAAAAACAATGAATTTTGTGGACATCAGATCATTGGGTTTAGATTATAGATATGTTGTCAAGATCGAGCAAAAATTTAAGAAGAAGAGGAGAGTTTTGGATCTGCAAACTCCTCACAGCCGAAGTAGAGAAAAGGTGGCCCCAACCCACAAAACAAGGGAGAAAGAAAATATGTTCACTCTTTGGACAACCAGTCCAAGATGCAACACAAGAAGGGTAATGATAAATCTAAGAAGGACATGAGAAAGTGGTGTGAATACCATAAAATTCCTTGGCACAACACCGAATAATGTCACTCCAAGAAGTCACTAGTGGTCAAACTGAAAGATTCTGATTCAGAGGAAGATTCCGACTCTGAATCAAATCCAGAAGGAGGGAAGCGAATTATCGATGTTGAACATAATTCCACTGTCACTACCACGAAAGTCCATCCAAGCGAACCAAAATAACCAAAGGAAGGGGAACACCTATTTCACTCAAAGATGTGGGTAAAGGGGGTTCCACATCATTTCATTGTTGATATCGGTAGTCAGAAGAACCTGATCTCAACAGAGGTCATCAAGCGATTGGACCTGCCGATGACATTGCACCTGCAACCCTACACCATTGGCTGGATTCGTCAATGAATATATCTCTACATCAGCCAACAGTTTTGTCTTCCCTACGACATCAAGCACTTCAAAGATGAGGTATTGTGTGATATTTCTCCCCTTGAAGTTTGTGATGTTATTTTAGGACAACCATATTTGTAGAAGCGACATGCTATGTATGAGTCTAGACCCTGCAATGTTATTATTACTTTGGGTAGAAAAATGTACAGGACACCAGAGGTAGCACCGCCTATCGCTATTTCTTTAATCTCTGCTAAGAAATGCAGTAAGGTCATTTCACACACCAGGAAGTTTGTCTTCATTGTGATCCATGCTCATAGTAAGAAAAAGGCTACCACCACATATGTGACCTATAAATAGAGCCTCTCTTTGTAGTAGAAGCAAGTGGATGGAATCGTGGAAGAGCACAAATACATATTCTCCTCACCCACTAGGGTATCGACGCACTGCCAAGTCAAGCATCCAATTGATATAACCCCTAGTGCACCTCTGCCTAATGGACCATTTTATCATCGCTCGCTAATGGAAAATGATGAAATCAAGCATTCGATCCAAGAGTTTCTATAAAAGGGGCACATCAAACCCAACTCCTCCCCTTGAGGAAGCCTGATTTTACTCGTGCAGAAGAAAGACGGGGCCTGGCGGCTCTACATTGATTACAGGAACCAGTATCCAATTCCTCAAATTGATGACATTCTTGACCAACTCAAGGGGGCCAAGTTCTTCCGCAAGATTGACCTAAATTATGGCTACCACCAGGTTCCCATCAAATTGACTGATGTATGGAAGACAAATTTCAAATCTAAAGAAGGTCTAATTGAATGGCTGGTCATTCCATTTGGCCTAAAAAATGAACCAAGGACTTTCATGAGGTTGATGAATGATGTATTGAGACCCTTCACCAACTCTTTTGTGGTGGTATATCTGGATGACATCCTCATCTTCAACAGAACTTGGGAGGAGCACATGTAACATATTTAGCAGGTTTTGAGAACTCTGTAGTAGCACAAGCTATATGCCAACTTGGAAAAATTCTCCTTTGTCATGAACAAGGTCCAATACTTGGGCTATATTATTTATGAAAGTGGGGTACATGTGGATATAGCTAATATCCAAGTCATCCATGATTTTCAAGCCTCGACCACACTAACCGAGCTTTGGAGCTTCTTGGGAATTTATAACTTCTACTGACGATTCGTGTTGGTATTCTCCCATATTGCATGGGACCTCAAACAAGTGACCAAAGGAAGTGGAAAGAAAATTTTCAAATTGTGGAAGGCACAACAACGAGCATTTTATGATTTGAAGCATTACTTATGCTCAGCTCTAGTACTCTCCTTACCCGATCTGCAATAACCATTCAAGATTGAGACTACTACATTTGACTATGTTGTAGGTGCAATTATCACTCAATACATTCACCTGGTATCATACCATAGTGAGACGCTCTAAAAAACTGTCTGGAAATAACCCACCTATGAAAAGGAAATGTACTCCATTCTACAAGCATGTTGTCAATGGAAACAACACATTCTGGTAAAGGAGACAGTCATCCACACTGATCATAAGCCTCTGTAGTTCATGCAGACGTAGAGGAAGTTGCATACCTGCAATAGTTCCATCTCAACATCAAGTATAAGATAGGGAGCACAAATCGTGTATCTAACTTCCTTATTCGACCTCCCGTGGCTACACTCACCACCGTGTTCCATTCCTCTGAGCATGAGGCATCTTAGTGGCCCCAACTTTATCAAAAATATCCTGACTTCACCAAAACCTATCAACTCTTGGGTACAGGCATGAATGTTACCAATTTGCACATTCAAAATGGACTGTTATGCCATCTACACCACCTTTGTATTCCTGCAAGCAAGCATGCAAAGATGATTTGGGAGGCTCACTACATTTGGATGGAAAGACATTTTGGTGTGGAGAAAATTGTGGCCATTCTACATAAAAAAAATTATTGGCCAAAACTTTGACAGAATGTCAACAAGTATATCAGACCTTGAACTACCTCTGCCATTTCTAAGCAATCCATCAAGAAGCAAGTCTTATACACCCCTCTTCCTACTCCTAAGAGACCTTGGGAATCCATCTTGATGGATTGCATGTATGTACTTCCTTCCACCAAGCAAGGCAATGATTGTGCATTTGTGGTGGTTGATTGGTTTTCAAAGATGGCCATTCTCACAACTTGCAAAGCACCACATTGGAAGATATTTCCAAGATCGTCTTCGAACGAGTGTGGGCACATTTTGGGATACCACAGACCATCATCTATGATCGGGAAAACATGTTCCTCAACACATTTTGGTCGAGTCTCTGGTCACTGTTGGACACTAAGCTCACTAAATCCACTTTCTTCCACAGTCAAACCGATGGCCAGAAGGAGGTCGTTAATAAGATGATTGTGCACATCCTGCGTATGTATAACTCTAATCATCCACATACATGGTATGTGAGTCTTCCCTATGTTCATCACAACTGCAACAAGTCTCTCCATAGCTACACTGACCATAGCCCATTTTAGCTAGGGCTTTGATTCCAACCCTTGGGTCCCATTGATGTTGCACTACCTCTTGCAAGCACATAGACATAATCTTCCCATGTTTAGTCTGAGGCCAAGAAAGCCACCAAATTCATTAAGAGGATTCAACACATTCGCCAATAGGTCCATGATATTTTTCATAAAGTGAATGCTAAGTACAAGTAGTACCATGATCAACACCGGGTACTGCACAAGTTTCAAGTGGGAGACAAGGTCTGGTTACATTTGCAGAAATAAATCCTTATGGGGCCCCATCAGAAGATCCTTCCACTTCTCTATGGGCCTTACACTATCAACAAGCCTGTGGGAGATAATGATTTTGATTTCAACACTCCTCGCTTCCTTGGCTTGCACCCATTGTTCAATTTGGACCTCCTCCAACCATATTTTACACCATTATTGGACACCTCAAAGATCGCAAAACAGTTAACACCAACAAAGTTCAACCCTGACTTCATGGAACAAACATCCACTGATCACATAGTGGACACAAAAGTCAAGGGAACTCGCCATTAGAGGATTTGACTTTATTGGGTTGTCAAGGAAGGGAATCTTATGCACCAAGGAAAATGGCTCACGCAGGGCCAGATTCAACAAAAATTTCTTCACCTGATGGGGGCACTTAATGCAATGGATACAATTTCTTCCTAAGGGGGGAGGACTGATCCATGTGGGTATGGGTGGCCACCCACCTATTCCAACTGGCTCCTTTTGACAGTTTTAGTTCAACATGTTCTTCTGTAATTGTTTCTAATTATGGGTTCTACACTTTCAGGGGTTTTGAAGTCCTACACAGCTTCCATGTGAATATTGGTGGCTTCCCACCTAATCCAACTGGTTTATTTTAAAAATTATCATGTGAGTACATATTTTTTTACTTCCAAGGCCGTTTTGGGGCCCCAAAAAGTGCTTTTTTGGCTTTCCATAGTCAAACTATAGATGAAGTCATAGTTTGACGACATAATGTTTATTTCTCAAAAATACCTTTCCAACAGGCTATCAAGTGCCTAAAACGGAGTTTGTATGCAAAAGTTACGACCCTGGGAAGTTGAGGTACCAACTTACCCATTGGGGCCCACATAACTTTTTTCATTTCATATCCTAGGGTTAGGTTTTTGGATGTCTAGGGTTTTGGCATTCATTAGTAATGTTAAAAAGTCCTCTAGAGTCTCATTGTAATAATTCTTCTCATGCAGATGGACGTAGTAGCCACATCTCTTCTCAGAGATAGATACCACCACTCGAGCAAGTTGTTTTCAGTTCTGTAGTTTTACAGTTTCAACCTATTTCATTTATTCAATATAAGTTATTGTTCACTGGATATCAATTGTTTTTCTCTATATTTATGTGTTATTTTACTTCATCTATTCTTTTTTTGTTCTTCTCATAAATATAGATCAATTGGATATATGTTGTTGTTCTCTGTATCTCTATGTTATCGTATTCAGTCTGTTATTTATTTCATTCCACTCATAAATCTGATTCATTGTCTATCCTAACTCAGAGAGCCAATGGGTTTTCCCCTTGGTGGTAGTACCCAAAAATAATGGAAAATGTATAATTCGTGTGGACTATCAAACAAAGAAACTCTAAAATATTATTTTCCTCTACCCTTCATTGACCAAGTCCTTGTCACATTAGAAATAAGGAAATATTTTTCTTTCCTCGATGGATTTAGTGGCTATAATAATATCAAAATAGCCTTGGAGGACCAAGACAAGAAAACATTCACATATCCTCACAGGACATATGCATATAAAGTACTACCCTTTGGATTGTGTAATGTACAAGCTACATTTCTATTTGTTCTGGAGCCTGATTATCTTCCTGATTCAAAAGTCTTGTTTCAACCATGTTTGGACCCCATTACCTGAAGGGGTTTTATGGGGGTTATTTCCCCCCAATTCTCTCACCAGGAGGGTCCAAGGGGGTGGCAAGAAATTTTGGATCCCGCCCCAGTGGGGGATTCGGGATAAGCATACCCAAAGTGAAAATTTGGGAACAATTACCTTGTAAAATATTGTAATTTTGTAGTCAACATGGACCGTTCATTATAAGGTCACATATATGATGGTAGAAGTTATGTTAGGGATATTTTCCCTAGAAAGAAACCCTATTTTATGTATGATGGAATTGTATTACAACTGTGTGAGTGAGTAAATATTGTATTCTGAGAAAGGAGATTGTGAGAGAAATAAGAGGAAGTTACAAATGGCATGTTGTAGGTTGTATCCCTTCATTTGTTGCATAGTAATAAATGAAAGATCTGGAAATTTCTCTAGTGGACGTAACCCACACTAGGTGAACCATGTATATCTATGTCTCTATTTTATTATCTATCTTTTGTCTTTTATTTCTGTATTTATTTTATTTTATTGCTCTGCGATCCTATTTTTCTAACAACTGGTATCAAATCAAAAGGTAACTCAGAGGAATAGAGGGTTCTTTCTTTGAGCGGGAGTAATGGCAGAAGATGGAAAGTTTAAGGTCAAGAAATTTAACAACAAAAAATATCATTTATGGAAGATGTAGATGGAAGATTATTTATATCAAAAGGATCTTTACCTACCATTGGGAGGAAAATAAAAATAGTTGGTGAATATGAAGGATGAAGAATGAGATATTCTTGATAGAAAGGCATTGGGAATGATACGTCTATTCCTGGTAGCATCAGTGGCTTTCAATATTTCGAAAGAAAATAAAATGGAGGATATGATGAACGCATTGGATAAACTATATGAAAAACCCTTGACTTCCAACAAGATATTTCTAATGAAGAAATTATTTAATATGAAGATGTGAGAAGATGGGTTTGTTGTCGATCGTTTAAATGAATTCAATATGGTTACTAATCATTTAATTTATATAAAAGTGGAATTTTATGATGAGGTTAGGTCTCTTCTAATCTTGTTCTCATTTCCAAAAACATGGAATGAATTGGTCATGGATATAAGTAACTCTGTCTATGGTTCAAACACTCTAAAATTTGATGATGTTGTTGGTGTTAACCTTAGCGGGGGAAATGCAACAAAAAAGAAAAGGTGAGACATTAGGTAATGCATTGACCATGGAGAATATGGGAATACAAATGGAAAGAGGAAAGAATCTGGGAAACCATGTGAAGTCTAGGAAGGGAATATCCAAATATAGAGTAGGAAAGATAGAGTGCTGGAATTGTGGGAAGAAATGACATCTACAGAAAGACTACAGAGCTCCAAAGAAACAAAGAGATGGACAACAGGAGAAAAATTAGGAAGCAAATTTAGCTGGTGATATGTTACAATATGCTTTGATTATTTCTTTAGATGATACTATTGAGTCTTGGGTAGTAGATTCAGATGCTTCATTTCATGCCACAACCCATAGGAAATATTTTCAAAATTATGTTCAAGGTGATTTTGGACAAGTTTGTTTGGGTGATGATGAACCATGTCAAATTGTTGGAATTGGTAAGGTACAAAGAAATAAAAATAATGGAAATCAATGGTTACTAAAATAGGTGAGACATATACCATATCTGAGAAGAAATCTAATTTCAATGGGATAGTTGGAAAGTGAAGGTTGTATATCTACATTTACAAATAAGGAGTGGAAGGTCACTAAATGATCACTGACAATGGAAAAATGAGAGAAGGTAGATACATTGTATTTATGTACTGGTAATGACGAGTATTCTATCTCTTTAGCTTCTACAAGAGTGGATACAACACTGCAACATCATAGGCTTGGAAACATGAGTTAGAATGGGATGCATATACTTCACAAAAGGAATTAATGTTGCTAGATCTTAAACAGGTTGATTTGGATTTCTATGAACACTGTGTTTATGGAAAACAAAAGAGAGTTAGATTTATCAGGGTTGGAAAGGAAATGAAGAGTGAAAAGTTAGAACTTGTGCATACAGATGTATGGGGACCATATCAGGTATCATCTCTTGGTGGCTCTTGTTATTATGTTATTTTTATTGATGATGCAACTAGAAAAACTTGGGTGTATTGCGTACGAAAAAAATATGATATTTTTGACATTTTTAAGAAATGGAAGTCTTTGGTTGAGAACGAGACATGAAAATGGTTGAAGCATCTCAGATAAGACAATGGTGGTGAATATTGCAGTAAGGAGTTTGATAATTAATTTTCATACCATGGGATTCATAGAGAGAAGAAAATTCTAGGAAAACCACAAGAAAATTGTGTGTTACAAAGGATGAATAGAACAATCATGGAATGTGCAAGGAGTATGAGATTGCATGTTGGATTTCCCTTACAGTTTTGGGTAGATGTTTTAGATATTGTTGTTTACTTAATAAACAAAGGGCCTTCAACCTTCTTGGATGGTGGCACTCCTAAAGAGGCATTGATAGCTAAAAATGTAAACTACTCATTTATGAATACTTTTGGTTGTGAAGCATTTGTCCATATGGATAAAGAAAATAGAACAAAGCTTGAGGAAAAATACAAGAAGTGTATCTTTATTGGATACAGTATTACAATGTTAATGATTTTGGTTATTTCTTATGGGATTATGACAATCATAAACTCATTAGGAGTAAATATGTGGTATTCAATGAAAATTTCATGTACATAGATTAGTTGCAGGGAAAGAAATAGGAAAAGGATAACACAAAATACACAGTGCTTGATGAAATCAAAGAAAATGAAATCCCAAAGGTACCAGGAAATCAAAATGTACAACAACAAGAGTAGTAGGTACCTTAAACTCCTGCAAGTGTTGTTAGAATATATACTAGGTTAAGTAGACCCACTGAATGATAATCTCCTTCATTATATTATTTTTTATTAACTGCTTTTGGTTAACCAAAAAGTTATGAAGAGGCAATGCAGGTAGATATAAAAAGAATTGGGAGCAAGGAATGAAAGAGGAAATATATTCCTTGGTAAACAACCAGACTTGGTATTTGGTTCAGTTGTATGTATGATAAAGAACATTGCAAAATAAATAGGTTTACAAGTTGAAGGAAGAAGATGAAGGCAAAAAGTGATACAAGACTAGACTTATTGTAAAGGGGTTCGTACAAAACAAAGGTGTAGATTTTGATAAAAATATTTTCTTCTGTTGTTAAAATGACTTTGACTAGGACTATTTCAAGTCTTGTCGCAGTAGAAGAATTGCATCTTGAAAGTTACATGCAAAAACAACTTTTCTCCATGGGGATTTAGAGGAAGCGATTTATATGAAACAACCAAACAAGTATGAGGTCAAAGGAACTGATAATTTGGTATGCAGGTTGATGAAGAGTTTGTATGACCTAAAGCAAGTTCCAAGGAAATGGTATTTTAATTTTGATAGGTTTATGAAAGAACAAGGTTATAGTAGATGCCATTCTGATCTTTGTGTTTATTTTAAGAGGCTAGAAATTGAAAGCTATATTATTTATCTATTGTATGTAGATGGAATTCTTGTTGGAGGGTCTAACATGTATGATGTAAATGTGCTCAAAAATAAATTAGTTGATTCATTTGTGATGAAGGATTTGGGTGCTGCAAAGAAAATCCTTGGTACAAGAATAACAAGAGACAGGAAAAATCGCAAATTGACATTGTCTTAGGGTGAATACGTAGATGAAGTGTTGGAGAGGTTTATAATGAATAATGAAAAACAAGTTAGTACACCTTTGGCCAACCATTTAAAATTAACCAAGGAAATGTGTTCCAAGACACAAGAGTAGATAAAATACATGTCTAGGGTCCCTTATTCATCAACAATTCGTAGCTTGATGTATGCTATGGTATGCATAATACTAGATATTACAAATACAGTGGGATTTGTAAGAATTTTTATTAACAATCCAAATAAATAACATTGGGAGGAAGTAAATTGGATACTTAGGTATTTGAGATGTACTATTACTCATGCATTATGTTTTGGAGGTTCAAGCATTGTTCTACAGGGATATGTTGATTTAGATATGACAGGTGATAAATATAACATGAGGAGAACCACAGGGTATGTTTTTACTATAGGTGGAACAACAATAAGTTGTATTTAGAAACTGCAAAACGTTGTTGCACTTTCAACAATCAAAGGAGATTATGTTGTTTCTACAAAGTCTAGTAAAGATATGATTTGGTTACAAAGGTTTATGGATGAATTCAGAAACATATAGGAGAATAGAATATTGTACTATGATAGCCAGAGTTCCATTCATCTTGTAAAGAACTCATACTTACATTCTAAGACTAATCATATACAACTCAGGTACCATTTCATATGATTTGTTTTGGAAGATGGACAATTGAAGTTGGAAAAGATACATACTAGCCAAAATCCTACAAACATGTTAACAAAGGTAGTAGCAAGAGAGAAACTAAGTTTCTTCTCATTTTCAGCTGGGCTTCAAGCATGAAGGTGAATATGATAATTTTTTCAGGTCCAAGGTGGATCATAGTCCAGCTAGTACAAGAACAATGAAGTTGTCGTGATCAGCTTCCAAGTGCCAGGAGATTGTTGGTTGTGGAGCCTAATTATCTTACTGATTCAGAATTCTTGTTTCATTCATGTTTTGGCCACATTACTTGATGGCAGGGTGTCGGGGGGATTCCCCCCCCACTTCTCTCAACAGGGGAGTAATTGAGAATAATTTCCTTGTAAAATATTGTAATTTTGTAGTCAATCTGGACCATTCATTATAAGGTCATAGATATGATGATATAAGTTATGTTAGGGATTTTATCCCTAGAAGGAAACCCTCTTTTATTTATGAGGGAATTGTATTGCAAATGTGTGAATGAGTCAATATTGTATTTTGAGAAAGTAGTTTGTGAGAGAAAGAAGAGGAAGTTATAGTGGGTATGTTGTAGGTTGTATCCCTTCATTTGTTGGAAAATAATAAAGGAAGGACGTGAACATTTATTTGGTTGATGTATCCTACACTGGGTGAACCATGTATATCTATGTCTCTATTGTATTATGTATGCTCTGTATTTTATTTCCACATTTGTTTTATTTTATTGCTTTGCAATCCTGTTTTTCTAGCAACTTCAAAGGGAAGTCTTAGTTATTTATTTAATTTAATACATGAATGTGTAGAAGGTTACATGTATGACTTTTCATTGTATGGATATTCTTTGAAAATGCTTTAAATAAGTTCGAAAAGGTGTCGAGAGACAAATCTAGCACTCAATGGTACAAAATGTTTTATGATGAAAACTAAGGGAATTGTGATTGGCCACCATGTGTCTCTTGTAGGGATAAAAGTAGATCCATCCAAGATATAAATCATTCTCAAATTTTCAATTCCATGAAACCAATGAGATGCTAGAAGTTTCTTAGGCTATGCAAGATATTATCGTCGATTTATAGAAAATTTTAGTTAAATAGTCTTTCCCTTGTTCAAGTTACTTGTGAAAGATGTTGAATTTTAATGGGATATTGATTGCAAAATTTCTTTCCAAAATCTTAAAGAAAATCTTTTATCAACACCAATATTGAGGGGTCCATATTGGAGCTTACCATTTCACATCTCTACAGATGCATCTAATGTAGTGGGAGCAATTTTAGGTCAAAAAGGAGACTTTGTAACCTATTCTATTTATTTTATCGGTAAAAACTTAACTCCAGCTAAACTCTTGACTATATAGTGACTAAAAAATAAATGTTGGAATTCATTCATGTTATAAATAAGTTTTGACATTATATCACCGGATATGAAGTTTTTGTCTACAAGAAGCATTTTTCCCTTATGTATTTAATGAATAAACAAATCATTAATGGTAGGATAACAAGATGGTTATTATTATTTCAAGAATTGAACATTATTGTCATATATCAACCTAGAAAGGACAATTTGGTGGAAAAATTTCTTTCTCAGATTGATAACCCTCGCGAGAGTGTTTTAGTAGCATATTATTTCCCAGATGATAATTTATTCACTATATATACTAAATATCCATGCTTTGCATGTATAAATAACTATTTATTTACATGGAAGTTACCATTATAATTTTCATCAAAAGATAAAAGGAGGATAATTAAACTAAGTTTTAAATGCTCATGGATCAAATGAGATATTTTTGTACATGGGCATATTTGATAATACATAGGTACGCTAGAGAGGATGAATCATTTGATATTTTAAAATCATTTCATGATGAATCATGTGGTGCACTTTGTCTCAGATACTATTATTCAACTCTCTTTAGAGATGCCAAGAAGTATGTGAGAAGCTGTGATAGTTTCCAACGAATGGGTCGATCGATCACAACAAATGAGATGCCCCTTCAACCTCAAGTTCTTATGGAGCCTTTTGATAAATGTGCTCTGGATTTCATAGATCCTATGAACCCCTTGTCTAAAGGAAAAAGATACATATTAGTTTTCATTGAATATGTCGCAAAGTGCAAAGTAGTATCACAAGCAACTACGCAAGCAATAGTGAATTTCCTATTTGGAGATATTTTGTTAGATTTGGAGTTTTAAGTGAATTTGTTTCTAACCAAGGATCATAGTTTACTTCAAAGATCGTGAAGGAATTTGTAAAAAATACAACATAATACACCGTATGTCCAACCCCTATCTTCCACAAGTTAATGGTTAGGTAGGATCTACAAACAAGGTCTTGGAAGCAATCATGACAAAGACAATACAAATCTATCGGAAGGACTGTGCAGATAGGCTTCCAGAATATTTGTTAGCTAACCGAACATCATGGAAAAATACTATTGGTTTTATCCGTTATGAACTAGTGTATGGTAAGAAATCCCTACTTCCTATTGAATTTAAAACTCAAACTTTTAAAATTGCAGCTGAACTAGGAATGAACTTGGATGAGGTTCAAAAAAAAGAATAATGCAACTAAATGAATTAGATGAACTCTGAAAAGATTCTCTACAACAAACTATTTTGATTCAACAACAAAGCACAAGGTGACTTGACAAGTTTATCAAGAAAAAACAATTCAAAGTTGGTGATTGGACTTTCCTCTTCAACTCCAAATTCAAGGATTTTTAGGGCAAATTCACCACTTACTGACTTGGGCCTTATGAAATTCAAGTAGTGTTCGACAATGGTTCTATAATGGTGAAGATGATTGATGAAAGTGGAGTTTCATCTGTGATCAATGGGAACAAGTTGAATCTCTACAACAAGCCAATAAATAGAGACTATTTTATCACCCAACTTTCTCAACAAAATGAGATGCAAGTTGTGGGGAAAGGAAGTGATAATCCTAACCCTATTTCATCTTGAATTAGATTTCCCGAGAATATATATATATATATATATATATATATATATATATATATATATATATATATATATA
>ML789881.1:27535-69466 GCA_009831015.1 Picea engelmannii | reverse complement strand
AGAAGCATCTAGAGGAAGATCCTTCTAGAAGCGGAAGCTTCTATTAGGTCTTCTTACATCCGCCTTATTCTATTTTATTGAAAGGTCTTATTAATATTGACCTTTATTACATCCGAATACACTGATCTACCTATGTGTGGGTTAGGACCTTAACATATATATACTTATGTTGAATCATCATGTTGGGCTCCAGTTTTTCCATATTTTCCACCATACAAATGCATTCATCATTACACCTTTTCCCGCATTTCGTCAATAATATACGTCTCATTACACCATAAACCGTCATTATTTGTCGTCATTCACAAGTATACATATAGTATGGTTAATACATCGTTTTCTGCGTTTTTAGTGATTAAATGATGATTATATCATGGTTTCTCGAAGACGGTTCGTAAATTCTGATTCTTACTGGCATCATCAATATTCCTATACCATTACTGCAGTTCAACATTTATGCACTAACAGTTCCATTTTGGTACCTATCTTTATTTGGCATATTTGTGTGTTTTTAGGAAAATTTGGGAACGTGGGTTTTCTATGTAGTGAAGTCACCATGCATGCATGTGGGTTGTAATTCACCCAACTTTCACATGTGGACCTCCAACTCAGGGGGAATAATTCAACTAAAATTAATAAAAGTTCTAGACATTCAATTTTGGCCTCAGTTTTCATGCAAATAAAGAAGAATATGAAGAATATGGAACATGGGTTTTGTTCCTAGCATGGAAAATTAGGTCTTTGACAAACACTTTTCCAAACAAAGGAAAGGTTGAGGAGTTATTGCTAATTCTTCAAATGACATTTGCATAGATTTTAGGATGTGCACAAGTTTGGAAGAAACATAATGTAAGACCCATATTTGATGAGTCTTGGTTTAAACATCAAATATTTGGTTAATAAATATAATCTCACATATATTTTGAACGGAGTGGGTCCAAGATCATCCCTATGCAAAATATTGAGTTAGTTTCTCTTTGTGCATATCGAGATTGAAGAAGACTCTATAAATATAATATAATTATTGTAAGTAGGGATCAAATTTTTATTGTCATTGTTTAAGATGGTTATTGTAATAGAGTTGAGCATCCATTTGTAAGTAGAGGATGGAGTTTATTTAATGAATATTTGATTTCTGAATCCAAAATGCACATATACAGAAGAGAGATTTACAGAAGCCAAAATGTTCTTATACAGAAGCTCTTTTCCGTATATGCGCATTTTGGCTTCTTTAAATGCACATTTTTTTCCTTCTGTAAATGCGCGCATATACGAAAGCTCTCTTCTATATGTGCACATTTTGTCTTCTATATATGTGAATTTACTTCCAAGTGATCCATGACTGGCCATCCCCAACCACACTGACTGAGCTTCAGAGCTTCTTGGGCCTTGCCAATTTCTATCGTAGGTTCGTGTTCCAATTCTCTCATATCGCATGGGCCCTCAGCCAAGTAACCAGGGGTGGAGATAAGGAAAAGTTTGTGTGGGGCCTATCCCAACAACAAGTCTTCGATGACTTGAAGAAAGGTTTTTGCTCATCCCCAATACTTTCATTACCGTAGCTGCAACATCTCTTTGAGATCGAGACAGATGCTTCATACTATGTTGTGGGCGTCGTTCTCACTCAACACAACCACCCCATGGCGTATCATAGTGAGACACTATCAGATGTTTTCCGTAAGTACTCTACTTACGACAAAGAAATGTACTCCATTGTGAAAACCTATCACCAGTGGAGACACTACATTCTGGGGAAGGAAACAATCATCCACACTGATCACAAGCCACTACAATTCATTCAGACCCAATGAAAATTGCAGAATGACCTCCATCAGAAGTGGTGCGCATACTTACAACAATTTCACCTCAACATCAAGTATAAAACAAGAGGTAGCAACCGATTTGTTGATTTCCTCAGCCAACCTCCAATCGTGGCACTCACCACGGTGCTAGACTCTTGTTGCCATGAGACCACAAGATGGCCCCACCTCTATGAGATAGACCTTGACTTCTCCACCACCTACCAAATGTTGGGAGAAAACTCAGTGGTCGCTAATTTCCATCTTCAATATGGGATGTTGTTTCGTCTGAGCCATCTCTGTGTTCCATCAAGAGAGCACGCGAAGATGATTTGGGAAGATCACTACAGTCGGGTTGCAGGACACTTTGGCATCGAAAATATAGTGGCAGTGTCGAAGAAACATTTCTACTGGCCGAAACTTCGACATGATGTCGACAAGTATATTAGGTCTCGCACCGCCTACGCTATTGCCAAATCGACCACTAAGAAACAAGGCATGTACACCCCTCTTCCTACTCCTGACAAATTGTGGGAATCCATCTCAATGGACTACATGTCGGCCCTCCCGTCCACCAAGAGGGGCAATGACTATGTTTTTGTGGTTGTTGATCTCTTTTCCAAGATGGAGATTCTGGTCGCCTGCAAGAAGAACATCACCATAAAATCCACTACCAAGCTCTTCTTTGAACGCATCTGGGTACACTTTGGGATCCCACAAACCATTGTCTCATATCAGGACATTTGGTTCCTCAGCACATTCGCGTCGAGCCTCTGGTCACTGTTGGATACCAAGCTCACCAAATCCACTACCTTGCACCCCCAGATAGATGGCCAAACTGAGGTCGTCAATTGGATGATCGTACATATGGAAATGTTTTTTTTAATGAGAGTAAGAGGTCATAGTTCCAAAGGGATTAGTTCCAAAGGGTGTAGTTCCAGAGATCATAGTTCCAGAGGCATAGTTCCACAGGTTGTAGTTCCATAGGTCATAGTTCAAAAGGGCGTAGTTCCAGAGGGCGTAGTTCCACAGGTGATAGTTCCAGAGGGCGTAGATCCAGAGGCCCTTTGGAACTATGACCTCTGGAACTACGCCATGTGAAACTACGCCCTCTAGAACTATGACCTATGGAACTACGCCCTCTGGAAATACGCCCTCTAGAACTATGACTTGTGGAGCTACGCCCTCTTGAACTACGCCCTTTGGAACTATGACCTGTGGAACTACGCCCTTTGGAAAAATTCCCTCTGGAACTATGCCCTCTGGAACTATGACATGTGGAACTACGCCCTCTGGAACTACGCTATCTGGAGCTATGACCTGTGGAACTACGCCCTCTGGAACTACACCTTTGGAACTATGACCTATGGAACTACGTCCTCTGGAACTACGCCCTTTGGAACTACACCCTCTGGAGCTATGACCTATGGAACTATGCCCTCTGGAACTATGCCCTTTGGAACTATGACCTCTGGAACTATGCCTTTGGAACTATGACATCTAGAACATTGACCTGTGGAACTACACCTTTGGAACTATGACCTATAGAACTACACCCTTTGGAATTATGACCTGTGGAACTACGCCCTTTGGAATGACGCCCTATGGAACTACGCCTCTAGAGCTATGACCTCTGGAACTATCACCTGTGGAATTGTGACCTGTGGAACTGTGACCTGTGGAACTATGCCCTTTGGAACTACACCCTCTAGAACTACGCCCTCTGGAACTATGCCCTCTGGAACTACGCCTCTGGAACTATGACCTCTGGAACTATGCCCTCTTGAACTAATCCCTTTGGAACTATGACCTCTGGAACTGTGCCCTCTGGAACTATGCCTCTGGAACTATGACCTCTAGAACTATGACCTGTGGAACTAAGCCCTCTGGAGCTATGACCTCTGGAACTATGCCATCTGGAACTATGCCCTTTGGAACTATGACTTGTGGAACTACGCCCTCTGGAACTACGACCTCTAGAACTATGACCTTTGGAACTATACCCTCTAGAACTATGACCTTTGGAACTTCCACATGTCATAGTTCTAGAGGTCATAGTTCTAGAGGGCATAGTTCCACAGGTCATAGTTCCAGAGGGCGTAGTTCCACAGGTCATAATTCCACAGGTCACAGTTCCACAGGTCATAGTTCCAAAGGTCATAGTTCGAGAGGGCGTATTTCAAGAGGTCATAGTTCCAGAGGGTGTAGTTCCAGAGGTCACAGCTCCACAGGTCACAGTTCCACAGGTCATAGTTCCAAAGGTCATAGTTCTAGAGGGTGTAGTTCCAAAGGTCATAGTTCTAGAGGTCGTAGTTCCAGAGGGCGTAGTTCCAGAGGGCGTAGTTTCTTTATTCTTCTAATTTAATTTACTTTAATGCTTTATCATTATTAATACCTTCTTATTAATTTAATATTTTTAATTATTCCATTCTTAACAACCTTACTATCTTAGTTTTAGTTTTATTGATGACATCACTATCTTAGTTTTACAGAATTAATTTAGAATGGTTCCACATCTTAGCAGTGTTTCTATGGTTTTTCGGGTCCCAAACTTCTTGGGTTGTTTTGAGTCCCTAAATGACGTATTTTTTGCTTAACGACACCTAGCATGTACCACTAAGTAGATGCTTGATCAAACAGAATGTGAACACCTCAACTAGATGTTTTCGATGAGGTATCAAGCACCCCAAAAAATAAGTGTTATGTATGGGTATGTGTATGTAATGGTTTTGATATCAAAGCACATATATGTAATGCACATATACAGGTCATAGTTCCAGAGGGACTAGCTCTAGATGGTGTAGTTCCGCAAGTCATAGTTCTAGAGGGTGTAGTTCCAGAGGTCATAGTTCCAAAGGTCGTAGTTCCACATGGCGTAGTTCCAGAGGTCATAGTTATAGAGGCGTAGTTCCAGAGGGCATAGTTCCACAGGTCATAGTTCCAAAGGGCGTAGTTCCAGAGGGCGTAGTTCCAGAGGTCATAGTTCCAGAGGCCATAGTTCCACAGGTCATAGTTCCACAGGTCGCAATTCCACATGTCATAGTTCCAAAGGGCGTAGTTCCAGAGATCATAGTTCTAGAGGGCGTAGTTCCAGAGGGCATAGTTCCAGAGGTCATAGTTCCAGAGGGCATAGTTCCATGGGTCATAGTTCCATAGGTCAAAATTCCACAGGTCATAGTTCCAGAGGGCCTAGTTCTAGAGGGAATAGTTCCATGGGTCATAGTTCCAAAGGTCGTAGTTCCAGAGGTCATAGTTCCAAAGGCTCTAGTTCTAGAGGGCGTAGTTCCAAAGTTCATAGTTCCAGAGGACGTAGTTCCAGAGGACGTAGTTCCATAGGTCATAGTTCCAAAGGGCGTAGTTCAAACAGAATGTGAACTCCACTAGCGACAAGATTGTACAATGGAGTACATTTCTTTGTCATAAGTGGGGTACTTATGGATGGTATCTGATTGTGTCTCACTATGATAGGCCATATGATGTACGTGCTAAGAGAGAATTGTTCCCACAACATAGTCTGAAGCATATGTCTCAATCTCAAAAGGTTGTTGCAGGTTAGGTACCTAGTATATATATTGGTATATACACTATATTAAGTATATATACTAGGTATATATACCTATGGAACTACACCCTCTTGAACTATGACCTGTGGAACTACTCCATCTAGAACTAGGCCCTTTAGAACTATGACCTATGGAATTGTGACCTGTGGAACTATGCCCTTTGGAACTATGACCTCTGGAACTATGACCTGTGGAACTACGCCCTATGGAACTATGACCTGTGGAATTGTGACCTGTGGAACTATGACCTATGGAACTACAGCCTCTGGAACTATGACCTGTGGAAATACGCCCTCTGGTACTATGCCCTTTGGAACTATGACCTGTGGAACTATGCCCTCTGGAACTATGCCTCTCTAACTATGACCTATGGAACTATGCCCTTTGGAACTACTCCCTTTGGAACTATGCCCTCTGGAACTACTCCCTTTGGAACTATGACCTCTGGAACTATGACCTGTGGAACTACGCCCTCTAGAAATCTAAACATTAATAAATACTTTATAACACTTCTTATACCATTAATTTATAAATTTACAGATATATTTAGTAAAAAAATTATTAATCGATAAATTAAATTTACAAATATATTTAACCAAAAGCATTATTAATCAATAAATTTATTTAAATACATTTTAAGAGAAAACTTTATTAATCAATCAAATTAACAAAAAACTTTATTAATCAATAAATTTGATTAGAAACATTTTAAGACAAGTAAACCTCACCTTTGGAACTACGCCTCTGAAACTATGACCTCTGGAACTACGCCCTTTGGAACTATGACCTATGGAACTACGCCCTTTGGAACTATGACTCGTGGAACTATGCCCTCTAGAACTAGTCCCTATGGAACTATGACGTGTGGAATTGTGACCTCTGGAACTATGCCCTCTGGAACTACGCCCTCTGGAACTATGACCTCTTGAACTATGACTTGTGGATATACGCCCTCTAGAATTAGGCCCTCTAGAACTATGACTTGTGGAATTGTGACCTGTGGAACTATGACTTGTGGAACTACGCCCTCTGGAACTATGACCTATGGAACTACGCCCTCTTGAACTACGCCCTTTGGAACTATGACCTGTGAAACTACGCCCTATGGAACTATCACCTGTGGAATTGTGACCTGTGGAACTATGACATGTGGAACTATGCCCTCTAGAACTATGACCTCTGGAACTACGCCCTCTGGA
Organism: Picea engelmannii; assembly: GCA_009831015.1. Lineage (NCBI taxonomy): Eukaryota > Viridiplantae > Streptophyta > Pinopsida > Pinales > Pinaceae > Picea > Picea engelmannii. The sequence continues at coordinate 62,905 of ML789881.1, read as the reverse complement.
ACTATGCCCTTTGGAACTATGAACTGTGGAACTACACCCTATGGAGCTACGCCTATGGAACTATGACCTCTAGAACTACGCCCTCTAGAACTATGACCTCTGGAACTACACCCTCTCGATCTATGACCTTTGGAACTACGCCCTCTAGAACTAGGCCCTCTGGAACTATGACCTGTGGAATTGTGACTTGTGGAACTATGACCTGTGGAACTACGCCCTCTGGAACTATGACCTCTGGAACTACGCCCTCTAGAACTACGCCCTTTGGAACTATGACCTATGGAACTATGCCCTCTAAAACTATGACCTGTGGAATTGTGACTTTTGGAACTATGACCTGTGGAACTACGCCCTCTTGAACTATGACCTCTAGAACTACACCCTTTGGAACTATGACTTTTGGAACTACGCTCTCTGGAACTACGTCTCTGGAACTATGACCTCTAAAACTACGCCATGTGGAACTACACCCTTTGGAACTATGACCTCTGGAACTACACCCTCTGGAACTATGACCTGTGGAACTACGCCCTCTAGAACTAGGCCCTCTGGAACTATGACCTATGGAATTGTGACCTGTGTAACTATGACCTATGGAACTACGCCCTCTGGAAGTATGACCTCTGGAATTATGCCCTTTGGAACTATGCCCTTTCGAACTATGACCTTTGGGACTACGCCCTCTGGAACTACGCCTCTGGAACTATGACCTCTGAAACTACGACCTCTGAATATACGCCCTTTGGAACTATGACCTCTGGAACTACACCCGCTGGAACTATGACCTGTGGAACTACGCCCTCTGGAACTAGTCCTTTTGGAACTATGACCTGTGGAATTGTGACCTGTGGAACTATGCCCTGTGGAACTGCGCCCTCTGGAACTATGACCTCTGGAACTACGCCCTCTAGAACTACGCCCTTTGGAACTATGACCTATGGAACTAAGCCCTCTAGAACTATGACCTATGGAATTGTGACATGCAGAACTATGGCCTATGGAACTACGCCCTCTGGAACTATGCCCTCTGGAACTATGCCCTTTGGAACTATGACCTGTGGAACTACACCCTCTGGAACTACACCTCTGGAACTCTGACCTCTAGAACTACGCCCTATGGAACTATGCCCTTTGGAACTATGACTTGTGGAACTGTGCCCTCTGGAACTATGACCTGTGGAACTAGGCCCGCTAGAACTAGGCCCTTTAGAACTATGACCTGTGGAATTGTGACCTATGGAACTATGACCTATGGAACTACGCCCTTTGGAACTATGACCTCTGGAAGTACGACCTCTGGAACTACGCCCTTTGGAGCTATGACTTGTGGAACTACGCCCTCTGGAACTATGACCTCTGGAACTATGACTTGTGGAACTATGACCTCTGGAATTACGCCCTATGGAACTATGACTTGTGGAACTACGCCCTCTGGAACTATGACCTCTGGAACTACGCCCTTTGGTACTACGCCCTTTGGAACTATGACCTGTGGAACTACGCCTCTCGAACTATGACCTCTGGAACTATGCCCTCTGGAACTACTCCCTCTGGAACTATGACCTGTGGAACTACGCCCTCTGGAACTATGACCTGTGGAACTACGCCCTCTAGAAATCTAAACATTAATAAATACTTTATAACACATCTTATACCATTAATTTATAAATTTACAGAAATATTTAGTAAAAAAGTTATTAATCAATAAATTAAATTTACAAATATATTTAACCAAAAACTTTATTAATCAATAAATTTATCTAGATACATTTTAAGAGAAAACTTTATTAATCAATCAAATTAACAGAAAACTTTATTAATCAATAAATTTATTTAGAAACATTTTAGGACAAGTAAACATCACCTTAGATGACATTTGGAAAATTAAAATAAAATTATTAGACAAAGAATTAATGTGAAAAATTTCATTTACTAATTATTAAGTTTATTACTTTCCCATGGGGTGACATTTGGACACTGTATATCTCCCTCTTCTCCTCATAATGCATAGCATTTACACAGCTTGGATGGTGGTGTAGTTGTGCAATGTTGGAGATTTAATCTGATGCTCGATGCAAGAACTGGAGTGCTACAAGACTATTACAAGGCTATTACGGGTTGTCAACTTGAAGTTAATGGCGGTTTTCATGACCAATTTTGCCAACCTATCAATTTTTTTTGTTCAGGTGTTATGGGTGGCTCCCTCCTCCCTCATTAGAGTCTTTCTTGCTATGTTTCTCTTCTCTTCTCGTCCTTTCTCCCCTGACCTTCTGATATTCATCCCAACGAAATTCCAAGCGAGAGGGGTAAGTCAAAGCATGTCCTAGCCTACTACATTTTCAGATCAAGACGACTATGTCTGAGTCCCTCATCTGCGCCAATTCCGCCCACCTCCATTAGCCCAATCCTTGTTGGTTCACCCTCAATGAATTCTCCCTTCACAGACCAGATTTGGATGGGGGATGAAATCCACCAAGTTTACATAGAAGAAGAATTCCCTCTGGTACCTCCCCAGTCCCCTCTGGACTCTCTTTTGATAACAACCACATACCTACATGCCTCTCTTCTCCACTCCTCCYGAGAGKAAAATSTCGATCCTACCCTGGTTTTGGGGGTTTCCCAATCACAAAAGAGTCTCCTACTTYKCTCRGTGAAAAGGTTCAGGACRATGATTTCCTCGGTATTGAGCTCCACCCCAATGCAGATTATGTGCCAGAGATGCCTCGCCAATGTAGCTTCTCAGAAGATCAATTGCAGCTCATATTCGAGATGAGAAGGGATGTTGTTGACCAACTTCATCGTCAAACCATCCTGTGTTGTTGGTTGGATGTCGTATTCGATTCTCTTCCAAGCAAGTTTGTCAAAATTCGATGTTCGACCTCCTGCGAGCCTTATGTATTCGCACCATCTTGGCCTCAACCCTCCAATGGTGATGCCAATCCAGGTTCTTCCAGTGTTTAATATCTCCTGTTTATAAAGTGCAGCCTGGTTTCCATTTGTAATGAGAGAACATGTTACCAGCTTTGACATTTATATTTATTTATTTATTGATTATCTAAAATAATACCTTTTTATTTAAAAAAAATCTTAAATTTATTAATAAATAATATATTATATCATTTTGAAATTCACAATATCTATATTTTAATTTTTAAAATTTAAACATTAATTAATTATAAAATATTTTTATAATTTAATATCTTAATTTTTTAAATTATAAATTAACAAATTATGAAAAAAAATTAATAATATATTGATTAAAACTTCAATATCTTAATTCCAAAGAAACTTCATAATAGATACAAACACATTTTTAAAAATTCCAAAGAAACTTTTTAGCTATTTCAAGTCAATATCTCAATCCCCAAAAATTAGATATTAACAAGTTGTAAAGATAATTCTTAATTTATAATATATAAAAACCTCACTTCTTAATTGATAATTCATTTATTTATTTTAATAGATAATTCATTTATTTATTTTAATTAGTTTTTATAGTAAAATTATTTTACAAGAAAATAAATTATAATGCCATTCCTTAAATCATGAAGAGACTCGAAGAACAATAAAGACTACAAATTTGATACCTCAGGTTCACTTTTATACATAGAGACACTTTGACCTACAAACAATATTATGCCATTCCCCTGGTTTTTGAATTTTAAAAATTATGTCGACCCCTAAACAAAATTGTCTCCAAACGCTCTACATTACTCATATTCATATTCAAACAATGAACAAATTCACAGGAACGCCCGCATGTTAAGAGAACGTGCACTTTAAATTCATAAAAAATGGAAGAATGCTCACTCTAAGAACAATTATATTGATTTTAGACTAAAAACAATTCAATCTGCTCTGTGTGGAGGATGATTTAAGCCAATCCAACAGCCTTTCATCGGTTGAGTTTGAGAGTATTCCTGGGCTGCAGATCTCCGAGCATTAGAAAATATTGACTGCGATTCAAATCCCCCACCGATGGCTGAAAGCCGACTCTGTTGTGGTGCAATTTTTTTATCACGGTGGGTTTGGATCTCGAATAAGAAGCTCGGTCTCTTCTCCTGCAAATCAAGTAAATCTATGGTGATGTGGTGCTGCCATGATACAGAGACGAGTCGAGCGGGCAGCCGCAGCATTTCTTTCCCTCTTCCACGCCCCGTTACGTGTAGTGTTGCTGCTTGTGTTGTCCCTTGTCCCTCGTCCCTCCATCCAAATGCTTCTCTGAAAAATGAGCGGATAAATTCAACCAAATTCGAAATTATCCGCCCATCAACCAAATTCGAAATTCAAATTTGAAATTTCAGTTAGCGGGATAAATTTGAATTTCAATAAGTGGGATGTCACTTCGCAGGGAGGCGAAAGCTATCCATGATATGGATGCGCTATGGTATGGCATGAGAAATGGACAACCATGCAACAATCGTCTCCCAATCATTGGGCTGTTGCATGGTGGATAGCCTTCGCCTTGTATAAGGTCCATGTGTCAAATTCTTGCAGACCTGAGCATCAAGAAGAACAAGATTTAATATATCAGTGAAAAAGAGATCAATTAAAAAAATGTTCTAATATCATGTGAGAAAGAGTATGTCAAAGTGCTATTTTTGGTTGTATATGACTGGGTTTACATGGTAAATCTAAAAAAAAATGTGTTGTCGATATAATTGCACGTTGATTGTTCTAACGTCAAAATTGAAATAATCCAATTTTTTTTGATAAATTTGAAATTTTTGCTAGAATATTCCATAGCCACTATCAAAAACATCTACATTACTTATATATCAATGTAAATCCATCTTAAATTTGGATCTATTAAGCATCCAAAGGGATTATTTTTTCAATTAGTATAAATCCATCTTAAACTTGGATCTATTAAGCACCCAAAGGAATCTCCCATACTGACTTGTAAAGCACCTAAAGTAATGCCAATGAATAATTATTGAATAGTTAAAAGAGATCTCAACTGAAGCTACACATGAAATATCCCATTATGATTAATCATTCAAAGAGAGTCATAAAATTTATACAATTGTATAAGTAATGAAATGTCTCAATAAAACAAATATTCAAAATATACCATGAAAAATCATTAATCCAACCATGTAACATCCTACTAGTAGTTGATGTCATTATGACATTTTTCTTTTCATGCATATGCTTAATGACTATGTAGTTTACATGAACAAAATTACATTATATGGGGATTTTTTGTCATAAAACAATAATAATAATAATTTATTTTTAAGGTCACGACCAAGCCACACCAAATTGGTGTACGAGACCCAAAAGAAACACATGTTCTTAACCATTAGGCCCATTCAGATTGTATAATGTGAAATTGTTAATGATGTACTTCTAGCTATCATATGTAAAATTTTGGTCATTAATGTTTTTTTTTTAGTCACAATGAGTTCAATTCAATAAGCATTGTAATTTAGTAAGAAGAATAATCAAATTTATTAACCAAAAACAATGCAAAAATAATTTTTAAACGAAAATAAAAGCTTTATAAAAATTCCCTCAAATAAAAAGATACCCGCTCTTTAATCTTTTAGATATATTCTCTTTAATGTTTTAGATATATTCTTTTAAGATGCAAACTAAATTGCATATGAGTAAGCCTTAACTGAATTGTTTTAATTTTCCAAAGAGTATAAAGTTAGGAAAAAAGATATTTTTTTAGCAAAAGTTTAAGGCTGATAAAAATGATACATTATTCAAATTGAAATCTATCTACTCGTCTTCACTCTTTAATATGTAGTTTTTCAAGAAGTGGATTAAGCTCCTTAAGATTTAACTTTTAGTTGAATTATTTTAATCCGCTAATATGCCTAGTTGACTTAAGTATGCATCGAAAACTAAATCATGTCTAAAATATTAAAACATTAAGATAACCCACTAGAGGTATGAAATCATTTCAGTAAGTTTAAGGGAGTGTGTAAACAACATTGAACGAGTAGAAAGAAAATAGAATCAAATTGCAACCCTTACACATGTAAAGAAGATGCAACAAAACTCCTAGCTTTTATGATGCAACAATATTGTCTTCAAAATCATGATCATGAAGCTACAATAAATTCAATTGCATTTTCATAAAACACATGTTTATCATGGATTCATTCCAAAGCATATCATCAAGTCATCACTCCACAAACTAAAATTAATCATAAAGTACTCGAAACTAAAAGAATTAAAAGACGAAGAAGAAAACAAGTCATCTGACCATAGAGTCATCCCTTCAAATTAAGAAAAGTAAGGCCGTGTGAAAAGAAAAAGACAATAATTTCAAAATTTATTGGGGGGGGGGGGGGTGTTATTTTTTCCAAAAATAAAGGAGATTTGTTGAGGGATCAACATAACCCTAACAATTTGTCTCTCCAAAGCTTCACACACCAGTAATTTTATGAGGACATGGTTAGCCAAGGCCTCCTCCTTTCCTTACATGACTTTTTTGCTCATTTCCTTTAAGGATTGTAGAAGAAAGTAAGGAATGCTCACGCTCTGTTTGGGTAATTTATTGAATAGTTTCCTCGGCTTGTGAAATAACCTAAAGTGGTATGCATAGAGCATACCCAACGTACCTTCATAAGTGATGTACTTGAGGAGGTGTTAGGCCATTTCATCCAAAGGGTTTGAGAGGATTTCTCTTTTTACCCCAATTTTATTCTCCTCTAGTTCCTCATAGTTGAGGAAGAACAACTTCTTATCATCTATGGTTGGATGTATTTCATCCTTGTCCTAGGGTAAAAACATGGAAAAGTCTGGTAGTCTATTAAGACTAGCTTCATTTACTTGCAATTCTAACCCTCTAAATGTTGTAAAATATTCATAATCCATGATATTCTGAAAATTGAGGGAAAATTCAAGGGCGACTTTGTCAACATACCCTTGAGTTTTGTCAAAATACACTAGCCAATTAGACCATTCAAATATTTCAATCACCTCATGGTAATTATATAGCCTAGAGTTGTTAGTGGCCTCCCTTCTATTGAAGCCTCCTCGCATGGTTTCTCAAGCAAACTTCTCTATGTAGAATATATGCAACTTTTCCTAGCTTAGAAAACTATAAAAATGTAAAGAAGAGAATGCTTGGATTCTTTAGGGGTTTTGAGATGAAAAAAAAACAAAGTGAAGGATATAGAATGGTCTATTTGCACCTGAGGATGGATAATTACCCTATACATGTTATAATGGAATATTGGACTAATGGAATAGGTTAATATGAGAATGAAGGTACCAGCTCAACATAAAACAATGTATGTTTGTGAAGTGTCCGAGATGTTTTCTCTTCTTTGTAGCAAGGGTAAAAAAAATTAGGACATATCCCAAGGTGACTAAACATATATTGGGCAAGTGGGGTTGGAAGAATCCTAGATCTTGCAAATTTTCAACTATAAAACAATAACAATAGATCATTTGTTTGATTGGAGAATGGGGAAAGAAAGGAAAACATAGTAAATAGGGTCAAGAGTTGGTGTAAGTAGTTCTAGAAATAGATAAAAACAACTAAGGTGGAATTCCACACAAAATCGATGTATCAAACAATAATAAGGTAAAATGGGAGGGCTATAGGGCTTTGAGCTACAATCATGTGAAAAAATTATGAGCATAGATGTAACACACCCCAAACTCACTTTTGGACATATGTCATTATAATTCACTCTATCACATATGGAACTTTCACATTTTCTTTTACTTAACTCATTATTCCTTTGATACCATTAGTATTTATGCCCAATAGGGATCTCATACTCATTTGTAATATTATTCCCTTCATATTAAACACTTATGCAATCATGACAACTTATAATTACATGCATAACTTATGCATAACACATACTAACATTCAAAAATATAAACACGCACAATAATAGCATAATTAAGCACCTAAAATACACATTGTTCATTATGAGAAACACATAACAAAACACTTACCTTTCTATAAAGACACTAACTAGATGCAAACCTCAAACGTTCCACCCAACCATAGAAATTTCTATTCTATAACTCTCAATAGTAGGTCACCCCCAACCTAGAGCTATCACTCCACCAGGGAAAAGTTTTCCTAAGTGAACTAAGGTCACATGGTCAACACAACAAAAGGATAGGCCAATGTACCAAAGCCAAAAATAGTTCCCACCTATAGCTTCTCGTTCCCCATAATCCCGCACCACCAAACGAAATATACCCCCTTCTCTACACCGTAGTCTCTTGTGTTATCCTAGGGTTGCATCATAGGCCATCTAATAATTCTGAGAAAACTATGGCTCCAAGAAATCTAGCTACACTCACGAGTCTCTGTGCACCCTCCAAGCCTCACACCTAGGGAAACATATTCCCAACAATTCTTATTCCAAGGCTCCAACCTTCCCTAGAGAAACCGAAGGAAAATCATGCACCCAAATACACCTAGGATTCACAAGGTTACAATGGCTCCTAATATTACACTCCACAAGAAATGGTGATAATGACCAAGCATAATCAAATAAACGATGGCTTCCTCAGTAAGCCCAAACTTTAAATATGCATGTCAACCTTTTTACAACTGGAAACCAAGGAATTATTCCCCCGCCACTTGGAACTCGTCCTCTATGTAACATTCCCCATCTCAGTTGAGGTCCATTACATGTAGAATACTCATAAAAATAAATAAAAATTGCTAACTAATTTCTTGTAGCTTACCAACTACAAATTACAACCAAATTTAACTACTATTTGATAGCAATAAATTGATGCATCTACAACATGCGAAAATGAACATGAAATGTATCTAGTAAACTCAAATACAATAACATATAAATAAATCTTATACATAGACTTCATGCACATCAATTTAACTCATAAATACAACACATAAAGGTATAAAATGTACTTATTTTTAAAATCGTTGCCCAGCCAACTTCTTGGAACAGACATTCCACCCAACCCTAGGCTTGTTGTTCCAAATATCAACATGTCATCCCAAAGCTGGGGATATCAATCCACTAAATAGGGTAGTCTCTCATTGTCCACTCAAAGCTAAGAAAATCCCACAAACCATTGATATTCTCCTACAACTATCCCTATTTTCCAGCAGATATCTTCCTTTCAACCTATCCAACCCAAGGAATGTACCCTTTCATCGATCTCAGTCCCTTGGGCATCCCATTTATTTATTAGGGTCTCTCTAGCACAGATAACTAGGAATATCTTTGTTGGGAAACTCAAGGGAGATCACTAGTAGAAAAAAACATCAAACACTTTTTGTTATAATGCAACTCACACAAGAGTTCACTCTTCAAGACTGACAACCTCGCTATTGAGTATTCTACTCCAAATGCTCTCCAGGAATTCTCTAGAATGCTCCAAAATTATCCCTCGATGGTTTCTCCATATCCAAGATCTTCTTTTATGCTTTCTCCTTGTTGTTCATGAAAAAACATTTCCTATCCAGAACTATTGTAAATTCACATAGGAATTTTCCTCTTTTTGGTTTACTTTCTTGGATCACACACTTCCCAAAGATGAATTTACTCATCCCCCATACTCTCAATAACTATGGGATGTGAATTCTCACACCCACCCTCTTGCATGCATTCAATGATTGGCTTTGGGGACAGTCAATCATTGGCTTTGGGGATAGTCAATCAGAAAATAGAGTTTAATACATAATGATAATAAAATTCAAGAATGTGAGTGGAATTAATAAAAATGGGTAATTCCCACATGGAAAAATATTAGACGTTCTCTTATACCCTCCCCTATCTTGTGGATTAATCCATATCTCATCTCTATCCATGTCCCCCAGTAGCTAGAATCACATTTTATTATTAAAATTTAAAAATACAATTTGCATATACATCACTTGTTCATAGACACACATTATATCTACATTAAGCATAATTTAAACTAAGGATTATATTGGAAATGTTACATTCCCCCTCCCATACAATTGTGCATCGTCCTCATTGTACACTATGTCAATATACATGCATAAATTTACATCACAATACTGAGAAACAAAAACAATTATGCAATTTTACAACTCCGACAACAGTTCCAACCAAAATATCTTATTCCTCTCAACCCTCTAACCCAAGGAATGTACCATGTTGGGGCATTCATTTTTGGAAATAGGACAAGGATAAATGAAGCGACATACAAATTCAAATGAGACACACAATAGAAGGAAGCGTAAAAGCAGTAGAAACCGTCAAACGCGTCACGGGCCAGCTGGAAGTCTAAAACCAATGGAAAAGGTCAAAAGCATCACGTGCCAGCTAGAAGATCGTGGAAAACACAATACCATGGGAGGAATATGGAATCTAGGAAGTGGAAAAGTGTGGATTCAACCTAGACACAAAAAGTATAAATAAGAAGGCGATGTAACAGGAAAAGGGTTAAGTTGTTGATAATGTTGTTAGGTCAATGTGTTAGTAGTTTTATGTTATTTCCTATCAACATTATCAATATTTTCATTATCTGGGTTGGGATCGGGTTATTATAGTCATGTTCAAGTATTGTAATGATCCTTGTTAGTATTCTTATTGCAATCGCAACAAGATTTTGAGTCTATAATGAGTTATAAGGGTTTTGACATTGATGCGCAAAGAGATGCATGGAAAATCTATGTTGTATGAGGTATTTTTCTACTAATGCTGCTAATATAATGAAGTGATTTGGGGCCCTAAAAATTTGTTCTCTACTTATCTATCATGTTGTGAATGGATCTGTCTTTTTTTTGCATGTTTTCTTTTCTTTATCTAGATAGTATATGATTGAGCTATCACAACTTAGCTTTACTAGCTAATATATGGATCTGAGTAGTATAAAACTAGATCTGATGTTGCATTCTCTTTAATTCCCTTCATCACACAAGTATCTGTATGCCTCGGGTGAGACTCCCTTCCCTTGTGGAAGGTTGAATATGTCAGTTCTCCTAGACTATAGCGATGTCTTTTGTTGGTAACTTTTGAGAACCATGGTCTCGATTTTATGCCAACAAATAGTTTGTTGCTGGGACCGAGATTTAAAGGGAATTTTCAGATGATTCCTCATCGGATCTACAATTACAAGGTTGAAAACTGGTTGGAAAGGAAGTGTGATGCATTCATAATGTAGGAGGAAGAATTGTGGCACCAGAGTTTTAGGGTTGTGAAGGACATTGTTTTCTATTCAAAGCATGCTAGTGATCAATATGAGATCTTTCAGATTAAGTTCCCTGAAGAGTTATTTCAGTGGTTATATCGGATGAAAGAATATATAGAATACAAATATTGGATCAAAAGTATATATAAATGGACTGTTGAGGGTCTAGTATCCCTTCATTGGTTATATCATCAAATCTCTCGAGATGTGAACTTCTTGGTGAAGACTAGTTTGGAGGGTTACATCATCGAGTTCGCTGCAAAGAATAATCAATCCTCTTTGAAAGCAGAAGTTGTATTCAGATAAGGAGCTAGAGGAAGACTGTAGCGGAAAATACCTCTATGAATCAAGGTTTTATTAGTAGAAGAAGGAATATTTCTTGTTACTTAAGTTAATATGGAAGATTAAACCCTTGTGCTTGGGGGAAGGTGATTTACAAGAGGGTTCATGAGTTGACACTAAGAAGTTTTCTTTGAGATATTGGGGATCATAAAGAGAAAATTGCAAGATATGAACTATCTCTAAGGAGGGATTCCATTGTGGAAAGATGGTGGCAAAATCAAATGAGGACAACAGCAAATAATACTTAGAGGTTGTGGAAAAATATTGGAAGAGATGATGGTGATAGAGAATAGCTAGAAGAGTTGCAGAAGTTGTAGAGACGAGGAAGACTAGCTAGTCAATGGTTCATAGAGAGAGTTATTAGTAGAGGTGAAGGTTATGGAATAAGAAGACAAGAGGAAGGATATTAAAAAGAAATGGGTGAAAGAGAAAGGATAGGCACCACCACTGATGTCCAAGAATGAGAGGAGAAAGTCCCACTAGTAATATGATGGAACCTCCGCCAGTAGGGCCATTAGTGTTGATATTATGGTAGCTACGGGAGGTATTAACCTCCACGTGTAACCTTGACAATAATAGAATATTCTGGGAAGAAAGAAGAAACCCTAAAGCATTGGACATAACCCTAGAAGACAAGTCGGCTAAAGGAAATATTTAATATTGAGTTTTTACCCTCTAGAATGAGAAGTCAGCCCAAACAGCTAAGGAGGATTAGTATAAATACAGGATTCCAGAGCTCATTTGGACACACATATCTCGTAACTACAAAAATTTAGTTGTGTGCAAGTCTGGAGAGTAGTTGCAGTTGCAACTAATGCAACTTGTATTTTCGATTTCAGTCTTGGAATCTATCTTGGTTATGGTTTGGACTTTCTTCTTGGTATCCTAAATCTGGAGAGTGATACACTACCTTGATTCGATGTTAGGCCTAGGGTTTGCTTCTAGAATTATTCTCTGTCAAGGTTAAGGTGCTCAGGGGTGGCTTCAACCTATGGTTGGGTGACAATATTTCTATATTGTATATGGTTAAACGAGCACACCTGTTATTTTCTAACAGGTTATGGGTCCACACTATCTTCGGACAGTCTAGCCATTGGAAGATAGATTGGGAGGATTTTCTCAGTTACAGTTGTAGTTGCAACAACGAAACCCTAACCCTCTTGTTGAGGCACCTTAAGTAAAGAGATTGACCTAATTTCTGGATATCCTAGTGCGCCCTAACCTAGCGTACCTGTGGAAGCTATTATATAAGCAACTTCCAGATAATTCGAAATCAGAATCAAATCTGAAGAGACTCAGAAGAAGTCAAAACTGAGGAAATTAGAAAAAGACTTGTGACACCTTGCAGAAGGCAATAAGAATGTAGACAGAAGCATGGACTATCTTATATGGAGGGAGATGATTACATAATTCCAAAAGAATATCATGCATTCATGCATGAAGCAAGCATTAGAAGGGAGACAATATTAAATAATGTGATCCATTGAGGATTATGAAGTATCTATCCATGTTCCCATTGAAATTAGAAGCCATGAAAAACAACACGTGTTCAGTTTGACTTTAGAAGAAGTATTACTTGAAAAGAAGCCTTAAAATATCCTTGGTTTTCCATCTACATCCATGATCCTATGATGAAAGGAAGAAGTTGGAATCTTCAGGGCATGGAATATATAGAAGACTCCATGGACCCAAGAGCTAAAGAGAAACATGAGGAAGAACATGAAGATTCCAAGAAAGAAAGAAAAATCCAGAACAAACAGTTATTATACCGAGAATAACAAAGACTACCAGCTTGGTTTGAACTCACTAAGAAGCAATTGAGTAGAAGAAGTGGAATTTATGTTAAATAACAGTGTGAAAAAGACTTATGAACAAAAGCATTGCAAGATTCATAGGTTCTTCCATAAGGAGGGAGAAGACTATGACAACAACTTGTTCCAGATATACCTCTTGTAGTATCCATGGATTGGAATTTACATGTAAAAGATTTTTCTTCCCAATAAAGAAATTGATAAAGAAGCTTATACCAGAAAGAGACCCATGTATGTTGATATAAGAAGACCTTGTATGGATTCAAACAACTTGATGCAGAGTATCTCATATACAACATAAGCATGGTGAAAAATTTCTATGAAAGGGATAGTGTATCAGAATAGTTACTCACAACTATAATATGATGGATTGCTAATCCATGGCAAACTCTCATGATGACATAAGAAGTGCTACTTGGATATGTTCCAGTTTGAGCCTTTCCACGATGTCATGAGCTAGAAGGAAACATAAGTGTTGAATTCGACCATGATATATTGTAATGATTAGAGCTATATGAAGCCTTCAGAGAAAACCAATGTTCCGTGATAGACAGAAGTACAATGAGATCAAGAATTACATTCTCCATGATGAGGTCCAGAAAAGAGAAGTGGTTCTCCAATATATCTCCACATATGAGAAGATAGCAAATATTTTGGTAAATCCTATGTCCAAGATGAAAAAGTTTGCATACTTAAGAAACAAGTTGGGGCTCGTGGAGACGACTTCCTTATTGAAAAAGGAAGAGAGTACTCCTAGGTTGGGAGGGATTACTGATGTGTTATTGATTTATGTGCAGTCATTTTTTATTTCGAAAAATGGTATAGGATGAGAAGTTCCTTTCCAATTCGGAAAATGGTCCAGATCGGAAAGTCATTTTCGTAATGAAAATGGTTCGATAGATTTTTTATGTACCATAGACAACAATTCCCCTTGTGGCCAGTGTGGGGGAATGGTCTAGGACATTCATTCTTCTCTATAGTCACTCTGAGTAGCGGTCAAGTAGAATGGTCTAGCTCGTAGGGCATTCATTCTTTCCAATTTCGCAGTTGTGAGTAGTTTCGAAGAATGGTCTGTTTTGGAGGTTGGTGCAGGATAGTCATTTCCATTAGGAAATGGTCCATACAGTCATTCCCTAGGGAAGACTCATTCTATTTAGGTTGCACTATGATTAGTGTAGGAGGAATGGCCCAATTAGGTGAATGGCCCAGGTTCAACAATCATGGATAGTCAGTCCCTAGGGCAGACTCATTCTCTCTAGGTTTCATTATGAATAGTGCCGGAGGAATGGCCTAGTTAGGTTAATGGTACATGCTCAAAAATCAGGGACAATTATTCTTCTATGCCTGAGAAGAATAGTTCGGATATCCCATGGATGATGTTTTACATTCTGAGGGCGGATTATCTTCTAGATCTCATAGATGTGAGTGGAAGAATGGCCCAGATGACTCAGTTTATATCATGATATTGTTTTGTGAAGGTTTATATCAGATGATATGATTGCTATAGAGATTGTATGTCTCTGGACAATATATGTATGCTACTGTGGTGGATGTGTTCCACTGGTTGTGACTATGTGTCATTGATTAAGTAGTTGTGTGCTACTTGGTGTGGTTGTGTACCACTGGATAGTAGTTGTGTACTACTATGGATATACATAGTTGTGTTCTATTGAATGACATTGTTATGATTGCCATGTAGACTATCAATAGTGTTGAAAATTATTATTAGCTAGATGGATAGTCAGTGTGTTGATGGACAAACATTCTCTAGATGGAAAATGGTCTAGGAAATTTATTCTTCTAGGACATATGTCTAGATTAGAAGAATGGTTCTTGTATCACTCTGTGCAGTGAGTGACTTATTCATCAACATGCCTAATTACTCAAATGGAGTATGGCTTCGAGATATGATGTAGTTGATGCTATCAGATGATATTGATAGTAATGATGGTGCTTGTGATCTAATCATGATATAGCCTATATGGCTATGATGATGCTACCGGTTGAATGATATGTTTGTGATCAAGACCATTTCCTTCAATACCTCCCTAGCTAAGAGGGAGTGTTGATATTATGGTAGTTGTGGGAGGCATTAACCTCCACATGTAACCCTGACAAGAATATAATATTCTGAGAAGAAGCAAGAAACCCTAAAGCATTGGACATAACCCTAGAAGATAAGTCGGCTAAAGGAAATATTTAATATTGAGTTTTTATCCTCCAGAATGAGAAGTCGGCCCGGATAGCTAAGGAGGATTAATATAAATAGAGGATTCCAGATATCATTTGGACACACATAGCTCACAACTACATAAATTTATTTGTGTGCAAGTTTGGAGAGTACCTATAGCTGCAGCTACTGCAACTTGTATTTTCAGTTTTAGTCTTGGACCCTCTCTTGGTTATGTTTTTGACTTTATTCTTGGTATGATAACTCTCAAGAGTGATACACTACATTGATTGGTTGTTAGGCATAGAATTTGCTTCCATAATTATTCTCTATCAGTTTTAAGGTGCTCGGGGGTGATTTCGGCCTATGGTTCGGTGGCAATATTACTATATTGTCTATGGTTAAACAAGCACACCTATTATTTTCTAACAATTAGGAGGGGTTACACATGTCATTTCTACAACACCATTTCATGGGAATGTTCAATACCATGCCTTTCTAAATAATTAGGGAGTCCATACTAATGAATATTGTGAGATATGTAGAAGTCACGGGAATTCTCTAAGGAATTGCCCCATTTTGCATAAATATAAAGTTTCTCTTAATATAATGTATTGTGAATTTTATGGTTCACCATCTCACAATAATAATCAATGATGGGATCTAGATGCACTTGTGAATAGGTTGGATCAATCTTCATTAATATTCAATGAAGCACCTCAAGGGTTTGGAGGAGGTCTCAAACGAGAAGGAGGATAAAAAGGTGGATGGACAAGTGGAAGAAGACCAATTCAATACTACAATTGTGATTAGCATGGGCATATTGCGAGAGATTGTCCACTTCCAAGAACACCCCGATGTGCACACTATAGGAATAACACTCACACCACTGAAGATTGTGTTGATCTGATTGCTAAATGGGAAGATCGAGACATGAAGAGAGGAGTTGTTGGGTATGTGTTATATTCTTTGCACGAGTAGTAGAGTCTGAGCATTTGCATCGTGCGCATAGGGGGGTTAGAGGGGGGCAGCGCCCCCGAAAAGTTTTTTCGCATCGGGACGACATATTTCTGGGATCACATGATATTTAGGTGGTTTTTCGACACATGGTTTTTTGCCGATGGTTTTTATATTTCCAGTTAAGGAATTAGGGTTTTGGACTAATCCAGGTCATTGGGTTAGGGTTTTGGATGCCGCTGGCTCCTATATGTATATTGTATTGTAAACAATGTAACACAATGTATGAATATAATATATGTTGGTTTTCCCGGTTTGGGTTTCGAGGGGAAAAATCTCTGTGTAATGTTTTCATTTTCCATTGTATCTTTTCTATTCTTTTCTGAGTATCTGTTTACAGTAGACATTGTACAAGGTTAGAATTTACAGGAGTCAATCTGATAAATTTTGAACTCAGAGTTGTATCTGAAACAAGTGGGCCTAATATTAACATTATCACCAGAGGAGGAGAAAAAATAGGTGCTAACATGAAAAGTATGCATCAAACCAAGTTTTAGAAGGTTGTGCTAGAAAACACCAAGTATGATACTGTAAGGAAAAGGGAATTCTTTAATAATGCAATCGAAATTTTAGACATATGCTTAATCCTCCAACACTCGAAGTTGCGAAAACTAGTTTCTGGTTGAATCCTCATCAACCAAGGATCACCAAGGAGTCATATGATTAGATGGAATATTTGGGTAAGTCACATAATGATCTTTGGTTGCAGTTATTTTCTAACATATTAGATGATGATAAACTTACCGAGAAGTTGCGCAATACAATCAAAGTGGCCTTGGTAGTTGAAGGAAACCCAAAGGAGATTATTGTTGAGCTAAACTTCCTGAAAGAAAATAAAGTAGGGTACAAAGAAGAAAGAGGAGGAATGGAAGATAATTCATATTGAATGCTCATATTGATGACTATGAGATCAAGGATGTTATGTTGGACTTGGGCTCTGATGTCAATATCGTTCCAAAGAAGACTTGGGAAGCAATGGGAAAACCCAAGTTAGTATACTCTCCTATTTAGTTGTGGATGGAAAATCAATACTGCATTTATCCAGTAGGGAGGCTACAAAACGTTGAAGTAGAATTGGTTGGTGTCAAAAGACTTGGTAATTTTTAGGTCACTGAAATAATGGGGGAGAAGGATCCATATATATATTTATTAGGCATTTTCTAGGATTATGAAAACTATGTTTTCATTGATCTTAAAAAGGAAACCATGAATTTTCAGTCATATTTTATGAAGGTCACTCGACCTTTAGATCCATATCAAGGCCCACGATACACTGAACCTGCAAATGATAATATGGATACCGGTGTCCTTGATCAACTATATACTCTAACTACAGGGAAACACGATGATTATAATAACCCCATTGTGGATGGATTAGTTAGTTGGATAAGTGTTCAGTCGGTGGATGAATATTTTTTTGAAGCAACATTCAAGACATTTGACTCTTAAGGAGTCTGCAGGAACAAGAAAAGTTGAGGATACTTTATCAAGTGATGCCAGTAGTTCATATGATCAACCTTTGAAACTATGATAATTAAATATTGGGAGTGAGGATCATCCTAAGTTAGATTCAATAGGGGATTATTGGGATGAACAGACCATGAAAGAGATATAGGATTTGTTGCAGGAGTATGAGTATTTGTTCCCTAAGAGATTCTCATAACTTAAAGGAATTAAAGGAGACTTGAGAGATATGAAGATAGAGTTGAATCCTAATGCTAATCCAGTCAAACACAAACCATACTATATGAACCCTAGAGTCAAAGAAAAGGTTAAGAAAGAGATTGACAGGATGGTTGCAGTTGGGTTAATTTTTCATGTGGATGAGGCCAAATGGATTAGTCCTATTGTCATACAGATAAATAAAGGAACTGAAGATATAATGGTTTGTGTGGATTACAGGAGTTTGAATTCAACCTTTGTACATGATCCATTCCCTACTCCATTCAATAATGAAGTACTTGATCGGGTGGTTGGAAAGGAAGCTTATTCCTTCATTGATGGAATTCCAGGATATCATCAAGTCACAATCACAAAAGAAGATAAAGAAAGACTACTTTTACTACTGATTAGGGTTTTTTTTCTTATAATGTTATGCCCTTTGGACTGAAGAATCCTTCAACTGTCTTTTCCAGGATTGTTATTGCTTCTTTCCATGAATTTATCCACAAGTTTCTTGAAGTTTACATGGATGAATGGACTGTGTACAACTTATTGAAGGAACACATAGGCCTGCTTTGGTTGATGTTTTACCATTGTCAACAATTAAAAATCTCATTGAATCTAAAGAAAGGCATCTTTTGTGTACCTTTTGGAAACTTTTTGGGACATATTGTGTCCAGGGAAGGTGTTCTAGTGGATCCTACAAAAGTTTTCATTATTCTTAATATGCCTTCCCCTATGACTGCCAAGTAGTTGAGATACACTCTAGGTCATATTGGATACTATCGCGGGTTTATCAAGAGCTATGAAGAATAATGGAACCCTTAGAGAAGTTGTTGAAGAGATATGAAGTGTTTCATTGGACACCTAAGTGTGATAAATCTTTTAACATTTTGAAAGAAGAGCTAAGAAGTGACACTATTTTGATGTATCCTAACTGGCAAGTTTAATTCCATGTACACATTGATGCTTCTAGAATTTCTTTAGGTGTTATTCTTGTGCAACCAGGGGGAAGGAAGAATGGATCATCCCATTTATTTTTCCAATATAAAATTGTCACAGGTCGAGTGCAACTAGACTACCACTGAAAGAGAAGGGTTAGCAATGGTCTATGCTCTACAAAAGTTTAGAAAATATCTCTTATAAGGTCATTTCAAGTTTTTCACTGACCATTCTGCTTTGAAATATTTGGTTAATAAGCCTACGTTAGAAGGAAGAATTTGTAGGTGTCTTTTACTATTCCAGTAATTATCCATTGATGCTTTTGCCAAGTCTAGCAAGATGAATGTCAACCCTAACCACTTATCTCGGTTATAGTTGGGAGAAATTGGTGGATCTGTAGATGACCAACTCCCAGATGTAGAATTATTTAAAACTGAATCTATCCCCGACTATCACTCTGATATTGCTTTATTTTTAAGAACTAGTGTCTACCTTGATGGCTATATTATGCAAAGCAAAACAGACATTTGGTGGCCCATGT
This sequence comes from Picea engelmannii, assembly GCA_009831015.1. Classification (NCBI taxonomy): domain Eukaryota; kingdom Viridiplantae; phylum Streptophyta; class Pinopsida; order Pinales; family Pinaceae; genus Picea; species Picea engelmannii. Next base: position 43,296 of record ML789881.1, on the reverse strand, counting down.
AGAATATTATCAATTGATCACAGGTCAGCTATATAAGTTGGCATTGGATAACATCCTTATAAGGTGCATACATCACCATGAAAGGCCTGAAATATTATGGGAGTGTCAAAGTGGAGTTGTGGGAGGACATGTTGGAGGGAAGGCGACTACATAGAAAATACTTTAGGAAGGATTATGGTGGCCAATTGTGTTCAAAGATGCTAATGATTACACGAGACCATGTGATGTCTATCAACAATTTGTTAAGTCCTCCCTCCAGGACGAGTTACCATTACATCTTGGTCAAGCTGTACATGCCCTTGAGAAGTGGGTTGTTCACCTCATAGGACCCATCAATCTACCAAGAAAACATTAAAAGGAAAGATATATGATCATTGTAAAAAATTATTTGACTCGTCGGGATGAAGCAGAACTTGTTAAGGATTGTTCTATAGACATAGTAGCAAGGTTTATTTTTCATAAAATTATTTCTCGGTTTAGGTTTCCAAGGAGCTTAACTAGCAATCAAGGTTCACATTTCATCAGTGAGATAATTTTGATCCTTACTAGAAAATTTTTGATTTAGCATCACAAGATAAATCTGTACCATCTGCAAGACAATGGTACAATAGAATCCTTCAATAATACTTTAGAGAGGGGGTTGACTAAAGTCTATCGCACTAATCAAAATGACTGGGATCAGAGAGTTCGAGTGGTTCTATAGGCCTATTGAACCACTACCAAGGAATTACATAAGTATATTCCTTTTCAACTGGTATATGGGAAAGAAGTCTTGGTACCAACTAAGTTCATAACTTCGAGTTTATAAATTGTGCAAGTTACTCAAATGATAGATGATGAATCTATTGTGAAAAGGGTTGCAAAACTAATGGAGGTTCAAGAAGCCATATTTTTAGCATATTTTCATTAGATCGTTGAGAAGGATAGACTGGAATCTTTGCATGACAGGAACATTAAGACCGAGACTTTTTCTTAAGATGACCAAGTACCTATTTACGACAGTAAGTACCAGAGACATCTAGGGAAGTTACAAATGCACTAGCTTGAACCCTTTATAGCTACACAAATCCGAGAGTCAAAATTTATTAGACTAGCTCAACTAGATGGTATTCTTTGTCTGGGATGGGTGAATGGCGCATGCCTGAAGCCCTATATTTCTAATCATTGAGATAAGATTCGCAACACTCCTATCACAGGGAGTGAATAAAGTAAGTAGGTTTCTATTTCATTTTGTCATTTTCCTTTTTGCAAATAAAGCAATGATGTGTCCCACTGTCACTCACCCATAGAGTCTAGTTGTCGTTGTTAGTTTTCCATCCTAGATACCATCATTTTGGTTGGGAAGTGGATGTCAAATATTTTACTCATTTAGTAATTTCTGATGTTTCCATCACTTTCGTGTCTCTTTCACTTTGTCCATTAACTGCAGTTAGTACCTTTCTATTTTCATTTTTTCCCTGTCAGTAAAGTTCATTTATGTCGAAAAGGTTGTCAGTACTTTTTTAGTTAGTCGTTGGCCTATTAGTTAATTTCCCACATACTATGCTATGCCAAAGTTGTGTTGGTACTTGTGCCCTTTGTTACCCAAATCATTTATTACATTTTATCGTGTATGTTGGTCGTGTTTATTTTAATGTTGAGTTATCTATGGGGCTTTCCCCTTTAATGAAATTTTAATGCTTATCCTGTGTCACCTCATCCCAATTGTCTATAAGTTCGTAATCGCCCATTTTCCAAGTTAGTGTGCTCTATCTGTTTGATTTCATACTCATCTCTGGCACCCATTGTGAATTCTATGAATATGGATTTGTACCCTCGTCTCGTAATTGTGTTTCTATACCAGCACAAGTTTCCAACCATGGGTCATGCTGCAGTCAAAATTTATTATACTAGCGCAACTAGTGATATTCTTTGTCTAGGATGGGTGAATGGCGCACACCTAAAGCCCTATATTTATACTCATTGAGATAAGATTCACAACACTCTTATCACAGGGAGTGAATAAAGTAAGTGGGTTTTTGTTTTGTTTTTTCATTTTCCTTTTCGCAAATAAAGAAATGATGTGTCTCATTGTCACTCACCCGTAGAGTTTAGTTGTCATTGTCAGTTTGTCAACCTGGATATCATCATTTTGGCCAGGAAGTCGATGTCAAATATTTTACTCATTTAGTAATTTTTTATGTTTCCATCATTGTTGTGTCTCTTTCACTTTGTCCATTAACTACAGTTAGTACTTTTCTATTGTCATTTTTTCCCTGTTAGTAAAGTTCATTTATGTTGAAAAGGTTGTCAGTACATTTTTAGTAAGTCGGCCTATTAATTAATTTTCCGCATACTATGCCATGTCAAAGTTGTGTTGGTACTTCTGCCCTTTGTTACCCAAATCATTGATTATATTTTATCACATATGTTGTTCATCTCTGTTGTTAATGTTGATTTATCTATGCGGATTTCCCCTTTAATGAATTTTTAATGCTTATCTTTTGTCACCTCATCCCAATTGTCTATAAGTTCATAATCTCCCATTGTCCAGGTCATTGTGCTCTGTCTGTTTGATTGAATACTCATCTGTTGCACCAACTGTGAATTCTATGAATACGCATTCATACCCTTATCCCCCAATTATGTTTGTATACCAGCACAAGTTTCCAACCATGGGTCATGCTGCAGTTCCTCACAGTGCACTTCCAAAGATTTTTTTTCAGCGGATGTCCATGATCCGCGAGTTAAGATTTTGGGAGATTTGTAGGGTAAATTCAAACAATCTTGGCTAATTAACACTGATTTTTCAAATGAAACATGGTTTCCCCACGTAGAAATTGATACATACATGGATTATCTTACCCTACCCATTGGAGAGGTTTATGCTAAATGGAATATCCCTTACGTGTTGCTAAGGGAGTCAACAATTATGAACTTGTGGGATTTACGTGTCTTCGATACCACTGGTGAAATCACATGTTGGATGATGTTCCTTATCAACTGGGTGCATTGCAGCTCATTGTGGTTGGACCAAGAGTCTCTAATCCATGTTGATGATATCCATCAACTGACAAGTCGTTCCATGGATGGAGAAGATGTTACAAAAGGCTTCTAGGGTTTTGGAAAGAACGAATGAAAGAAAGGAGAGCTCAACCTATATGATAGATCTAGTACCAAACAAGGTAGTCGAGAAGATCTTATTGATCTTATCAATGACGATCAAGTTCATTGTGTGTGCTACTTAATTGTCGGGAAAGTCATGAGGAACTATTCCAAGGGAGAATGCATGTTAGATGCCATATATTTTTCCAAATTTTGTAAACAGGTAGCGTCACTGAACTAGTGCAATTTTTCATTGACATAGATGTTATAGGCTTGCACAGACATGCATGCGAAGAATGGCTACTTCATATATGACTATCTACTAGCTTCCTTCACAATGTGGAAATGGAGACCACCACAAGGGTGGGAATTAGCATACACTCCACATACCTGAGTTGCCATGCAATTTTAGCCCTGGAAAACAAGAACCGATGCTACCAATGTCTCATTCAACAATATTTCCTTCCTGCAATGGTACAACAAATTAATCAATGCAATTAAATGCATGATAATTATGCAGGAATTTCTCAACTAACACTTGAGAAAAAGTTGGTTCGGTATGAAAATATATCACACATTTATGAGGTTTCTTACTGCAGATCCAACAAAATTTCCTACACCCTCATTTTTGCATTATATTGATGAATAAATACTAGAAAACGAGGTTTGTTCTCGGCCTCAAGTAATGTGTTCGCAAAATAAATTGGGCATATCATATAAGATGCATGTGCTTTCACAACGGGAATCCCCAATGACTATAAATGTTCCTGGTTTTAGCACAACAACATAGAAGAGACCACACTCACCCTCAACTTCAGAAGAGGAGGAAGAAGAAGAAACTTTTCCAAAGTTGACTTCAGGGCTGCCACCATTCCCTTTAATTCCAAACATGACTATGGTCATGGGTAAGGAGTTCCGAGAAGTTCTAGATGTTTATTTTTCAATTCCCAGTAAGAAAACCCACATTGTTTACCCCTCGTCATACACCACACCCCCCATTATCACTGAAGTAATCTCTCTTGCTTCACTTATTCTAGACACAGAAATGTTTCCCCCCATCCTGTCCTCCGTTCCCATTGTCACCATCCCTAATGATCCCGTGGTTAAAGTACATAGTACCCATATCATTGAAGAACTCAGTTGTCAACCAATTACCTCTGTCAAAGGCATCCAACCCATCTCTCCCCCATCCCCTACTCACACTTATACTAAAATAGCTGAGAAAGAGTCCATTGACCCATTCGCTACAACCGACAGAAGAACTGCCCATATTCCTTTCCCTTTTCACTAGATTTCATGATCAAGTGTCCCCCTTATTATCCCTCAAGAAACTAGCCTCAATCTGGGGATAGAGAAATCAACAGAAGTGAAGGATCAGATGGGTCCAAATCCTCCACATGGCCCCATGGAGGTTCAAGAAGATGCCACTTCGGCACATAGTTTGAGATGTGTTTGGGAGAAGGTTGTGCAATTAATTCAAGATCCCCAACAATCTTGTGCAATTCTCGAATTGTGTTTGGAGTGCATAGATGTGGTTGGGTTGCTTCCCCAAGTTGTCTGAGAAAGGATTGCTCGTAGATTTTAGGCTACATCTCCAGGGCTCGACGTCACAACTAATCCTAGTGTCCTAGAGAGATCAATTTCAAGTCGCCAACCACTTGCATAGAGATTTCCTGTGGACCCATCTATCACCGACATAGATATTGTGGCATTGTCCACCCAACAGTTATTGATTATAATGCGAGCATCGACTGACCAGATTGAGCACACGATTGTTTCCACTGAGCATGCTAATGAAGAACTAGTGCAACAAACACAACATTTTTGTTAGGAGTTGGTCCTGGTATCAGAAGATTGTGATCAAGAGCATGCCCTACATGTCAAAGATGAATCAACAATTGAATCTGTCTCTAGGAATTTTAGTGAAGCTTGGCCTGCATTTCGGTAGGATTCCTTGTAGCTAGGAGAAGACATTACTATGGTTTCCATGACACAATTTGTTGATATCCTTGCAGATCCATGATCCCAATTGGCCGCGAAAATAGATAGTCTCTAGAAACAAATGGAATAAATTTGGTTGAAGGAGCAAGAGCATCCAAAGGCCATGGAACATAAGATTACCCAAGCAATTGCAAAAGGAAATATCATTAGGTCCTCCCTTCATGATCGGATTGGAGAATGCATCAATCTCTTCATGATGGTTAATGATTAGGTCGGTCTCTTGGATTGAATAAGTAAGCTTGTAGACGAATTGAGGGTAAAAATCCAGTAGATGCACATAAAGGAACATGCCATAACAAATCCTATTGAGCAGTACGTGAACTTCACTAAGATCCAAGAGGTAGAAAATCATCTCGATGCAATGTATGAAGCCACCCAAATTGCAAAGAAAGAGATATGAGAGTTTTGGAATACATTCCAAATGGCCTATGTCCAATTGCACCAAGTAAATTCAGTGGTGGATACATAATGAAACATGTTTCTTTCCACTAAGCTTGTGGAACCAGACATTGCAGCATCCCAAGAGTATGTTGTGGGAGCTTCAACTTCAGTAGGAAGTGGAAGGATCACATGGAGCACTATGATAACTTCCTCCAACAAGCCCTCAAGATTATACCAGATTTGGGCCCTTTGTTTGAGGAAGGCCTTGGGAAAGAAGCATAAGGTTGACTCGAGGATGAGTCAATACTTGTGGTCGGGGCCTGTTGGGCCCTTGGTTTTTGGAAAAAGAATAAGGATAAAGTAAGTGGCGGACAAATTCAAACAAGTCACACAACATCAAGAAGTGTAAAAGAAACAAAAATAATCAAAAGCACAGTGGGCTAGCTAGAAGTCTAAAAGCAGTGGAAAAGGTCAAAGCCATCGCCTGCCAACAGGAAGATGGAAAAAAATGCAATACCGCTAACCACGGTAAACCATCATCAAACATAGTCAACCATGGTCAGTTGTAGTAAACCATGGTTAATTGTAGTCAACCATAGTTAACCACATGGTCAACCAAATTGAACCATAGTTGACCATGGTTGACCCAAGTCAATCATAACAAACATTATTTCTCATGTCAAAATAAAGTTAACCATGGTCAAACATAACCACACATGTTTAATCATAGTCAAAGGTAGTCAAGCATACTAAAATACCATATAAATGTCAACAAAAATTATATTCATATTTTAATTCACAAATCTACTAATCTACTTTTGATTATGTGGTTGTGCTAGTTAATAGTTAACCATAGTCAACCTTAAACAACCTTGTTCTATTATGGTCAACCATAGTAAAAAATGGTCAACCATATCCAAACATGGTTAACCATGGAAAACCATCATCAAACATTGCCAATTCATAGATAACCATGGTCAACCAATGTTAACCATTGTCAACCATGGTCAACCATATGAAAACATTTTTGTGCATAGCTAACCATAGTCAACCATAATTAAACATTGTTAACCATAGTCAAACATGATCTACCATGGTAAAATAAGGTCTTCCAAAGTCAACTATGGTTAAATATTGTCTCTTAGTCGAACATGTTGAACCATAGTCAAACATGGTCAAGCATTCTCAACCATAGTCAACCATAGTCAATCATGGTCATCCATATTCTATCAAAATCAACCATGGTCAACCATAATCAGTCATGTACAAACATGGTCAACCATCTTCAAACATGGTCAACCAAAGTCAACTAATGTTAAGTTTAATCAAACATTGTTAACCACAGTAAACCATCATCAAACATAGTCAACCATGGTCGATTGTAGTAAACCATGGTTAATTGTAGTCAACCATAGTCAACCATGGTCAACCAAATTGAACCATAGTTGACCATGGTTGACTCAAGTCAATCATAGCAAACATTATCTCCCATGTCAAACCAAAGTTAACAATGGTCAAACATAACCAAACATATTTAACCATAGTCAAAGGTGGTCAAGCATACTAAAATATCATATAAATGTCAATACAAATTATATTCATATTCTAATTCACAAATCTACTAATCCTCCCCATGCACATACATCAACCACTTTTGATTATGTGATTGTGCTAGTTAATAGTTAAAATTTGGCATATTTTTAATTAAGATATATGTTGTTCTTCTTAGCGTATATGTTATTTTTTGTTTATGCCATTGAGTTCGTTTTTGCTTATGTTAATTCAAATTTCACCATGTTTTTGTTCGTATCAATGCCAATTTTAGAATAATGTGTTTTTTTTTAATGTTGTCTATTCATGGTTGCTCCAAACAAATATTTTGTTAGTTGAAAAAAGAACCTAAAACCATATGTCTACATTTGCACTATTGTATCATTAACAATGTTAGTGTTAAGGGTTATTAATAAATATGAACAAGAAAGTTTTCAAATTTTCCACACTAGTAGAGAATATATTTTTCATTTTCATGTCAAAGTACTTTATTTTTTATCAGTCTAATTTCATGTTACAAATTTTTATAAAGTTGTTTTCAAAAAATAATTTATTAAACTATTTTTTTAATAAAATAAAGATAATAATTTTTATATTTTACATGTTCAATTTTGTATTAATAAGAAAAAATATCATTAAAATACCTTTTTATCAAAATAAATAGCACATTTCATTATTAAATTTTATTTATTTAAAAGTAAAAATAATAAATAAATAGTTAATGATAAATACCTTTTCACTTAATGTTTTGATTTTGATATAATTAATTTTAATGTTTTGATAAAGATAATTTTTTAAAAATATTATATTTATATTTTTAAATATTTTTATGATATTTTATTTACGTTTTCAACTTTTATAATAACAATATTAATAGTAATATTACCTAAACAAAAGTCAAATTATTAGTCTCTATCGTAGGCGTAGAGGGACTATAGTGATCGATAAATCGTTGACCTGGTATTAGATTGTGTATTGACCAGAAATATTTCCATATTGTCTATTGTTGGAACAAGGGAAGTAAAGACATCGACTTTAATATAATAAAAAGTATCATGTTTGTCAAGATTTGATTGGACAAAGGATTGGAGGTATTATTGCAACCTTCGCTATTCCCAATGTTAAATATCTTGACCTGTCCAAAGTATTTGGTAGTATATGGTCTTTTTGAATTATATATTTTATTATGCATTGGTCGACGGTGGATTAATGCTAGCATTACTTCGAATGTCTCCCTTAGCATTTTCTGCTGGGTAGAATACATTCTCTACCATATTACTATATCTGATTTTTGCTTTATTATTGCGTGCTTCGAGAGAACAAGCTTGCCACGCTGCATATTTTCTTAAATGCTTTCACAGGCCTACGCCCTTCGATAGTCCTGACAAGCTTAATTGTTTACCTAACAGTTCTCGCAGTGTTAAATGATTATTGTACATATGGGTTGCGATACAGTTTCATTCATGTTCGACATCAGTGCTCGAGTGTTCGATCCTTGTTTGGTGCTTCATTCCATGGTTCTGGTTCTTGTTTGATTCAAATTTGCAAAATTGAGGTCCTGCAATTGCAGTTCAAGCTCTTTGTGGTTGCTCACTGGTTTGTTGTTTTTCAACTTTGCAAGTTATTAGACCTGTTGTTGCGGTTTGCAGTTTTTGGGCCTGAGCTCTTGTCATCCTTTGTTGATGGGTAAGTTTCCCTGTTAATGTTGTTTTTCAATGGTGGCAGTCCCACCATCTTTGTCTGTGCTCTTAGTTATTTTTCTTGGAAAGCATGCACCTTGCAATGCAGAGGGATTTACGAAAAGTAGTTGGGAGCCATCAGAAGAGGGAGCTATCATTCTATGGGTGGGAACACTATGTCCACCTGTTCTATTTCTGCTGAGTAAAGTTATTGTTTTATTTATTTCTCTATTTTCTTGTCATATGTTGTGGGGACTAGGGGGGATTGAAGTTGAGAAGAAGAAGGTTCAAAGATACATACGAGAATTGGTGCCTTGCTTTGTTGTTTTTTTCTATTTTGCTACCTTTTATTTTTTTCTCTTGCTTTTCTATGTTTTCATAGAAAGTGAAACTATGTAGCAAATAACTTCAAAGTGACAGTTGAAGAGATGAACGAAGTAATAGATGTTGAGTCATACGAAATAACTGCATGGTCCATTCTACATGACAACATTGATGTGGTTTTTCATAGCAATGCACTTTTTAGATTGGATGCATTCTCATATATTGTTGGGGATTGCCTTTTTGATACATTCTAGGTTCTATTGCATTTCCGCTATTGGTTGACTGAATTGTGCAATGGATTGATAGATTATTTCTTGACCTGTTTTAAAAATGGCGATGTCGAGTCTTTGCAGGCCTATGAATACGAACTAGAATCTGATTTTCTTCGGCAGTTGCATGGAGTACAAGATGTCACTACGTATTTTTCAAAAATGTGGTTGTATGCATCTCCAGTTCTGCCTCGGCATGAGAGGGGACTTTAGGGAGATACATTTTGTATATGATGGCTATCTAACTAGGTGAATATATTAGTTGTCATTTGGTCATTGACAAGAAAAACAAGATATCTACTATTCAGTAAAATTGCATCTGATAATCCATATTGCATCTTGTTCCATGATGTGAATGCCCTCACTGGCCATTATGAACCACTGGTGTATAAAAAAATTCCCATATGCAATATATAAGGTCCTTGTATCTACTTGTTCGTTATTTTCAAAGACCTTCAATCGCAATGCAAAAGGATTTTTCATGGCATAGATTGCCATGGTTTACAACCAGTAACAAACGTTGTGTCTAGCTGTGGAGATAGTATGTTCAATGCAATTTGTTGTTTGGTACCAGCAAAATTCGATGTTCAATCGCTGCGAGTTTACACTGTACAATACTTTTTCAATGTAATTATAGGCGACAACCAAGAGGCTTTTAGGTGCTTGCATTAGCACCTTTGCCCATATCTTGTAGAAAATATGTCGGCAGTTGGAAGTTGGCAGGAATACATTGTGAACATGGCGCTTCCATATGAAAAAGGGCATATGGAGGGTTGCATATTCTATTTGCAATGGTTGTCTGTCATATTCAGGGTTAATATCCAGGTGTGGTTGCCCTTGCCAGATGCCACTGTGCATTCCTAGGTTATTGATTCAAATTGTGATCGAACAATTGACATCCTTTCGTTAAAAAAAAATACAACACATATCCATTATGAACCTTTGCTTACACATATCGGTAGTTCAGGGTTGACTGTCCATGCCACCCAAACGACATCGAATTTGCATACACGTGGACTATTTTTTTGTGAAAATGAAAGTCCCCCTAGTTGTGATATGGGTAGACAGGGCTTGAACAAAAAAAACATGCGTAAAATTCATGACAGTTGTGATGAGGCCATAGACGGTTTAGACAAAAAACGTAGAGTAAATTATCACAATTTGAAAAAAATTATTTGTCAAATTCACCTACTTCTGATAAGGTCATAGAGACCTTAAACAAAAAATGTAAAGTAGTTTCTCAGAAACTGGGTGAAAGTGAAATCCATCCCAGTTGCCACCATCTCATCCTTCCCTTGGGCAAGAAACATAGACTAAGTTACCACAACTTGAAAAAGGTCATGCGTGAGAGAAAAAATACATTGCTACAATTCCTTTTAGAAAGAAACTCACATATGACAATGTAAAGAAATTTGTTCGTGCAGAACAAAGCATAAACAGGTGCGATTGCATATCCGAGAATGGTGATGAAACTGTACGAGTTTGTGATCTACAAGCAACACCATGTAGTAGTAGTAATGAAAACCAGGAAACAATTTCTACGAATACTTCCCTGTGAAAGAAAAATGCAAGACAGAACTACATGAAACAAATTAAAGACACTCCTTCCATTGCATGTGCAATTTGTGAAAAATTGAATTTAAAAAAAAAAAATAAGTCTTTCACGCTTGATTTGCAAGTAGAATACCTCCGCTTGACAGCCCAGGATAAACCATTTTCCAGTGCGAAAGTTTGTTTTCCATGCAAACTATCGCTTGAAAATGGAAAACTGCCACAGTTTGCAACCCTGACCGAATAAGATGTAATACAACACTAGCAGATGTAAGTGCACTTAAGGAACTCAAGGAGAGACTTGTGTCTCTGTGAATTTCATTTTCCCAAATCAGACCTTCGGGCTATAAACGACCCCAGATGGGCTTAACAAAATCAATTATTAATGTGCATGTTCAGCTAGATTTTGTGCAAAAAGCGTTGCCACAATCTATTAACAATACAATTACAATCATTGTGGCTCTGAAAAGATGCTTGTGATACAAAAATGCCTATCATATAGGCAAAGTGCATGTGCATGCTGTTATGAAAGCATTAACGGAATTATGTTCCAGAGCCCTGTACAAAGTAGAGAACATTTGTATAAATGCCAATTGGAACAGTGTTCTCGCAGAAGAACATGGAAACTCTGCATATACTCTTGAAAATCCTAGTGATTTTGATGCAAGTGATGAATCAGACAATGAAACAGTTGTTGAAACATTGGTGCATGGATTCACTGATTCACAGTGCATTCGTGACTTGCAAGACAAAATTGTTGAAATTTCACCTGCCGAGGGGCAACGTCCACTTGGAATATTCAAGGACAAATTCGCTGAGGAAATGAAATTTCCAACACTCTTCTATGGAGATCCACATGGCACTGATATTACAGAACGATTCAGTTATTATAAAATAGTTCGATGGGAGTTGCTACATTCAAGGGATTGCTTCTCCTGTCACATAAAAAAATTGTTTTTCAAGACAATGTGCATAATAATTGAGCAAGTTTTGTCCTGTATGTGGGTCTGAAAAAGAAAAGGCTAGTTACAAGGAAGAAATTTGTTCGCGAAGGATGTGAAGTACAAAGTTAACCTAGAAAAAATTCTGAAATCTGATATTGGATACATAGATTTCAAAACATTTGCACCTCTCCTCACTATTTGCAACAAAACAAAAGAAATATTTTTTCAATGATCCGACAATTAGGCCCGCCAACATTTTTCGTCACATTTACAAGTGTAGAGCACTGTTGGGATCCATTGGTGGATGCGGTATCTGACCTGCATAAGAACTAGAAATGTAAAAAAGAAATCGATACACTGGAAAATAGCGACATTGACTACCTCATAAGAAAAGACCCGGTGACATGTACTTGCTACTATGGACATAGAATAAATGATTTGAGACAATTGATATGCCATGATGAAACGTTTTTCGGAAAAATATCGGACTACTTTTTTGTCACTAAATTCCAAAATAGGGGAAATGAACATGACCACATTGTTGTGGATAGAGGATGCACGAGTGTATGGAGTCAATAACAATTCAGAGATCGAACAATTTGTGAATAAATACATAACATGCAATACAAATCATTTGGATCCAGAACTTGTGAAAGTCCATAGACATTACCATACAAGAAGTTGTAGAAAACGAAAAAACTCACATTGCAGATACAACTTTCCCATGCCGCCAATGAGAGCTACAAGAATCATAGAGCCAGTTAGTGTAGAGAAAAATGTTGTTGTTGAGAAATCTAAATCCTTGTTCGCATTTCTAGAAGAAGGGGGATTTGACGAAATGGTGAGCTTTGATGCCTTCTTGACACAGGTAAATCTTTCAGAAGATGAGTACATCCAAGCCATACAATGTACGCTTAGGAAACCAACACTTTTCCTTAAACGAAAACTCTCCCATATTTGGAACAACAGTTTCTCCAAGGATATGCCAGTTATGTGGAAAGAAGATACAGATGTGCAGTACGTGTTGAATGCATTTGTTGTAGCATCATACTGTACCTCGTATATGATGAAGATTGACAAATCTATGACAAGTGCATTCATAAAAATACACAGAGAACATGAAAGAAGTCATATTGATGTCATACAAATGATACACACACTTGGAAATACATTGCTTAATCTTCAACAAATGTCTGCTCAACAAGCAGTTCACATTGCACTTTCATTGCCCCTCACTTGTAGTTCAAGAAAATGTGTCTTCATAAACACATCTCCACTTGAAAAACAAACATTTGTCCTTAAACCATCGGTTTTGCTGCAACAAGAGCCCGACAATTCAGAGGACGTGGTATGTCACTCTATTATTGATTATTACATCCAGCGCCCATCTCCTATTAGGCATATCTGCTTAGCAGAATTTGTATCGCATTACAAAAAAAATGGTGCACCCATATCAAAAATAAAAAAAACCCTATGTCATACGGTTTGTCAAATACAACAAACATTGTGACTATGAAAACTATTGTAGAGAAAAACTGTTATTGTACGTTCCGTTCGATGAAAACGAAGAGACATTAATGCATAAATTTTGTACATGGGAGGCTTCGTATGTTGCATCTGAGACTATGGTGCACATCAATGAAGATAGATTTACCTACAATGTTAATCCAACATGGGGTGATCTAGAGGTTGCACTTAATGACCTAGAAAACCCTGGTGATCATGATGACACATTTAGAGACCCAAAAACAACCAAAACTACTTTTGAGTCCTATGACTTACAAGGAGATTTGCCTCGTCCTCCAGTAGCTGGAAATGAAAAACGTATCAATCATGGTTTTTAAGTTACAAAACATCCTTTCCTAATTGAAAATAATGAATACCACAGAATAAGACGTCTGTTGAATCATGAACAACAAACAATTGTAAAGGATATTGCTCTTAAAAAACACTTGAACATGAACAGTCTTGTGCACGTGTTCCTTACAGGAGGAGCAGGAACAGGCAAGACATTCACAGCAAAAGCATTGTTCCAAATGCTTATACGAATCTATGATTCAAACAATTCCTATGATCCTATGAAACCAAAGGGCCTAGTAGTTGCATACACAGGAAAAGATGCATATAATGCTGGTGGAACAATAGTCCACTCTGCATTTTTAATGCCTTTTAACAAGTCACAGTTTCTTCCACTTAGCAAGGAAATGTTCGACACATTATCTAAGCTTTATGAGGAACTCCAACTTGTCTTTGTAGATTAAGCATATTTGATTGGGAGTTGGTTCTTGTATTCCATTGACAGTCAACTAAGAAGCATAAAACATGTGCAGATGAAATACTTTGAAAACATTAACATGATATTCTGTGGGGATCTTTACCAGGCACAACGCATCCAAGATTCTTTGATATTTGAACAACCCACGGTCAACATGGAAACAGTCACCCATGACTTCTGGAGAGACAATATTAAATGCTTTGAGTTGCATACTACAATGCGCCAAACAAATGAAACATTCATTGCAATTATGAATAGAATGCGCACCAACAACCAAACACATGATGACTTGACCCATATCAATTTGAGATGCTTACAGGCTGCACCGACAGACCCAACATTCCCTTACCTGTTCTACAAAAATAAGGATGTTGCAAACCATAACAACCACATGCTCTCCCTAATGCCTAGTGATGATATCATCATCAATTCCATTGACCTAGAAGAAGACAACCATGGAAACGTGCCATGGCATGAACATTCAGTCACTTTACCTTTGCAACTTGTCCTCAAATTAGAAATGTTGGTTGAAATATATGCCTGCAACTATGATTCACAGGATGGGTTGGTGAATGGTGCAGATGGAATACTGAAAGGCTATACCAAGATAGAAAAAGTGGATGTCCTTTGGATTAAGTTCTATGAACCACATATAGGCAAGCGACAAGCAAGCAAGTTGTCTTATCTATATAATTCAAATACTGGAAGCGATTGGACACCTATTTTTTGAATATCGAAGCCAATATCAACATTAGCAAAGACATGTCAACTGAATATTCAAAAACAGTTTCCAATTAAACTTGCATGTGCATGTACAGTCCATAGATAACAAGGACTAACACTTAATAAAGTTGCTTTTAAGCCTGTTGGAATTCGGATACATGGACTTGTCTACACAACATTATCCCGTGTTAGAAGCATAGAGTCCTTGTATTTACTAAGTCCTCTCACAAAATATAACTTCAAAGTGAAACAAAAAGTTGATATTGAAATGGAATGACTGGGGACTACCGCAAAATGGCAACTTCATTATGATAACCAATCCATACAAACAAATTCATCTGTATCAATTCTCTCGCTTAACACACGCAGCTTAAATGCACACATGGATTATATACTGAATGACTATGATATAATGCAATCCAATATTATGTGCTTGCAAGAAACACACATGGCATTATGCATGTAGAACAAACAATTCCCAAATCACAATTGCATATCAAGTTACATTACACATGGGGTCATGATACTGGTGAAAAAACATCTACCAATTTTGGACCATATACATATCAAAGAAAACAATGTTGAGTTGGTGCTTGCAAATTTTTTTTCTCATGAAACAGAAGATGCAATACTGAATCTGTATGTTTCTCCCCATGCAACATTCTCCAACATAGTGCATGTTATTTCCAATGCATTGACCCATTTCCATCTGAACGGACCCATTGTACTTGTAGGAGACTTCATTATCGATATGCTACAAAATACTGGCAAAACAAAAGAATTGGACAACTACATGTGCAAATACAGTCTTTGCTTTCTTATGAACAACACAGTCAATCTCCAAAATTCACTAATTGACCATGTCTGGTCCAATGTGCCCATTCCTCAATACAGTATGTTTGTCTTAGACACATATTGGTCTGATCACGATACAATTGGTATTGCACTTGAATTATGACATATACATCAAAGTTATTGC
>ML789881.1:0-10105 GCA_009831015.1 Picea engelmannii | reverse complement strand
TAGGTTAGGGCTTGTCGTGGATTTCATTGTCTTTTTCATATTTTATTTACATGCACCTTCACTTGATGCATTTTTTAAATTATATTTTGGACAATCGCTATACAGGTTTGTATAGGTACAGGCTAGGCGATGTGATTAAAGTGAGCGGATTTTTCAATTCTTCTCCCCAGCTTTCATATGTTTGCCCGAAGAACTCTATCCTCTCCTGCATAAACATTGACAAGACGACTGAAAAAGACGTGCAATTAAGTGTGAACAAGGCGGCCGAGGTGTTTAACAAGGAAGCAGACGTGGAGGTGGTGGACTTTACAAGCTACACAGACCTGTCAAGTGTGCCTGGTCACTATGTAATATTCTGGGAGCTCAGCCGAGACGTTGGTGATGGACATGACGAAGTTTTTCAAAAATGTTGTTGCATACTGGACGAGACATTGGTCGACGTGGTGTACGTTTGTAACAGAAAAAAAAACAGAATTGGAGCGCTTGAGCTTCGCATTGTGGCCAGAGGAACGTTCAGGAAAATTGTGGATCACTCGGTCAACTTGGGAGCAGCGGCCAGTCAGTTTAAAACACCCCGCTGCATTAGTGCATCGAACCAGTCGCTAGTCAATATTCTTAATAATGAGGTTCTTGCTAATTACAAGAGCACTGCGCTGTTTATGTGATCAGGTTGTCCATCTGAGCTATGTGGAAATTTCATCATAATAATGTGAGACAAAATAAAAATAGGCACTGAACATACACTCAGTGGGTTACATGTGCTCAAAAGTTGTGCTATATATTCCTAGTGGGTTACATGTGCTCAAAAGTTGTGCTATATATTCCTATTGGAGATGGGCACAATTAATGATATTTTAATCTTAAATTCTAATCTGATGGTTATGCATTGAAGATGTTGGCATATTCTTAGTCATCCTTCAAAATCAACTAGTCAGATTTATTGTTGATAACTTCTTTGCATTTATAACTTTTTAACATTTACCTAATCATATTAAGAAATTACTGTAACATCATATGATTGCCACGTTTAAATGATTAACTTTTGGAATTCTTCAACTGTCCATTTTCTTCATGCATGTCCATTTTCTTCATGCATGGCATGACGTTTTTACTGAGTTTTTACTGAGTTTTTTTTAAAACAAGAGTTTTTACTGAGTTTTTTTTAAAACAAGAGTTTTTTTTATCAGCCATCTTTCGGCGTTCTCCAGTCGCGAGTTAGCGGCTATGCTAGTCCCATTAAACCACTCATCATTATACCAATTCTTATTTTAAATTTACAATATAGGAAAAAATAATTATATAAAATGACATATAAAAAATGTTTTGTTTTTTCTATGAAATTGATGCATTTCAACTTTTAAACAATAATCCAACAAAATAATTTATTTTTACACCTTCAATCAAATTTATGCATTTCAACAAAACAATTTATTTTTAGACCTTCAATCAAATTTATGCATTTAAGCTTTTTAATTATAATCCAACAAAATAATTTATTGTAGACATGGACCTTCAATCTTGAACTCCTTTAAAAAAAAACCTACTTACTTGTAGAAACATTAATATTAGCATTAACCTTTTACAAATTTTAAAATAATATTTATTTATAAAAATATTAATGTTAATTTATTATCTATCTTGAAGTCAAACAAGGTTGTCCCTTGTCCCCTATTCTTTTTGACATATACATTGACAAATTAGAAGATTGTTTGGAAAAATTATGTTGTGTCTGCCCTACTCTCACTAATATAGTCATCAATCTTTTTTGTATAGTCATCAATCTTTTTCTTTGTGCTGATGATATCATTCTTATGGAAAGGAGTCCCTGTGATATTGAAAACCAGCTAAGAATCCTCAAGGATTTTTGCTCCAATATGAGTATGACTGTTAATACGAGTCCCCATGATATTGAAAACCAACTAAGAATCCTCAAGGATTTTTGCTCCAATATGAGTATGATTGTTAATACTGATAAGACAAAGTCCATGATTATTAAATCCAATAAAATCCCTTATGATACCTTCATATATGACAACAACAACTTGGAGGAAGTGACTTCATACAAATATCTTGGAATTGATATTCACCACAAGCTCAACTGGAATTATAGCATTGAGAAAAGGATTATTGGGGGATGTAAATATTATTATGGGATTGAAAACAATTGTAATTCAATTGATCTTTGGATTTGGGATAAGAAGAAACTCCTCTTTGAGACTTTTGTTACACCTATTATTCTTTATGGATGTGAAGTGTAGGGTTGTAGTATCTCTCATGAATCCTGGAGAAAGATAGAGGCTAGAGAAAATACAAAAGAATTTTATAACCTATAATCTCAAAATTAAAGGAAATGCGCCATATCTCATTCTCCTCTTAGAAGCAAGACTCTCCCCCATTGAGAGCATGGATATGACTAGACACCTAATGATAAGAACAAGTTAAACAACATGGAAGACAAGAGGCTTCCTAAATTTTTTTCAAAATCGAGTCGTAACCACCATCGACTCAAGCGAGGATGGCATAAAGATGCCCAGTCTTTGCTAAACTATTGGGGAATCATGGAAGACACCATTTTGTAGAAAAAAATGCTATTAAAAATATCATCAAATAAAAATTTAAGGAGAAAATGTGGTGTGATAAAGAGTTGAGGAAAAAATAAAAGTAAGGTATTATAAGGATGTAATCAACCATAATCTAGAAGATGAAAATTATCTATCTATTTTGATAAGTGTAAAGAAAAAACTAAGTATTTCTAAGATAAGAACAAATTCTCACGAGCTCCATAGTGAAACTGGATGTTGGTCAATTCCTAAAACGCCATGGGATGAATGAGTGTGTCACCTTTGTGACACTAAGAAGGTTGAAGATGAAAAACACTTTCTCTTAGATTGTCCAACGTATACCCAGATTAGATCTCATTTTCAAAATATTTGTCACACTACCAACCTTCCTAACCTCTTAACTCAACAAAACTATGATGATCTTGGAAAGCTTCTCTTCATGCTCTTCGAGCACAAAAAAAAAAATTCTAAAGATTTGCAAGTAATAACTTACCCTCTTAAGGTCCGATAGACCAATTCAGTCTTAGTGGACATTAATCATCATCATCATAGTTCACAAGCAATTCTAATAGCTAGTTTTTTGAATGACATTTTTAACTGTTTTACGAAATGACTTTTTTCGTTGGAATCTGGAGATATAAATTTGCACGAAATCACTAATTTTTTTGTTTAAAATCCATTTCTGAATGCATAAATAAATTCATCATGTTGAAAAACCCCTTGGGCACTTTGATTATACAAAAATAATCATTCAAATGTGTGGATCTAACAATTTCTCCTCATATTTAGGAAAATGTCCCCGAAACATATCGCCGAAAAAAAGTCATTTCGTAAAACATTTAAACTAAGGTTTTTCTCAAATTATTAATGATCATGGTACAAAATTATTTTTGAAATAGATAATTTTCAAAATAATTAATATAACTCAAAATAGTTAATTTTCAAGGTAATTAATATAACACAAACATAATACTCAACACCCATACATTGTTGCTAGGGTTTTGCTCTAAAACCTGCACCATCCGCCGCCTCTCTTCCACAACCACGACCATGGAGGCCAAGGGAGGGGTGCCCCCAGCCCCCTCCTATAACACTATAACAGGAAAGGAGCGCGACTCCAATCTTTCGAAACGCCCAACATTCGAACTCCCAGTCGACATGCAAAAAATAATCTGGGAGGATGAAATGCCGAAGGAAAAGCCAATGGATATCGAACTGGAAACCAGCCAATCAAGATCTCAACGAACCTCAGAACCTGGAAAATGCATTCCACAAGCATCGATCGCTCCCAAATACACCATTAGCTCGCCGAGAATGGAGGATCAGAAACAGTACATGTGCGACTTTGCTCTAATAGGCAAATTCATGGGATTATTGCCCTTAGAGAAAGACCTAGTCAAATGGATTCACCATTGGTGGAAACCCAAGGGCCATTATGACCTCCAACTAGGATCAAAAGGATTCTTCACAATCATACTGCACAATCTGGAGGATAGGAATCGAATCTTCGAAGGCGGGTTGTACTTCTATAACTCAGCATGCCTGTTTCTCCAATTTTGGACGAAGAGATTCAGCCCGAAAAAATAAGAATTCACACATTCTCTGGTCTGGTTACGTCTCTACTCGCTTCCACAGGAATTCTGGCTGGAGGAGATCCTTGCAGGGATTGGCAACACCATCGACAACTACATCAAAGCTTCGGAGGCAACCAAACAATGAAGGTACATTGCCTATGCCCTCATATGCATCTATTTAAATATTTCTAAACCCCTCCCTGGAACCATCATCTTGGACTATCAAGATGAGGAATGGGCACAAACCTTGGACTATGAGCATATCCCCTTTTGTTGTCGCAAGTGTCATGAGCACGACCATCTTTTTCGAGAATGCCCTTTAAATAACACCCCCAAGATAGCTCAGGAAGACTCTGACAAACCCAAGGACAGATCCACTCAGGTCATAGGTAGACGGAAGCATTAGACGAAAAGGATACCACCCCAGGCATTGGCTGGACCCCCCACCAAGAATTCATTTGATGCCCTTCAAACCCCAGTGGATACCCCCTCTTCCTCCACCAACCCCCTGACAACCCCTGCAACCGGCCAACTCTCTGCCACATAAGATCCCCCTGCTCTCTCCTCGTCACAACCAATAGCCATGGAAACCTCCCTTCCAACCAATCTTGGGACGGATATGGGAGATCTAGACATAGATCTGGAGGATCCAAAGCTAGCAAGAATCGATATGACACACCTGGAACAAGCCTATTGCAAGAAACAAGCTATATACAATACCGCCTGACCAGCTGCGCAAGGTGCATAAAGTCTTCCTTAACTCTTCCACTAGAGGTAAAGCCCAAGCCAACACAAACCTGGGAATACAAAAAGAAACCACCAAGGCACAACGAAAAAAAACAAAGGAGGAGAAAAAAAGAGGCAGGAAACCAAAATACCAGCTCATCCAGGACGTCGAAAACTTCCTTGTCAACTTAGGTCAAATTCAATTGATCTCGGATAGCTTCCCCCCCCTCAAACCCCCACCATACTCATGAAGATACTATCCTAGAACATAAGAGGCCTCAACGCAAGGAGCAAACAAACCTTGCTCAAAGACATAATCAGGAAGGAACAACCAGACATTCTACTCCTACAAGAAATGAAATGTGCGGGCACAGAGGCACAGACCACACTCCAGCAATGTTGGACACAGGCAAAGCATGTGGCAGTGGATGCTAATGGAGCAGCGGGAGGACTGGCACTGCTCTAGAATCTAGCCACCATCTTGCTTGACAATTTTTTCACTTCCATGTGGACCATCACAGCCTCCTTTCGCCTTATTGGCTCGAACAAACAATGCTACATCAAGAACGTATATGGACCCCTCAAACGATGGGACAAAGAAGAATTCCTCTAGCACATAGAGTGGATAGCAGACCTATTAGGCCTCCAAAGGTGGATCCTTGGGGGTGACTTCAACATGATCACAGGGCTGGAGGAGAAAAAAGGAGGCAATCGCTTCCTAGGAAATGACAGCCTACTCCTCAACCGTATCATAGGCCATATGAACCTCATTGACGTTGAAACAGACAATGGGCCTTTCACCTGGTCCAACAGATGCACAGGAGCCCAACATATATCTAGCAGATTGGATCGCTTCCTCATTTCTGAAGATATCATGATGGACAGTCTAACTTGGAATGCCACAGTCATTGATGTAGAGGGCTCAGATCATTGTCCAATTCTTCTAACCCTTAACATTACCGACACCCCCAGACGAAAGCCCTTCCATTTCAAAAAATTATGGTTCACTCACCCAGACTTCCAAGCAAACATCAAGGCTTGGTGGGAAGCGGCGGCCATCCAAACAGGAACCCCAATGTATAGATTCCAAAAAAGACTAAAAAACCTTAAGCAACAACTCAAAACTTGGAACAAAACCACCTTTGGAAATATCTTCCAAGATCAAGAACTTCTCCAACAACAAATGAAAACACTACAACATCAAATTAGAACACAGGGTCTAACGGAAGCCATAAAATTACAGGAAACACTTCTCAACCATCAGATTGTTGACAGGAAAGTGGAAGAGGAGGTTCTCTGGAGACAAAAATCTCGCATCACTTGGCTGAAAGAGGGGGAAAAAAACACTAAATTCTTCCACAGATCGATGGTACAGAGGTGCCTGTCCAATCGCATTACACATCTCATGTTAATCCCTAATATTGGATCATTACCCCTTAATTGGAGAATATTATATTAGTAATGTTATTTTATTTATGTTGGATTTAGGCCATTAGTTGTAATTATACCTCCTATTCTCCTATATATACCAAGGAAATATTTTCATTTTGAATCATCTTGTACTTGAACATTTAAGTGGGGTAAAAGGAGGTTTCCCCCTCGAAGAGGCTTATTATCTGAAATTATCTCTTTTTCAAGGCATTGATTACTTTTTCTGAGGTTTTTCTATTCTATATTGATATTTGGTTCTTAACATATGGTATAAGAGCTCAAGGTCTTGGGGTTTCGCTGCTACATCTGAGACACCTTGGCATTTTCGCTATAAATGTTTTTCTACAACGTTTCAGAAGGAACGGCTTGGAGGATATTTAGTAAATGGATCAAGGTACGTTGGGTTCAAAATTCATTTCCCGAGGCCTTATAATTTCAGAGATACATCCTGTACAAGATACGGTTCTAGAATCATCATGAACTGAGTCATTGCGGATTTTTCGCTATAAATTTTTTTCTGTAAAATTTCAGAACCTAAACTCCAGATGCTATTTATATAAATTTGTAAGGTATATGTGGTAAAAATTTCAGCTTTGAGATCATCTTAAATTTGTAGATACACCCTGTGTAAGATAGGGTATCTGACTAGTCCTATTGACTAGTCTCAAGAAGGTGTTCCAGGTTAAACAATCATAACTTCTTCCTAGAGTATCCAATTTGAGTGGGACTAGTTTCATTGGATCGTGGACAGTCTGTAGTATTTCTGGTGTGAGTTTCATAATTTTATATCAATTATTTTGTGTGGGCTATGCTATACAAGTAAGATCTCCTGGAAAGGACAAAAATCAGCAAGTTGTGGGGAAGTTACCATAAATTCCACTTGGCACATCCAATTTTGATCAAACCTATGGCATTGCAGAGAAGAAATATCAGAGAACTACATAAAAGAAAGTTTCATACCCAGAAGTTCCGAAACTTGGGAGATACAATAGAAGAAATATTGTCTAGCAAAACCGCCTCAAAATCAAGGTTCAAAAGTGATACTTGGCCAACATGCCACCAAAAAAGGGAACTTCTACACCAAATAAGTCTCCAAAAAATCCTACTTGGCCTCTTGATGAAGGTGAATAAATGCGTAGGGACATAAATGAACTATAAAAGAAGATGGATTCAATGGAAGCTAAGTTGGATACTAAGATGGATGGTGTAAAAGGGGAGATCATGGAAGTATTGAAAAATTTCGTAACAGAGAAGACACCTGAAAGTGAAAATGCATCCCATGAAATTCATGATGAGAACACAAATAAGGTGAATCAAGAATGAAGAAACTTCAACTTTGGCTTGAAGACCAACCATGTTCCTAATATTGATATGAGGAAGTTTGATGGCAAGGACCCAATCAAATTGATACTTCAGATGGAGAAATTCTTTGATCTCCATAATGTGCCACATACACAAAAGGTACGAATTGTTTCTTTATATTTAGAACCTAATCAATTTGTATGGTATCGATGGCTTTGTTCTCGCAAATCACTCATCACTTGGACAATTTTCACGGAAGAAATGATAGCACATTATGAGGATACAAGGAGCAATACCTTCTTTAGCCAATTGATAAATCTCAAGCAAAAGGGTTCATTTACCGAGCACATTGAGAACTTCCAAAGATTGAATGTAAAGGTAACCGATATTCCAGATGAGCACTTGATTCATGTATTCATAGGAACTTTAAAGGATAACATTCAACATGAGGTTTGCCTTTGGGAACCCAAATCATTGGAGAATTCATTTAAGGTGGAAAGAAATGTTGAAAGTAAAAATATGGCTATGGCTACTAGAAGGACCAATCCTAACATCTATAGAGAGAACAATGCTCCTTCTCCTAAAACACCTCAACCTACAAGGTTGAAACCTCAACAATTGGAGGAAAGAAAAGCAAAAGATTTATGCTTTAATTGCGATAGCAAGTACAGTAAGGTACATAAGTGTGGTGAGAAGAAATTATTCTACATAGATTGTGAAGAGGAAGAAGAAGAAGAAGAAGAAGAACCATCTCAAGATGAAAACATAGAAGAAATTTCATCTGAAGAGTTGACTCCCACGATATCCTGTAATGCATTGGCTAGAATTAGCACTCAAACCCTCGAGATCGAAGGATACATCAAAAAGAAAAAGGTAATAGTCCTAATTGATTCTGATAGTACTCATAATTTCATTCACTATAAATTATCCAAAGATCTCAATTTCTTTGTATATCCAGCGCCAAAGTTTCAAGTAATGATTGCAGATGGAGGAACTATCAATCGCTCAGGAAAATGCAATAAGATAAATCTTACTATGGGGAAATATGTACTGAATAGTCCAATGATTTCTATACCCATGGGTGGTGCAGATGTTGTACTAGGTATCCAATGGTTACAATCATTAGGAACAATGGCTTTTAATTTTCAAGAACTTTTCATGAAATTTTCATTGGAAGGAAAATAAATTGAGTTAAGATGCATCACAAGGAAATCCGGTAAGGTGATAAGCTCTAATGGAATGACAAAATTATTGAAAAAGGGGCATCAAGGAATTATTGCACAACTATGCTCACTAGATGTTCAAACATCTAAGCCATCTATTCATTAAGATCTCCAAAGGATCATTGATAAGCATTCCAAAGTATTTGAAGATATTCCCAAAGGTCTTCCACCCACTTGAAATCATGATCATGAAATTCACCTAATTCCTGGGAGTGTTCCTCCTAAAATCAGTCCATACAGATACCCTTACACCCAGAAGAGTGAAATTGAATGCATGGTTGAATAAATGTTAGAGGCTAGCATTATTAGACCTAGCCAAAGTTCTTACTCTGCACCAGTGGTAATGGTATTCAAGAAAGATAGCTCATGACGTATGTGTCCAGATTATAGAGAGCTCAATAAGAACACTATTAAAGATAAGTTTCTCATTCCCGTCATTGATGAATTGTTAGATAAACTACATGGAGCAATCTATTTCACAAAATTGGATCTTCATTCAAGGTATCATCAGATCAGAATGAAGGAAGAAGATATCCAAAAAACAACATTTTGAACTCATGAAGGCCATTATGAATTTTTGCTCATGCTTTTTGGCCTTACAAATGCACCTTCCACATTTCAAGGGTTGATGAATTCCATTTTCAAGCCCTTCCTTCAAAAATTTGAGTTAGTATTTTTTGATGATATACTAATCTATAGCAAGTCTTGGGAGGATCATGTGCGACATGTTGACAAGGTGCTACAACTACTGAAGGAGCAACAACTATATGCCAAACCATCCAAATTTTTCTTTGGAGTAAAGGAGGTAGAGTATTTGGGTCATATTGTATCTCATGAAGGTGTCAAAGTAGACCCTAACAAGATTAAGGCCATGATGGACTGGTTGATTCCCAAAACATTAAAGAATCTTAGAGGATTTTTGAGTTTGACAGGTTACTACCACAAGTTTGTTCAGAACTATGGAAGAATAGCAGCACCTTTAACAACACTAACTAAGAAGGATGCATTTTCATGGACTCCAAAGGAAACTAAAGATTTTGAATAACTTAAAGAGGTGATGTGTAAAGCTCTTGTCTTGACCACTCTAGACTTCAAAAAAACCTTTATTATGGAATGTGATGCTTTGGGAAATGGAATTGGTGCTATCCTAATGCAAGAAGGAAGGCCCCTAGCTTTTGAAAGTCGACCACTCAAGGGAAAGGACTTACACAAACCCATTTATGAGAAGGAAATGATGGAAATACTACATGCATTGAAGAAATGGTATCCTTACCTAATAGGTAGGCAC
>ML789880.1:446948-487404 GCA_009831015.1 Picea engelmannii | reverse complement strand
GTGGTGAGTGTCGCGACTAGCGGTCCGCTGAGGTAATCAACGACACGGTTGGTGCTTCCTGTTTTATACTTGATGTTGAGGTGGAATTGCTGCAAGTATGTGGACCACTTTTGATGGCGTTCATTCTGCAATTTTTCTTGTGTCTGCATTAATTGTAGTGGCTCATGATCAGTGTGGATGATTGTCTCCTTCCCAAGAATGTAATGTCTCCATTGGTGACAGGCTTGCACAATGGAGTACATTTTTTTGTCGTAAGTAGGGTACTTACGAACAATATCTGATAGTGTCTCACTATGATAGGCCATAGGGGGGTTGTACTGAGTGAGAACGATGCCCAAAGCATAGTCTGAAGCATCTGTCTCGATCTTAAAGGATTGTTGCAGGTCTGGTAGTGAAAGTATTGGGGTTGAGCACAAGCACTGCTTCAAATCATTGAACGCTTGTTGTTGGGACTGACCCCACACAAATTTCGCCTTACCACCACCCCTGGTTATTTGGTTGAGGGCCCATGCAATATGGGAGAATCCCAACACGAACCTGCGGTAGAAATTGGCAAGGCCCGAGAAGCTCCGAAACTCAGTGAGTGTGGTTGGGGCTGGCCAGTTACGGATGACTTGGATCTTGGTTGGATCCACATGTACACCATGTTGATCAACGATGTAGCCCAGATAATGGACCCTGTCCATGCCAAAGGAGCATTTTTCCAAGTTGGCGTATAGCTTGTGCTGCCGTAGGGTGTGCAGAACCTGCTGAATATGCTGCAAGTGTTCAGCCCAAGTCTTGTTGTAAATGAGAATGTCATCCAGATACACCACTACAAAAGTATTGGTGAATGGTTGTGAAATACCATCCATCATCCTTATGAAAGTGGTTGGAGCATTTGTCAAACTATAGGGCATGACCAACCATTCAGAAAAGTCTTCCTTTGACTTGAAGGCGGTCTTCCATACATCTGTCTGTTCTATCGGGACCTGGTGGTAGCCAGACTTCGGATCAATCTTACTAAAGTATTTGTCCCCTGTGAGTTGATCAAGGAGGTCGTCGATCCGGGGAATTGGGTACCAGTTTCTGACTGTGATTTTATTCAGATCTCTTGCTATCATTTTATTCGAGTCAAGTATTGTTTATGCTAGGAGCTAGGTGGGAAGTATAAGGGCATACACCCCCACCATAGTCTTCACCATTTTATTGCTTCATCTCATTGATTAAGGGTTTCCTAAGAGAAGTATAAGGGCATACACCCTCTTAGCTTAATCCCTAGCTTATAAAAACTTGACTTCAGAGGTAAAAGGGCTTACACCCCCAAGGAGGTAGATTATCTAAGTTCCTTGTGACTCCATTAACCCAATAGTAGAGGCACTAGTCATTAATTTGTTGCATTGGAGAAATAAAATATTGCATTGGGGAACTTGAATTTTGGTCATTTTTTCTTCTTGCAAAGGGGATTGTTTTCCTTGTGCCTTGGCTACCTCACAATCACTAGGGCATCCTCATTTAAGGTATACTTATTGATAATGTTACAAATTTTCATCTTCATCCCTTAGGGTTGCAGAAAACCTAGCATACTTGCTATAATAACTCCCTTATCAACCATTGGTTTTTGCTCAAAGTTTGCACATTTACTCTCATTGTCCTAGTGCACTTTTTGGCAAAGTTTGAGGGGATTCTAGTGGCTGATTTTCTTGGTGTAATACATTGAATGTTAGAGCCATAAGGCTGATATAATTTACTGCAGACAAGTGTTTACAACAACCTTATCTTTGTGCTAAGAGTTTTGGTTCTTCATCTTGAGTTTAGCTAGTCAATTGCTAGTCGTTCTCTTGCATTTTCTACTTGATCTTGAGCACATATTGAGCAGCTTATAGTATCTTTTTCTCGTTGATATATATTGTCATATATTGCTGCAAATTAGGGACAACAAGATTAACTTGCTAATCCAACTAACATATATTGTTGCAAGGTGTGATTTTTTGTGTCTCGGGCAGGTACAATCAACTGAAAAAGCACTATACTTGTGGGGCAGCCTTTACTTGACTTAAAAGGCATCTCTCCCTACCCTTCATTCCATTTAGACTCAACCTATAGGGGATTCACTTCCATATATCTCCATCTCCATCTCAATTCCCCTAGGGTCACCGAGATCGCCTCCCTAGAGTGACCTAGTCACCTTTGAAGTGAAAGACCTACATCGAGGTGACATTGGGTGTAGGATTCCCATAGTTGTAGCACTTGATCCACGGCTGGGTCGGGATTTTCCCAACCTACAACTTTTGCTATAACAGGGAGAACATCCACCCTTTCTCTTTCAACATAAAAAAGGAGCAACCAATTTTTTAATAGCATATGGGAAGAATCAATTAACCAAGATTTGTGAATGATATTCTCTACATTTGAGGTTGAAATAAACTTGAAGAAAAACCAACCTCTTGACAAAGTACCTACAACTGGAGGGGATGAAAGCAGTGAGGACCAATTTGTTGAGACCCACTATTGCAAGAACCTTTTTCCAAGTCGACGTCCATGAACCCTGCCAACCAGTGTTAGTTATTCCATTGATTCAACTTTAGGCAAGAGGACATCAACCCCCCCAACCAACTTTTGTGTTCTCCCATATGGCTTCACGCCTTTGTGTTTTCTTCAATTCGATGTTGAGGAGGATTTTGAGTCTCCCAAACCTTTATTTCCAACCTAAGGGATTGGAGGAGAAGTCGGGCCAAGAAGAGGTTCATCCTCCTTAGGGTTTCCCAACCCTTCAAAAAATGAAGTGTTCGCCGCAAAGTCACCAAAGCATTAATGGAATCGTAGAGAAGAGGAACCCCCAAAAGGACTTGATGGTGGCACAGAAGAAGAAGTGAAACCTTGAGTGAAGCTTGAAAAAGAAGGCGGGAAGATCTAAGACTCATAAGCAGGAACTTAGGCTTCACTACCGCCCACACCAGGGCACGGGGCACATTTAGAACCCTCGACACAGAGTAGGGGATGAGCCTAGGTCAAATCTAATGGAAAGGGAAACTAGGCAAGAAGCCATGGTTGAGGTTTCAGACCAACATAATTCATCTCAATTACTCTCAAGATTGGTCCAACCCCTGTTCCAATATCTAAACGAAACCCCAATGTTGATACGGGTTCTAGTTGGTTTGGCAGAACCTGAGTGGAGGATAGAAAGTCTGGAAACCCTCTTAAAGAAGA
Source organism: Picea engelmannii (assembly GCA_009831015.1). NCBI lineage: Eukaryota > Viridiplantae > Streptophyta > Pinopsida > Pinales > Pinaceae > Picea > Picea engelmannii. The sequence goes on along the minus strand of ML789880.1, from coordinate 484,215 downwards.
AACGTTGTTTGAATGAGAGGGTGGAGAAACTGGAGGGATGAAATTTTCAAGAAACACACTTCCAGCTAGAAAGTTCCACATCCAGGATTCTTCCACTGGGTCCATGGAATAGTCCATATCCCCGTCATAGATTCCCATATCCCCCTGAGAAAACATCACATGTCAGCTGAGGAACCGAAACCGTTACCTGCCAACCCTAGCTTCAGGGAGAAAAGATGCCAGCCTATGATAAAAAAACCAAGAAACAAAAAACACTAGAGTGGAGACGGTGAAGGGATAAGGAAAAAGCAGGGAGACACGTGGGAGCCCTCATGCTTGAGGCCCGAGGTCTGAAGGACCTGTGGTCATATTCGTAGGTTTAATGTAGCTCTGAAACCGTAGACCAAATTGTTCCATAAATAATATCTACCAAACAAAACAATAATTAATTACAACTATGATATTTAATTTCATAAAGTTATTAATTTCAACGCTATTGCATAAAGTTTAAAGGCACAACCAGGGTTAGATTTTTATTCAACTGGATTAAAAGAGTTAGACACATAAAATTCTCTTCTTTGCTTATTTTTCTTACATGACGTCAAAACAATACCATCATTTTTAACTGCTTACATACATTCATTCCAAATATAATTAAATGATCGCTACAATGATTATAACTTAATAATTTGATCTCCTCAAAATCTTAATTCAGAGTGGTATTCACAATATTTGTTGGATTAGTTTTGTTTACTGTACTACACCAATACACAAGGAATTAGTATTAAGTCAAAGAATAATTAGGATAGTGGAACATAACAGAGTTCAAGTGAGATAACTAACATAAGTTAACACCGTGATTCGTGTTGATAATTGATACATGGTAGATCTCATCAATTATGATCTGATAAAAAAAAATCTTCCAAGGCAAATGTAGCCCAAATCAGGTCAATTGGATTTATTGACAGAGCGATCTATCCCACTAATCAATTCAAGATTTGGAACACAACTCGATTCTTAACTAAGGATTCACTAGACTAGCACTCAAGTCTCTATGAGTCTACTAATACATATCATTGACATATTTTTATTTTTTTTCTCTTTGCAGTACCAGACCCCCAGGTAGAGTAAAGAACAAAATCACAACGAATCACATTTAGTTTCTAACAGGTTGGATTATACAAGTGGGAGATACATTGAAGCGATGTAGGGAAAGACTGAGGAGATGCAACATAATGACAACAATGTCCAAAACTTGATTCTCTACTCCTGGGTTTCCTGAGATCTTTAAATTCTTGAGTAAAATCTTCTACTATAGGTTATGCATCGATAGTTATACTTCAGTAGAATTAGAGTTAAATGGTAGAAGTAGCCCACCTCAGACTTAATAAGACTATGTGAATGCATTCGAGTAGCGATAGGTTAGGGTTTGGAAGACAAGAGTGTACTGAAGGAGGGTGGTGGTATCTAGCAGATTAAGTCAATGACATAATTGCTTGATTTCGTTTTTAATTAACAAGTCGACTTGAAACGGATGACGACGTGACCGAACCCAACAAGAGTTTTAACATGGTTTTTTTATCATGAGCATTGTGATAGATTTCATAGGATTCATTTTCAAGGTTCACGTAAGTTTTTTAATTAAATTTTAGATTAATGCGATTTCTTGAATAGTTAGTTCAACATGAATACCAAAATCCTTAGATGCATTAAGATACTTAGCATTTTCATTTAAGCATGTTATTGAAGTTTCGATTGTTTACTCATCTTCAATTAAAATTTTGCAGGGTAATAACATCAATCTTCAATTCAATCGATTTGGATAGCAGATTTACCAGTGTTAACGAACTGTGAAATTGAATGGTACTAACTGATTTTAATACTTATAATTTTATAGCTTGTTATTCCTCTCTTGGGAGAGGTTGTTGAATATTTCGCTATCCTCAATTTGACACTGGAGCATACAAAATAAACGAGAGGAAGAATTTTAGATCGAGTAAAGTTGCAGTTACTACTTATATATTAATAGTTATAAAATCTGATCAACAATTGATTTAATCAAATTTTGATTAAATTTTTCCACAATGTACAATATATACAATCAAAAATTTCACGTTTATTTAACATTGTTTGACAAATTTAATCAGAACTAATATCGTTTATTCAAAATGTAAACGAGTATAGCCACAAATTTTCAATCATAATAACCATTTCGCATACAAATACTTCTTAAATTTTATGTTATGAAAATTTACACAAAAAATGCAGGTTAAATATATATGAGATTATACCAATTACTAAATTATTCTGTCAAATAACATATACAATAGAGTTTATTCAACATGATTACCTTCACCGAATGAAATAAGTTGTTGAGATCCTTGCGTCACCTATCGGAGAATTTTGCCAATTTACTGATTGTTGCATCAGCTTCGTCGTTACTTCTTCAATCTTTACCAGAACCACTACAATCCTCATTAGGACTTTGTCAATCACTGAATTGACTAACTGAATACCTCCCTGCCAACGTCGAAGGGTACTCTTCTTTCCCAAGCCCCCGTGAGTTGCAACAGGGTTGTATAGAACCAAACTCTAGCTCAATATTGGTGAGCGCGCTCGCAAGCGTCGAGGTTCCCACATCTCAAAGCTACACCAAATCCAACTCACAAATAGTAATGCTCACAGGTCAAATGGTCATTACAACGACCATCCAATAGTAGGGGAAAATAACAATTTTATTTTCCTCTTCCAACCTTTCTTTTATAGCTTAATTCATATTTTACATCTAATGTTCACATGCAAATTTAGCAATTTTGGAAATTAACTTAATTGGATTATTCACCCATCCATATGTCACCTACATGCAAATTTGCACAGTAAATTACTATTTATTATTTAATTTTAATTCATTTCCCTCACCCAACTTTTGATTCCCCTAAAATCACTCCTAAGTGTTCCCTATATATCCTCCCTAAATCCCAAGGAAATATTTTAATATCTTATTCTATTTAATGGAATTCCACTTAACTCAATAGCCTACATTTTTTTATAGCTTCAACTTAAATTAGGACTCTTCCATCCACCCTTCATTTCATTGTAAGTCTCATGAAATTATTTTTTCCATTTATTTAATTGTTTAAATTAGAACATGCACATCATGAAATCAAACTCATTTCCTAGTTATGCTTTTAATTAATTTTCACTTCATCCAAGATTACTAAGTAAATCATATTTTGTCTCATTTAATAAAATTTACTCTTTTATAAGTGCATAGTATATTTTAATGTTTTTTTTTTACTAAATGACAATATTTAAACATATTTTTCTTGTATTGTGCCCTTAGATTATTTGTCATTTTTAGTTTTACATAGATGTCTTGAACTTTACAAGAATGCTAAGGGTGTCATGCACGTCGTGCCCTTCAAGATGTACCTACATGCTCCAAGGGTGTCACGTGTCATGCCCTTCAAGCATTCATTCCTAAACATTGTGAAGAGTGGCGCAACTATAGAGACCTTGTTAACTCTGGTTGTTGTCCTTATTTGTGAGACTATTGGATGCTGAGGAATAAGGCTTTCACCTTATTATGTGACATTGATTTTACCCTTGTGAGTGACAAATTCTGCGGTCTACCCTCACGATATCATGCAACCACTCGACCAAAAGTGCCCCACACTTTTCAACTCTGGCCATGGTGGGAGTGCTAGTAGGTGGAATCAAGGACATTGTTCCACCTCTCCCCGTAGTATTGGTCTCTCTCTATACAACCCAGTTACTCCTATGTGAGTCAGATTGGCAAGCATGATCCATGTGCTTGCATCCACTAAACATTTTATTGTCAACATTTTCATAAGTCAATTCAATTACATAAACCAAAATTATCAATTAAGAACTACTCCCTGACTATGTCCAGAATCTGAGAGCCCCGTTGATGATACCCATGTCAATGTATCATTATGTTTCGTGTCCACTCAAGAAAATTGTTAGTAGCATCTACAATAATCATAACCAATATCATGTGTATTATTCATCAACATCTCACGTAATTAATCCAACCATTCTCACATTTAATTAAACAATACAATAAAATAGGGTCTAAATGTCATCGTAGTGTTTATTAACCGTGTCGTTTACGAGCAAACACCCTCAAAGAATAAGTCTGGTTTTGTAAGAATAGTCAGATAAAACAAAGCACTGCAATTATCTAAGAGGGGTCTTCCTCAATGCCACTTGGAGAGATGGGATGGCCTAAGACTATACCTTGAACCATGAAAATGAGACACTTCTCATTGCTCAAAGACACATTCATTCCTTGGAATATTTTCAAGACATTCTCCAAATTGGCTAAGTTTTTTTTTAAATTATTGCCATAGGCAGTGAAGTCATCCATATAAATCTCAACTTTGTTATGAACCAAATATGAAAAAAAAAATACTCAATACAACCCTTTGAAAATTTGTAGGGGCATTACATAGGCCAGAATGTAGTACTCTATAGGAAAATGTCCCCCAAGCGCAGATAAAAGTTCTCTTATCTAGTTCCTCTGGGAAGGTTTGGATCTTATTATAGCCATTGAATCCATCCAAAAATGGAAATTACTTTTTACCAAATAGAGCATGTAACACTTGATCAATGAAGGGAAAATGGAAATGGTCTTTCCTTGTGGCTCTGTTGAGTTCCTTGTTGTCTATTCATATCCTCCATTTGCTTCCTTTCTTGGGAACTATGATCAAAGGTGACACCCACTCACTATTAGAGATGTGATAACTTAAATTGGCATCTAAAAGTTTTTGCATCTTTGTTTTCACTGTGTCTTTTAGTGTTAGATTCATTCTTCTTTGAAGTTGTCTTACAGGTAAGGAATCATATTTAATGTGTATATAGCGGGTACAAATGTTGATATGGATTCCTTACATGTCCTTGTAGTCCCAAACAAATCATGAGTTATGTTTCCTATGGATTTATAGCAACTGCTACTCTTAGACATAAATTCACCGCTGATTTTCAGAATTTTATTGGGTTGAATCTCTTTGGTTTTGACTATTTTATGCTCTGTATTAGCAGAAAATAAATTATACCAATAGGTTTGATCCATATTATTATAGTTTTCATCATCTTCTTCTACCTCTTTGCCTTTGTATTCTTGGATTTGAACATAACTAGAATACAATTTTTCCATGTAATTGGAAATGACCACGTCCTCATTGAGGTCCCTAAGTGCAAGAGCAGTTTCTATGGTGAATAATGGATGGATAGTTTAGAACATATCTTCTCCCTCTTCTACCCATAGGGGTGTCTCAGTATCAATGAATGGTTTGGTTGGGGGATAAAGGGTTAACTTTTTTTATGATTGGCCATTGGTGATGGTCATTTCCCCTACTCTACATCATATATATGCATCGGTTGTGGATAACCAAGGTCTACACAAGATAAGTGGGTACCCATTGAGTTTGACTTTAGTTTGCATAACAATGAAATCTACTAGGTAATCCCATGAGTCAATCGATACAATGATGTCCTCTAAAATTCATCCCGGATCAACAATGGATCTGTCTACAAGTTGAAGGTGTTATCGCACAGATTGTAGGTTAGAAAAAGCCTGACCCAAACTACAAAATTTGGACAACCGTGAGAGTATCTACCCACTGTCACCTTAGATAGATACTCACCTCACTTTGGTGATGATGAAAATCACCACAAGGGGGGAATCTCGGTGACTTTAGGGGGATTGAGATCGAAAGTGAAGTGATGGAAGGTGAAACTCTTATATGTCGAGTAAGGAAGTGGAAAAGGGCTTGGATAAGTGTCTTATTGATAGGGGTAGGTTTCCAAAGTATAATGTACCTGCAAAAGAGTGTTATACCTACCCGAGACAAGATAAAATATAGATATACAAGCCAGATAATCAAAGGGACAAGCAAGTGAAGCTTGTTGTCCTATATTGAAGCAGTAAACAAGAATATATATTAGCAAGTAAATGATAACAATGGCTGCAAAATATATCACTAAAAGTCAAGTAAATGATGCAAGAGACTATGCTAACAATTACTATTTTAACTCTAGTGAAATAGAACAAGTGTTACACATCAAAATTAATCACTTCGATGATTTCTCACTATCATTATCGCAAGTGTCGCAAGTGTCACAAAAATCATATTGTCATCCCGCCGGTGTCACATCATGAACGACATCATAAAAACCCTTGAGATACCCTCTAAGAATGGTTAAAACAAGGAACATATCATTTGGCGAAGAGTATAAACTTTTGCCTTAAGGAATCACCACCTTTAAAGCATTTTTGGAGATCGGTGCTCCCCTGCCCACTTGCAGGGAGCACTAGTGCTCCTTGCCCTCTTAACAGGGAGTGTTGCAACACTCTGTGGCCCACTTTGAGGGAGCACCGAGTTGTTGAGCAAATCAAGGGAAAAATCCCCCTTATCTGTGAAGCCAGTTGAGAAATATCCGAGTCAGTTTGGCTCGAATCTATGACCAAGGCTGGACCTAAGGGGAATTCCACAACTGATGGAGAAACATCCTCAACTTATCCCAAGAATCTCTAAGATGGTTAGGCCTCTCAAAGCCTATATAAGGAGGCATTCTCATGGTGAAAGGGGAGAACAATCATTGAAAAGTATTGTCATTTTGGTTGTGGATCATTCGAGCAAGGGGTTGGAAAAGGAGAGCTTGGTGAGGCTGCTATATCTTCATCTACACTTTGTAAGCACCTTATTTTGTTTTCATTAATACATGTGCTTGGCTTGTTTCCTTCAAGATTGTGTACATTTGCATGAACTTGTCTCTTTTGGATAAATCTAGCTTTGAACTAATCATGGTAGAATAGGAAGTATGCTTTGTCTTGGTTGTTTATGGGATTGCAGGACTCATTAAAGGACTTGGAGATCAAGCCCAACTTGGACTGAGCGAGGACAAACTTCATAAAAAGGTATTCTTACTTTCTTCCTCTTCTCTATTGATTTGTTTAGCTATGTTTAAAGGAAAGTCAGTGTTCAACGTTAGCACTTTTCTGTCTTGGTCATAGGGATCTAAGATCCAAGAGGGAATTCACCTGTCTGCAGGGGGATTTTCCTACAACAGAAATTGGCGACTGCACTAGGGATCGAAGCTTTCAGTTTTGGTTTCCTTCCTTGATCTTGTTTTAATATTTGCCAATCTTTAGATCGTATTCACTTTGTTTTCCTAGTTTTTGGATGTGTTGTTAGCCTTGACTTCATTCCACACACACTGGTTTTCAGATTTTTCTTGAGTTGCTTGATTTCTGGGTTAAATTTTTTTTTTCTTAGAGACTAGCGCTCCCCTGGAGTGTTTCACAGAGCACGGCAACGCTCTGGTGCCTTTTACTACACCATAGCGTTGATTTTCTTCTTTTTGAAAATTTTTAGGGGATCCCTCTCTGGGTGCAATCTTTGGTTTTTGATCTGCTCAGGACAGGTACTATCAAGGTGTGTCTTTTGTGAAGCTTCCAACCATTTGATTTCCAAGGGTTTTTGACATTCACTCTTCCTTGTTTTGAATCACTCTTCCTCTTTGAGGTCTGGAGTCGATTTGATACTTTCTCATTTATTTGATTGCATGAAAATTGTTATAAGGAGGTTTAAAGATCTGTACATTGTTCCATTTGGTCATTGAAGTTATTTTTCCAAGCAATTCCTCTTGTTTAAGTATTGGTTTTCTTTTTGAAAGTTTGGTTTTGTTTTTGCTTCTTACTTGATCATGGTGAGAGTGTGATTTTTGTTTATATGATGGTTGCTTCCAATTGCTTACAACTTACAAAGAATCAAGTCTAGTTGGCATAAGAAGCTTTGATTCAAGTTGATTATAATTCATATTTAAACAAAGAGATATTTTTTTCACGATTGATTTTTGGATATTAGGATCATTTTCTGAATACTTTAGCATCGAATTGGATTCTTGATTGAGAACAATTGCATTGAAGTCTCTCCATTTTTGTGTGTGGTAGTGAAAAGAAAATTTTATTCTCCTTCCCTTAAATGGAAGTTCATTGAAAGAAAATATTGCTTATCATTTCTTATGAATTTTTGGGAATCAAGTCATAATATCATCAGTTCCACACTCATACACCTCCGAGTAAAGAACATCTACAAAAATCAACGCTAATTAAAATCGATCTAGAAAGTTTTATATTTAGATTCTTCCACCAACATTAGACTAGGATTAATGCTTTGGATTAGGCTGTGAGTACAAGTCTCCAAAGCATTCAAAACAAACATTAGCATCTTACGATAGGGAGAGAAAATCCAATTTTTGTATAAGCTTTATGAGATCCCCCTTTCACACAAGGGTTACACACGAGGTTGCGTTCGGGAGAGTTACAGAGATTATCCCTCTGTGGTTCAATCGTTCGTAGTAGTCAGATCGTATATTGGTTGCTCTTCTTGAGACTCAAATATATTCATTTGGTCTCGGTGCTTTGTGAATTCTGAATCTGTTCGAGGTCCTCTAGAGTTCTACCGGTCAACTTGTCCTCAATTCTCTCAAAGAATTTCAGACTTGTTATCCTGCCCATACGTTCGGACTGGACTGTCTATTGTACCCGCCCAGGGGCTAACTGGGAGTTCGTGTCCTTAGTAGCCATAATCTTTAGGGTCTTTACACAAGGTGACAGTGAAGGGAAGTCTTCGTTGTACCTGCAATAGATGGTGATCAAACTCACTCTGGCTCCTTGGAGGGTAAATCCACAATTACTTTGTGGAAGCTTGCACCAAGGCGTAAGTCTGTTAAGTAGGTCGCCATCGTAATTGTTCCACCCTCTCATATCCTAGCCCCTTCTTGACTTGATCACGCGATGTTGAATTTCATCACCAACTAGTACGGTCATCGAGAGAAGGTTAGTTTGCTTGGTTTGGTTCCTAGATTTTAATAGTGCATGTTGTTTATTTCCTCTAGTCGACCATAGATTTCTTTAGTTCGTTTCTTAGCTCAAGCAACATTGGCCTTCGTTGTTCACGTAGGATGCAAGGGATACCCCCGGAATATCCGGAAGGTTACCTACCTTTGCTTCCTGACTCACGAGAAGGCACTCCTAAGCCTAATAACGAACTAGCTTCTTACACTGAAAGCACACACTCTTTGGAAAGATTTCGAATTGTTTCAGACTCTTTAGAGGCTTTCTACCTCCCTGTCAATTTGGCATCGAGTGTTTCACGAAATCCACATATACCCTGGGTAAACACATCTAGAGACATTGTTGTTGATACCGAAATACCTACTGCACCTAACACTGGATTTGGAGTAGAGGATCCACTTTTCTAAAGTGAATCATTTAGGACCCCAGCTCACACTGTTGGAACCTCTAGTTTTGGTTCTATCCCTTTGAAAGTACGTGATCTGTACGGTAACCTAGGAGCAAGTCTCGATCGACCTATGGCATCACAAATTCCTGAGACGTCTGTTACCTATACGGTACCTTTAGACCATTTTTCTAGCACTACTAGTAATGTCACCATCATTTCAAACCAATTGTTGATTGGTTCTCACTCGATCCATACTATTCAGATGGCCCATTCTACTATGGTCTTGCAAGCTACCATGATCCCCACCAGAAATGTGATCGCGCCCCAAGATCAAATTAGGACACCGCTTGGACCAAATCCATCATTTCCCCTTGGGTATAGAGCTCTAAATACTTTCGTTCCTATCACCACCCTGGTTCCATCCGGAGGTTTTGGACTTTTTGTTCCTCCTGGGTATAACGTCGTTGTTGGTTTTATACCTACACCTCAGCTTGGAGGATTTGGCCTTGGTGGCTCCAATCCAATTGGAGGCACCAGTCATTCGTTTACCTCCGGTTCCCAGATTCCTGTAGCAGGTCAACCTCAAACTGGGGGGAAACCTCAATTTGGGGGTCAACATCAAACTGGGGGGCAACCTCAATTTGGGGGTCAACCTCAAACTGGGGGGCAACCTCGATTTGGGGGTCAACCTCATATTATGACACAACCTCATCTTGGGGAGAAAGCTCTACCTTGGAACCTTCCTTTCCAAGGTAACCTGCAAACGTCTGGGAGACAACATCCTCAGGGTCAACAACCTTATCCTCCTCAAGGGCCTAATGTTTATCCTCCTCACTGGGTTAATCTGTATCCACCTCAGGGACAAACTGGTTACCCCCCTCAAGGGAAAACTTTTTATCCCCCGCTAGCAAATGTTTCACAACCATCATCAAATCCTATTAATTCTGGTCAAATACAACCATATGTAGGAGGACCTACTGGATACAATTATCCATCTAACCCAGTTTATGGCCCTACTGGTGTCAATATACCACACCAGTATCACCTTCATGTTAACCGACAATTACCCTTCCTTGCTACTTCAGATCTCCTAGATTTGTCTCGGTTCACCAACGATCCTATACTACATTCTCCCTATTGGCCAGTGATTCCTGCTAAATTACCTTATGATATCCCAAAGTTTGACGATAAACCCGGAGAAGACCCAAATAACCATGTGATGACTTTCCATTTATGGTGTTAATTAAACTCATTAATAAATGATTCTATATGTTTGCGTCTCTTCCAACGTACTCTTACGGGCTCAGCAGCCAAGTGGTACATCAAACTTCCACAAGGTTCTTTTCAAGATTTCAACTCCCTTGCCATGTCCTTTCTCACACACTTTCAACTACCCATCCGTTATGAGAGGGGTACTGAACTCTTGACCTCCCTTCATTAGACCAACTCTATGCATATCTCTGATCACATTCATGAGTGGAGACGATGGCGAAGGTTTATCAAAGAAATCATTCCTGACCAATTATTGGCAGAATGGTTCACTAAATAACTTTTACCCCCAATTGCTTGTGACGTCGCTATGGGAAGTGTAGTCACCGAGGAAGAATCCATTGATTGGGATCAGTACTTAGATTTGGTTTATTCACAATCTGGTACTTTGTACGAGTTGATCCCAAATGCTACACATGCCACTACTGATCCATCTAAACCTTCATTCACATCACATACGGATGGAGTTATCAGCTCCGTCAAAACCCAATCTACTTCACAATCGACTGGAACTGTAAATTGATCTACTTCGACACCCACTCCCAGTTCGACCTCACTCTCCTCTACCTCCCTCCCAACTCAACTCTCTAAGGTGAATGTAGTTCAATCTTCCCCTTCACAACAATCCAGAGGTAAGAAGAAGACAAAAAACAAACCCAATAATAATAATAATAATGAACAACCCAAAACTCAAACTCCATCGCCTGCTACCAAAAAGAAACCACAGCGGAAACTGAAATTCCCATGTCTTATTTGTGGTGACGATCACTACACTCGAGACTATCCACATCGCGCTGAAGTGGCAAAACTTTTCAAAGAGAATTCCCAACCCGTCGTGTTAACACAACCTTTTCCTCAATAACAATCCATGGTTGCTCAAACCCCCTCTCCAGTGGGCAGTTCCAGCCACCCTCCTAATGATGAATCATCGACGAGTGCTCATATTTATATGTTCAATGGGATTGCTTTGACCACCTGCTCTACGACATACGACACTCCAACTAAACCTGACAAAGAAAAGGTCACTAACAGTTCTTTACCAGGTCCATCCCCTGCGCCCGTTAGTACTCCTTCTGTTAGTCCTCCATTTGGGTCACTTTAGATGGAGAAGCCTACTTTCGACTCTATATTACGCCCTCCCAAGAGCACCATCTGTAAATCTACTTTTAATCCTAGTTCACGTGCTTCCCAAAACTACAACATCGTTGAAGATTTGGCTCAAGCACCGTGTAGTATGTCTGCGTTGGAAGTTCTACAACACTGCCCAAGTCAACATAGAACGCTCTTGGCTTCTATTGGCGCATTTGATTATGAGTCATCCGATAATATCACGTTTAACCTCAACAATTTTAAGTCATGACTTTCTCACCAACTCGCTTTTCAAATTGATGTTGTTGTTCATAACCAACACATCCACCGTACTATCTTGGATGAGGGAGCCTCTACTTGTGTCATCTCTTTATCTTGTTGGAAAAAATCGTCCGCACTTAACAAATCCCCTACAATATTTTGCGCATTTGAAGGGCGAGGTTTTCATCCTCACAGACTCTTGCAGTCCTTAGTCGTTCAGTTGGACGGAAAAACTGTCTTTGTTGACGTTGAGGTGGTCGATGCTCCCCTCGATTACAACTTGTTACTAGGAAGAAGTTGGTTTTATGCCATGACTGTCGTCGCCTCATCGGTTTTCGATGTGTACAATTTCCTCATCAAGGCAAAATTGTCACTATCGATCAGTTAGATTTCTATACACCCGACGCCTGTGCTCCCGCTAGCAACAATATTACTTTATTGGGAGATCACAAGATCACGTATGAAAGTGTTGGTGTACTTTTGTTAAAAGACTCTTCCCTTATGGGTACTTTCCTTGCACCACTTCCACCTACCATGAAACATATTGCCACAATCAATATGATTTCGACTGTGGCCTATCAGTCTTTGGAATCATCTGATCCCTGGGTTGTACCTAGTCCTTTAGAGTTTGATACACTAGGTGATATTATGCCACTTATTCTTGTCGAGGCTTCATGCGTTACTATTCAATCTTCCTCTCCCTCCTCGGATGACCAACATCTATTGGCACCCGACACCTACTCGATGCCATATTGGTTGAACTCCTTGTCTTATGCTTTTGACTACATTCCCCAGATTTTTCCTTCACACAAATCCATTATGGAAATGCTTAGCATTGACGAAGTACCTTGGGATGATAGCCATCATCGATCTTCTTTTCTTCCATCTCTCAAAGAAATTCAGGAAGATATACACTCCATATCCCCCCCCCCCCAATATTGTTGTTTCTCCACAATCTCCTCTACTTACCCAGGATACCATTTCTGAGGGGAATTTGGGCAACATCTCTTCTACGGTCGTTATTGATATTTCGATCAAAGAAGGTGTCGTGGAAAATATTAATCTCGGTGCTAATTGTTCACCCGAGGAAGTGGTTTCTTATACCTCTTTATTTAAATAATTCAGTGATGTCTTCGCTTGGAGCTACGAGGAAATGCCAGGGATAGATCCTTCAATCATTGTGCATGAAATTAAAACTTACCCAGGTGTTAAACCTGTTCAACAAAAACTTCACCCACTTCATCCCAAGAAAACCGCAGACATAAAGGCAGAAGTTGAGAAACTATTGAAATCTGGCTTCATCTATCCTATCCCCTTGATGAAATGGGTTTCCAACATTGTTCTGGTTGCTAAGAAACAAGGGACCATTCGTGTCTGCGTTGATTATAGGGATCTTAACAAGGCTTGTCCAAAAGACAATTACCCCACACCCTTCATCAACCAAATCATTGATATTTGTGTTAGCAGCATGATTTTCTCTTTCATGGATGGATTCTCAGGGTACAACCAGATTGGCATTCTACCCGCTGATCAACATAAGACAACCTTCATCTGCCTGTGGGGAACTTTCCCCTATCGAAAAATACCGTTTGTTCTCAAAAATGTTGGTGCTACTTTCCAGCAGGCTATGTCATATGCTTTCCATGATATCAAACATATTGCGGAACCTTACCTCTACGATTTACCTGCCCATTCATCTAGTCAATCAGACCATATTGGTCATGTACGAGCTATTTTTCTTTGATGTCGGTTCTACCGTATTCGTTTGAACCCACACAAGTGCATCTTTGTTATCAAATCAGGTCGACTCCTCGGTTTCGTTGTCTCCAAAGATGGGATTAGGGTGGATCCTTTAAAGATTAAAGCTATCATGGATTTACCTCTGCCTAATAATTTGACCCAACTACAAAGTTTGCAGGGGAAAGCAAGCTTTCTTCATCATTTTATATGTAACTATGTTGAGATTATCAAAGGATTTATGTGATTGTTGCATAAAGACACTCCTTTCATCTGGGATGACACTGCTCAACGATCTTTTGATGCTCTTAAGCATGCATTGACCAACACACCTCTGTTGCATCCTCTGAATTATGCACAGGACTACACCCTGTACTTAGCAGCCTTTACTTCCACTATTGCTATGGTGTTAGTTCAAGAGGACCCTAACAATGATGAACATGTGATATACTATCTGAGTAAAAGTCTATCCGGTCCCGAGCTCCGATATTCCAATGTTGAAAAGTTGGCTCTGGCAGCCATAATTGTTGTCCAGATATTTCGCCATTACATCTTGCTACGCACTACCACGGTTATCGCGAACTCTAACCCCATGTATCATATTTTGACACGTCAAGTCCTTGGGGGGAAATACTCCAAATGGGTCGTCATCCTTCAGGAGTTCGATCTTGAGTTTGCTAAGTCCAAAGCCAACAAATCCTTGGTGTTTGCATAACTTATCTGCAACCTTCCCCATGCTGATGAAGATATTGAGCCTAGAGATTCTCTCCCCAATGAAACTATGTTCCTCATCAGCACGTCCGATACTTGGTATGGAGATATCCTCCTATATCTTCAAACCCAACGTTTTCAGCCTGATATCTCTTGTGAAGAACGTAGTCGTATTCGTCACCATTCTTTACGCTCCCTTATCATCGGTGATACTTTATATCATCATGGTATCGACATTATCCTACGACGTTGTTTGACTCATGAAGAGGTTGAATGTGTTCTTAATGACTGTCACCTTGGAGGATGTGGCGGTCACATTTTAGGGATGGCTATCGCTTAGAAAATTTTACGTGCCAGTTACTTTTGACCCTCTATCTTTAAAGATTGTATCGACACTGTCAAAAAATGCCCATCCTACCAAGTCTTTCATAAAAAGGCACGCACCCTCCCCGATCCGCTGCATCCTGTTGTTGCCATCGGCCCCTTTGAAAAATGGTGCATTGATTTCATGCAGTGTAAGCCTACCTTAGCCCGGGGGGCACAATGATATCATCGTTGCCATTGATTACTTCACAAAATGGGTTTAGGTTATGCCTACCTTTCTGAATGATGGTCATACTGCAGCTCTTTTCATCTTCGACCACATCATCACTCGCTTTGGTATTCCACAAGCCATTGTCAATAATCACAATTCACACTTTCAAATCCAAATGATGAGCAAGTTACATGCCAAGTTGGGTTTTTGCCATGAGAACTCATCCCCTTACTATCCTCAAGCAAATGGACAAGTTGAAGCTATCAACAAGGTCCGTAAAACCATGATTCAACGTATGGTAGGGGCAAACAAGACATCTTGGCATCTACAACTTTTCTCTGCTCTCTGGGCTTACCGTACCTTAGTGAAAACTGCTACTGGATTCACTCCTTTCCAGTTAGTATATGGTATAGAAGTCATATTACCAATCGAGTGCGAGATTCCCTCGTTGAAACTCAAAGTAGAACTTATGCCTCACACTTCTGCTGAAGAAGAACAATTCCTATATCTGACTAGGTTAGATGAAACACGTCGTGATGTTGCTCTCGTTAATGAGACATATAAAAAGCGAATGAAGAATCAATATGACAAATCCGTCCACCCTCATGCTTTTGCAGAAGGATACCTAGTCCTCGTTTATGACTAGGCTCATAATAAGTTAGGGACATGCAAGTCAGAACCTCTATGGAATGGTCCTTACATTGTGAAACGTGTGTTCCATAGAGGCGCCTACGAGCTAGTTGACTATAATGGAATCTCCCTTGGTCAGCCACAAAATGGGCTTTACCTTAAGAAGTACTATGCATAGAACATATAACATGCGTGCTTTTTACACTATTGTACTTTAGTTTTGGTGTGTTTTTTCTCTTGCGTGTACGAGTTTTGTCTTAGCCGCTTATACTTTGTGTTGTCATTGTGTGCGCAGATGACATCTTCCTTTCCTATCTTTGTCGAATTTGTGGATGGTGCTAGTCGACACACCCAGAACATTGCTTTTGCAGCTTGGGTCATTTACCACTATGATGAGTTAGTGAGTTCATGAGGTGTTTGCCTAGGATCGACAACCAATAACATGGCAGAATATCACGTTGTCATTGGACTTTTAACTGAAGCCTCTTCCCTAGGTATATCTCACATGATCATTAACCTAGACTCTCAACTCGTGGTTTGTCAACTGAATCAGGTCTACGCCATTCACAATCCTACCCTTTTGTGTCTCCACCTACGAGTTCGTCATCTTGAAAGAATGTTTGAGTTTATAGAATACAGACACATAACAAGAGGACTTAATACAACTTCGGATTCGCTAGCAAATTATATTATGGATCGTTATCTCACGCATAGATGATTTTTTTGTAAAAGAAAATAAATCATATAAAACACATCACATGTAAATGCATCACACAAAGATTATTTGCAAAACATTCATTGGCTCCACAAAACTCGATATCTGTATATATATACTGTGTTATAGAAAATGTTCGGTTACATTAAAAATGTACATAGGAGGGTAAAATATGGGTCCTCATGCCCATAATATCATCGTATAGACTATACAAAACATCAGGAGGATCCTAGTCCTCATGCACCACGTTGTGCTCTGAGTAGCACACTACTGCACAGGCCACTCGTCTGAGTAGGTAGTTTAGGCTCTCTAGAACTCCTACTATTTGTCTTTGTAAGTGCAAGGGTACATCCCGCCTCCTGAGAGGAGGAACACCCATCGTGAGACCACAGAGGTTCCTCTCAACCTCCCGGAGACCCCCCATTGCTACCTCACGCTTGGTGCAGACCCCCAAACCCTCGAGTCGAGGTTCGTTCAGGATCGCTCTAAATCTACCCTGTGAGTCTTGTTGACTCTTTGGTTTCCCCTCGGGAAATACCTTTCACACACAATTGTGTAACCACAGGTCCTTATGGGTGTGCCCACGCGATCAAACACGAAGCATCAACCCAAATATCCTGACTCGAAATAGGATCGTGCCCTTCACAAATTCGGGACTTCGGGTTTCACGATTTCGCGACCCCTGTTGTCGAGGGTTCCTATATCTACAATCCCCGAAACCTGAATTTCCGAACTCCGATGCACTCAACAAAGGTTGACTTCCCAACAGGCTTCTCACTTCATCGGGATTTTGGACTTTGCGATTTCGCGAATTCAGATGCAAGGCTCCCAGTCCTTCGACCTCCGAACCCCGAAACGATCAACAAGGTTTTGACTCCACCTGTCAAGAAGTACACCACCTGTCACTCTCCCCAACTTTTGGGACTTTCACTCCCAAAGCGTTGTCTTCTCCGTTCCTAACACCTGGAGAGTCGAAATCCCGAAACTCCAATCAAATTTCTGTCGCAACTCGTGACTTCGGGATTTCTGATTCACTGCGCTCAACTCCTCGTCGTTAGGATCCCCTGTAACTTCCCTGGATCCTACGGTCCTCGTGATTTTGTGAATTTCCCACCGAGAATTTCGACCGCTCGTTGCTCCTTGATAACTCCTGCGAAATAAACCAAGGTTCTTCCACTGGAACTTAACTTCTGCTGGATGACTTCGACCCTTGTCTCCCCTCGAAGTAGTTTGACCTTGTCCTCCTTTGAACACTTCAACGACGCTACCCCTTCTCAGCTTTCTTCGCAATTTCGAGTCTTTGAAAAGACTCCTGCACGCTCTCCTTGCGGCAATCCCTCAAATACTTTTAAGTATTTGAATTCTCGACTCTGTGCACCCTCCTACAACACTAGTCCTTCAATTCACCCCTTAGTTGACAAGTTATGAGCTTTCAACCAGCCTGCGCACACCTTGCACAGCTTCTGTGCTTCACCTGCACTTCTACGGGAATGAGAACAACGATATCTCTCCTAATCTTTCAGAGATAAACTCTGAACCTTGTCGACGCACTCCTTGCAGACGATTTCACTGCACTCCTTGTAGGAACTTCTCTCACTCAGGAAGAGAAACAATTGGAACTCATTCTCTCTCTCTCAGACTTTCACACAATATTAAAGCAAATGCATAACAGAGAGGATAAACAACCATAAGCATATCATTTAGCATGTATACACATAGAACATCACAACACCATGAGTCTGCTCGAAAGCTTCATATATTAAATTCAAAGCTTTTGCACATGGGTTCTTCTCTACAACTCTCTGTTATCTCTCTATGCTTATGATACAACAATGCTCTCTAATGTTACAATGATACAAAGGTGAGGGTGTCTATATCCGTTTTTACTCTTTCTCTATAAACTGTCTAATCTAATATTCAAATCTACCTACTTTCATTAACTATGCATAAATGCCTTAATGTTTTACAGATGAGAGCAATCGCTCAAGATCTGTTTACAACCTCCAAGATATAAATGCGAGGTACACCTTCTAGATATTAGATTAATATCTCGAAAGCATTCCAAAACGCGAAAAATGTGTGTTTGCGCTTTCCAGCTGTCTTCCGCCTCCACGCTCACTTGTTTTTGGCGATGCTCTTGCATCAATGCTCCACAACCATTTGTGCATCTCCGCGATGCCCCAGTGTCGGCATCTCCACCAGACATGTTGTTCCTCTGTCTGCATGGTTAAACAATACATCTGTTAAATGCCCCTCTAAGTACACATAAAAATAATATAAAACTTTAAAAAATAAAAAAAACACTTGACAAGGTCTTTGGTTTCATCCCCGACGCATCCCAATCCATCCCAGCTGGAAGAACCAGGTCCATGCTACCTCGAAAATCCACTCCAACGTATGGAAATTCCTCGATGACAATCAGTTGGCATCTTAGCCAAGCAAAGAAGTCACCTATAAATTTGAACTCTAATCGATCCCCAACCTCAGAGACAAACTCGCCCAACACTCCATGTGTGGTTCACCTACAGGTCATATAGCTAGTGTGATCTGTGGGATTCACTCTAAGAAGAAAGAAACCAAAAATGAACCGTACCCAAACTGCTTTTGTTGCCCCATCCTGCATCTCAAAATTTGATCCTTCACATTGTGAAGGAAGGATGCGCTCCAGTTAAACAAAGTTGGCTTTACACACTGTAGAGCATAGTCCATCCGGGATCTAGAAGCCAAGTGGGCACTAGTACTACCTACCAAATTTATGATGGCAAATAAAATGGATCGAAGAGGTAGATCCCTAACATCGTTTATCACAATCTTGCCTTCGCAATCCTGGAATGCAGTGGTTTGCCACATACTCTTCAACAAGCACTGGAAGTGCCCGCTATTCGGATAAGATAATAGGGGGCCCTCTCTTTGAGAGGCCATTCAGGAAGTAAATGTCCTCTAAATCAATCTTAAGCAACTGCGGCCCAATTTGAAATCCTTGTTCAATAGTGTTCCATAACCCAATCATGTACTCCAATAGAAGGACCTCCTTCTTCATCTTCTGTAACTTAAAATATTTGAGGAGGCCGCACTTCCTCAATGTGGCCCTTGATTGGGGGTTTTGTAATGCTGCCAAGTTGTTGAGTTCATGCTCACGTTCCTTCCATTCGATCATGACCTTTTACCAACGCAAACTGCAAATACAATCAACAAAGAGCCATTAGTCATCTTGTCATAACAGTTTCTTGGGTAATTTTTGCTTGAAATAAAAAACATTTTTACTTGTTGCGTCGGTGCTCCCCTAATTGTGTGATCAGAGTGCTAGTGCCCCCTAGAGTGTACACCAGAGCGTCGAAATCACGGGCAGCACTACCCTCGGCCCTTTGGTAGAGTGTCGATCTTTTTCGGTGCCTATGCCCTTTGGTAGAGCGTCGAGCTTTTTCGGTGCCTATGCCCTTCTAGGGCATCAAGATAAAACCAAAACATTACCTAAAATTAATTTTTAAACCTTGCAAAATGAATGGAAGGTGTTAAGGACCAACCTTATCCAGACGGAAGAAGAAATGGCTAATTGTAGCTCCAACGCCGATGACTTCAACAATCGCTCTCCAAAGTTGATTTTTCTCCACTGCTAGAAGTTTTGGCACAAATGAATTGGTGAAAACAATTTTTTACTCTATTTCATTGATATAGACTTCAATTTTGCTTAACCTATAGTCTTTTTTGGGTTTTTAAATCATTTTGGAGATATTATTAATGCCCTGGAATGCAGATTTGTCATTATTTGTAGGTTTCGAAGAGATATTGTTCGATTTAACTTTGTCACATTAACAAGCACGGTCTTGGTTCCTTCTCACGCTCGAAAAAAAATGAGAACGCAACCGAGTCGACTTTTATCTCTTTTTCGAACTCGCATGGATACACAAAAAAGGAACCCCCTGGAGTCACCTTTAAGTTATTTTCAGACTCTTTAAACATGAAAAACAACTGAGCTTTCCTTCTCTTAACTCGTTAAAAATTTATACATTGAAGGGCCCACATGGGACCGAACCCTTACTTCTTCTAGTTCGTTAAACAAAAGTAGAGGAACTTACCTAAGGTGAGTTATATCGAGCATGTGTTACCCTCCTCGAGCTTGTAAAAATAAAAAGAGGTACTCGTCTATCTGGATGGGGGGGAAATTGAAGGAATCAAGCCAAGCAGTTTTTGAAAACATCACACGTCACTCTTATGGTCGCCCTTGAACATGACACATTATCTTTGCATACATTTTAACTCGCCGAACCTCTACACTGAACCAATCCTCTTAGTTTCTTTACTCCTTTGGATCACCCGACGAAAGTCGTAGTATCCATTGCATCTTGTTTTGATTCGTGTCATGTCTCTATCGTTTGTGCCCCAGTGTTCAAGGGAAGTATCTGCTTCAAAGGTCAACCATCACAAATTCCATGTTTCAATGCTCGTATCAGTCCATTCTCATTTGATACACCAATTTACATCTATGTGTCAGTTTCATGTTGTTGATCGGGGATACATCAAGGCCCTCCTTCGACGAGTCTGTTCCTGTCAACTTCAGCACATTATCCAGTAATCAGACTTAGAAACCAGTTAGTACCTTGGGACCTGCATGCCTCAATGGTAGATCTCTTCACTTCCGACAGTGGGTTTACATCATTGACCCCTAATCAGATGATTCCACGAATGTTCGACTTCAACTCATTTATTCACATTCCCTGGATTATACTAGGGTACCTTGGGAGTCATTGACATCAATGGTGATTTACCTCGCACTTGTTAACAATTTACCTCATTGACCAGTAATTAAGTGGTCTCTACCATGTTCGACATTAGGACATATATTCACATGGTTAGATTTGTACCACATCGGGATCGGTAAGAAGACCTTGGGTCGAGTGTTCACTTTGTTATCTACTTTACTCAAGTTGCGATGGAGTTTCTATTGAGAATAATGATATATATATTGTCACATAGATCCACATTGTATTGGTCAGTGGCTATGTTTTGTCATCTCGTAGATCCACTGTGTATCGTTCGTGGTTATGATTAGTTCATGTCATGGGAGTATAAATCCTCATTGTATCTTTGGTGGCTATACATTTTAATTCAAAGTGATTATGGATTCGCACTATATTTTATGGCGGCCATACCTTGAAAATATTTTATCACTCAAGCATAGGTATGCATGCCTTGGGCTTGAAACATGTCCTAACATTTGTTTGATGGTTGTATGCAGCTTCTATCGGGTTCTCCGAGTCCATACCCTTGCTTCGAAAATGTCTACAAAGTACTTCAGTCATCAGTTTTTGTCTTCTGACTTCGCACTTTGGGGGCAATCTGTTACACATCAAAATTACTCACTTTGATGATGTCTCACTGTGATGATCACAAGTGTCGCAAAAATCATATTGTCGTCCTGCTAGTGTCGCAAAAATCATATTGTCATCCCGCTAGTGTCGCATCGCAAACAACACCATAAAGACACTTGAGATACCCTCTAAGACTAGTTAAAAGAAGGAACATATCATTTGGCGAAGAATACAAACTTTTTCCTTGAAAAATCGCCACCTTTAAATCATTTTTGGAGAACGACGCTCCACTGTGCACTTGCAGGGAGCGTTAGCGCTCCTTGCCCTCTTAACAGGGAGTGTTGCAATGCTCTATGGCCCACTTTGAGGGAGCACCGAGCTGTTGAGCAAATCAAGGGACAAATCCCCCTTATCTCGGAAGCCAGTTGAGAAATATCCGAGTAAGTTTGGCTCGAATCTATGACCAAGGCTGGATCTAAGGGGAATTCCACAACTGGTGGAGAAACATCCTCAACTTATCCAAAGAATCTCTAAGATGGTTAGACCTCTCAAAGCCTATATAAGGAGGCATTCTCATTGTGAAAGGGGAGAATAATCAGTGAATAGTATTGTTATTTTGATTGTGGATCATTTGAGCAAGGGGTTGGACAAGGAGAACTTGGTTAGGCTGCTACATCTGCATCTACACTTTGTAAGCACCTTATTTTGTTCTCATTAATACATGTGATTGGTTTATTTCCTTAAAGATTGTGTACATTTGCATGAACTTGTCTCTTTTGGATAAATCTAGCTTTGAACTAATCATGGTAGAATAGGAATTATGCTTTGTCTTGGTTGTTTATGGGATTGCAGGACTCATTAAAGGACCTGGAGATCAAGCCCAACTTGGACTGAGCAAGGACAAACTTTGTAAAAAGGTATTCTTACTTTCTTTCTCTTCTATATTGATTAGTTTAGCTATGTTTAAAGTAAAGTCAGTGTTCAATGTTAGCACTTTTCTATCTTGGTCAGAGGGGTCTAAGATCCAAGAGGGAATTCACATGTTCGCAGGGGGATTTTCCTACAACAACAAGACTTTAGTGAATATAGAAGGTTGTTATATGATGTTATCAAAGAGTTATTATGACAACCAAGTGGATGTAGCAAGATTTTACTACAACAACAAAATTCAACCACCAAAATTAATAAGTAAACCACCCAAAAGATAGCCAACGTCTAGTAGTTTAATTTTTCAATGGTGGAATAGTGAGTAAAAGAAAGATTTTGAGTGAGTTTTGTTGCAACCCTAATGGATGTAGCTTAAATTTCTAGTAGCAACAAAAAATACTTAGCCAAGCTAGATGCCCTAGGGGCTTAAGCAAGCTAGTAGCATATAGAATTGAATCCACTTTAGACAAATGAAATACCTCAACAAAACAAAATTTCCATTGCAGTGATTTTGTTTCTCCAATGCAATTTAATATTAGTTCTTTAATCTAATGGGTAATGGAGTCTTGGTTGTAGGAGTTGGATCCACTACTTCTCTAGGGGTGTAAGCCCTTTTACTCCCTAAAGTAAGAGAATTCAACAAATTAGGTGAGACTAGGAGGGTGTAATCCCTTTTACTCCTCCTAGCAACCTTGTGAAAAATGACTTATCCAATAACAATTAAGATGAACTTGGTAGAGGGTGTATGCCCTTATACTCCTCCAAGAGTTTTAGACAAGAATATCACGAAGTAAGAAGAAATTACAAACTAAATCTAGAAAATTCCTTACCAATTCCACAAAATAGCAAGATAAAACCCTAATTTACCAATTATATTCCATCCACATGCAAGAATAAGCCTCTAAGAAGGGTAGTGCACCACTTTAGCTCGACGATAGACCAATAAGCACCCAAAATTTTGCACAAGAGAGAAAGATATAGGTCAAATGCCCAAAGAGGGCAAATATTTTAGCCAAGTATGTCTTATTCTCAAGTGAGAATGTTATGAAAATGAAATGTGAAATGACCTTTATTTATACTAGGTCATGTAAAATAAGTGTGTCCACTTAATTAAGGTAAAACACAAAAAAAGGAGGCCGTCCTCCTTTATTTTGCGCCTTTACGACATTATTTCAATTTCATAGAAATTAAACCCTAAAAAGATGATGTTATGCCCCTAGAGGGTGACGCTTTTGCACTTCTAGCATTTCATTGGGTTGTTGAAGGGGATGTTGGGAATCCAAATGCCATGTGGCACCATGGGAAGTGTCTTCCTCTTCATCAACCATTCCAAATCATCATCAAACCTCACGAGCATCAACAAAACCCTAGCCCCAAGGCGACGTCAAACCGAAAAGTGTGGCGTATCGCCTCCAAAGTTAAATCATTGGGAAAGCGAGGGCTAGGTATCTTCTCTTGTCTCCAAAGGCAACGTCCATTGTCTGTCATCTCCCAAGGTGTGGGTCATGGCATCCAGTATGTGGCATTATTTCCCCAATGAAGGCCCAAGCTAGGCTTGTTCCTTCTAAAACGTCCACCAAGCAAGGTCATGCAAAGACAAATGAGTGCGCCCTCCAAGGGTCTCAAGTCAAATGCATCATGGAAAGTAAAATCACATTTAATACAAGATCCACCTAAACATGTGTGTCAAAACTACCTTTTCAAATTAAACAAGTACTCAAAGACCCTATGCAACTTTCCAAGTTTAGGTATCAGAGGGTTGTCATGGTGACCTATTGTGTGAGTCATTCCTCAAGTCAAAGAGTGTTTCCTAGGTGGATCTGTTCTAAGTCATGCAAATAAGGTGAAATGGATGGGGTAAAACTTTTGGGCATGGGGTTCATGACATACAAGGGTTCATATTGTCTTATTTATGGGTTCCTTTGTAGAGGGTGTGATGCACCTTCATTTTCAATGCAACCTTTTTCCAAGCCCATTTATTGTCATTAATTAATTAATGTGTTTCCAGGTTGAAGCCAAAGTGGGACTTCTATGTAAGCATGGTACATCAACAATCTATCGGACCATTTTCATTATGAAAATGACTGTCCAATCTGGACCATTTTACAAACTGGAAAATGCATGTCTGCCAGAGAATCTCAAACCACTTTCCGAACTGGAAAGGAGCTACCCATCCTGGACCATTTTCCAAACTGGAAAATGATTGTCCATAAATCAATGATATATATATCAGTTCTCCCTCCCAAATTGGGGAGCCATCTCTTCCCTTTCAGTTAAGGGAGTTATCTCCACGAGCCCCAACTTGTCTCGTAAGTATGAAAACTTTATCCTGGACAAAGTCTTTGTCAAAATATATGCTATCTGCTCATATGTGGAGATATACTGGAGTTTCACTTCTCCTTCCTGTACTTTATCACGAATAAAATAGTATTTTATCTCAATGTGTTTCGACTGATCATGAAAGACTGGGTGTTCGGATAGCCTTATACAACTATGATTGTCAGAATATATTATGGTCAAATATGGTACCTAATCAAATAATCTAGAAATCAACTTCCTCAACCATACTACTTTTGTACATGCCTCACATGCTGGGATATATTCTGCTTCTGTTGTGCTGAGTGGGACAGGCTTTTGTTTCCTACTGCCCCAAGATATCATAGCATAGCCCAAGATGAAACACATCCATGAAGTACTCCTTCTGTCTTCTGTAGTCCATGCCCAATCTGTGAATCCATGAAGTTGTATATAATTGGATGAGGTATATCTTAAACCATAGTTTAGTGTCCCACAAATATATCTTAGAACATGCTTTGCAGCTATCCAATGCACATGTCTGGGTTCCACCTGGAACTGGCTTAAGGTGTTTACAACAAAGCAAATATCTGGTTGAGTATTCACTAAATACATTAATGACCCAATCAATTCCCAATATAGGGACGGGTCTACTGGATCATAGTCTAAGTCTCTTACTTTTCTTATATTTGTGGTCATAGGAGTGTCCATGGATTTGCAATCCATCATTCCAAACTTCTGAAGAATATTCACTGCATACTTTCCTTGTCCAAGGAATACTTCACCATGCTTCTGCCATACTTCTAGTCCCAAGTAATAATGCACGAGACCTATGGAAGAAAAACAAGATAAGGATTGTTATCACTATAACTACAAGTCAGACAATACACATGAAAGGATGAAGTACATCAACAACCCCTGGTAACAATTCATGTGGAAGTTATTACATAAGTAACAGGTGCAAGATAATTCGAAATAAGAATCAATCTTAAAGAAACCTAGAAGAAGTAAAGACAGAAAGAAGTCAGCAATCAAGAGGAAATTAGAGAAAGACTTATGACACTTTGAAAAAGGCAATAAGAATGCAGATGGAAGTGTGGACTCTGTTAAATGGAGGGAGTCGATTATATATTCCAAAAGAAGAGCATGCATTCATACATGGAGCAAGGATTGGGAGGGAGCTAATCCTATGATCCATTGAAGATGATGAAGTATATATCCATGGTAGCAACCATGAAAAACAGTACATGTTCAGTTTGATTTTAGAAGAAGCCTTCTTCGAAAAGAAGCCTTAAAGTATCCTTGGTTGTCCATCCACATCCATGATCCTATGATGAAAGGAATAAGTTGGAATCTTCATAGCATGGAATCTATAGAAATCTCCATGGACCCAAGAGCTAAAGAGAAACATGAGGAAGAACATGAAGATTCCAAGAAAGAAAGAAAAGCCAGAACAACCAGTCATTGTATCAAGAACCACAAGATTACCAGCCTGATATGAACTCACTAAAAGCAATTAAGCAGAGGAACTGAAAGTTGTGATGAAGAACAGTGTATGAAAGACTTATGAATGTAAGCATTGTGAGATCCAGAACTAGAGGTTCTCCCAGATGGAGGGAGAAGACTCTGATGATTGCTTGTTCTAGTAAACCTGACATACTTCTACATGAGCCATTATATCGTCCACAATTTTCATGGGATTGACATAGGTGAGTGCAAAGACTGTTCTCCAGAATAATTGAACAAAGAGTGTATGAAGAGCAACCTAAAGAATTTGAGGTATACCATAAAGTGACCCTTGTATGTAGATGAAAGAAGACAGCTTGGTGGAGAACCTCCAATGCACAGCAGAAGCGTGGTGAAAACTTTTTATATTATATCAGAATGATTACTCAGAACTCCAGAATGATAGACTGACAATCCATGACAAAGATCTCATTATGACAGAAGAAGTGCCACATGGATATGTTCTAATTTGAGCCTTGCCACGATGTTATGAGCTAGCAGAAAACAAAAGAGTTGAATTCAACTATGATATACTGTAATGATCAAAGTTATATGAAGCCTTCATAGAAAACCAGTGTTCCAGAAAGACCGAAGTACATTGAGATCAAGCATTACATTCTCCATGATAAAGTCCAAAAAAGAGAAGTGGTTCTCCAATATATATATATCCATAGATGAGCCGATAAGCAGACATTTTAGTAAAGCCTTTGTCCAAGGTGAAAGAGTTTGTGTACTCAAGCTAGAGCTCGTGGAGACGATTTCCTTATTGAAAAACGAAGAGATGACTCCCAGGTTGGGAGGGAGCACTAATGTGTTATTGATTTATGGACAGTCATTTTTCAATTTGAAAAGTAGTCCAGGATGAGCAGTTCCTTTCTAGTTTGAAAAGTGGTTTGAGATTTCTGACGGACATGCATTTTCCAGTTCGGAAAATGGTCCAAATCGAACGGTCATTTTCGTAATAAAAATGGTTTGATGGATTGTTGATGTACCATAAACAATGTTTCCCCTTGTGGTTAACATTGGGAATGGTCTAGGACAATCTCTCTTCTTGACGGTCTCTCTCAGTAGTGGTCAAGCAGACTAGTCCACCTCGTCGAACAGTCATTCTTTCGAAGCTCATAGTTGTGAGCAGTTTCGAAGAATGGTTCGTTTTGGAGGTTGGTGCAGAACAATCATTTCCTTTGGAAATGGTCCGAACAGTCATTCCCTAGGGCAGATTCATTCTCTCCAAGTTGCACTTTGTTTACTATCGGAGGAATGGCCCAGATAGGTGAATGGTCCAGGCTCAACAATCAAGGATAGGCATTTTCCTTGGACAAACATATTCTCTCCAGGTTGCACTTTGTTTAGTGCTGGAGGAATGGCCCAGATAGGTGAATGGTCCAGTATTAGAAATCGGGACAATTATTCTTCCTTGCTTAAGAAGAATAGTCCAGATAGCTCATCATTGATGTTTGACCTTCTGAGGGTAGATGTTCTTCCATATCTCACAGATGTGAGTGAAAGAATGGCCTAGATGATTCAATTTATATCATAACAAGGTTTTTTGTGTAGGTTGATATCAGATGATTATTATGGAGAATGTATGTCTCTAGACAGTAGATGTATGCTACTGTGGTGGATGTGTTCCACTGATTGTGACTATACGTCACTGATTAAGTACCTGTGTGCTACTTGGTGTGGTAGTGTACCACTGGATTGTAGTTGTGTACCACTATGGATAGACACAATTGTGTTCTATTGAATGATATTGTTATGATTGCCTTGAAGACTATCAATAATGTTGGAAATGATTATCATCTAGATGGATGATCAATGGACAGAGATTTCCCAGACGGAAAATGGTCCAGGACATTTAATCTTCTAGGACATATGTCTGGATTAGAAGAATGGTTCTTGTGTCACTCTATGGAGTGAGTGACTTATCCAGCATCATGTCTAATTACTCAGATGGAGTATGGTTTCGAGAGATGATGCAATTGATGACATTGATAGTGATGATGGTGCTCATGATCTAATCATGAGATAGTCTATACGACTGTGTTGATGCTACCGGGTGAATGGTATGTATGTGCACAAGACCATTACCTTCAATACCTCCCTAGCTAGGAGAGAGTGTTGATATTATGGTAGCTACGGGAGGCATTTACCTCCATGTGTAAACCTGATGAGAATAGAATATTTCGAGAAGCAAGAAGAAACCCTAATTAGTTGGCTAATAACCCTAGAAGACAAGTCAGCTCAAGAGGATAACTTGTATTAGGTTATTAGCCTCCAAGAGAAGAAGTCGGCTAAAGGAAATATTATATACTAAGTAAATAGGCACCCATAATGAGAAGTCGGCCCAGGCAGTTTGCTAGATTTAGTATAAATATAGGAGGCCAGTCTTCATTCTGGYAGGCATTCTCAGAACTGCAGAAGCAACACTTGTGCGCACTGCARTTGGCCAATTGTGCACAAGTTTGGAGGAGAGGTATTGTTGTAGCTGCTGCAGCTAGCAGATTTTGGTTTTGGCTTGGAMTATCTCTTGGTTATGGTTTGGACTCTATGATCAACTCTTGTTACTCTTGCTTGGTCCGCTATCCTTGGAGAAATGTGTGCCACCCTTTGTTTGGATATCTAGCCTAGGGTTTGCTTMTGGAATGATTCTCTGTCAAAGTTAAGGTGCTCGGGGGTGGCTTCAGCCTATGGTTGGGTGACAATAGTGATATTTTCTATGGTTAAACGAGCACATCCATCRTATTCTAACACTTTCTTCTTTAGGCTCTTCATGCTCTTCTTCTTCTATAGTTCMTTCTATGGATTTCTTGAAATCCATCTTTTCATTGAAGGTTACGTCTCTGTTGACTTCAACCTTATGTTGTTCCGGGATATAGATTTTGTAGGCTTTGGATGATTCATTGTATCCCACAAATATGCCCTTCTTTCCTGAGGGTTCTAGTTTCTTCCTTTTATCCTTAGGGATGTGAAT
The DNA here is from genome assembly GCA_009831015.1 of Picea engelmannii. Classification (NCBI taxonomy): domain Eukaryota; kingdom Viridiplantae; phylum Streptophyta; class Pinopsida; order Pinales; family Pinaceae; genus Picea; species Picea engelmannii. Next base: position 455,006 of record ML789880.1, on the reverse strand, counting down.
GTAAAAATGGCATCCAAAGATTCTTAAGTGTTCCACATTAGGTTTCTTTCCTGAGAAGGATTCTTCTGGAGTCATATCCTTCAATATGCGGTGGGGAATTCTGTTCTGAACATATATTACTGTCATGGTTACTTCTCCCCACAAATACAGAGATAAACCTTGATCGTTCATTATTGCCTTCACAATTTCTTCAATAGATCTATTATTCCTTTCTGCTACACCATTTTGTTGAGAATTATGAGGAACAATTAGCTCCCTCCTAACCCCTGTCGATTTGCAAAAGGCAACAAATTCCTTGGATGTGTATTCTCCTCCATTATCTATTCTCAAGGTCTTGATTTTCTTGTTTGTGAGGTTCTCTATTTATGCTTTGAATTCTTGAAACTTGCTGAAAACTTTGTCCTTTGTCTTCAAGAGATATAACTAAGTCTTTCTTAAGTAATCATATATGAAGACTACATAATAAAGAGAAACTCCTAGAGATTCGACTGTAATTGGACCGCAAACATTTGAATGTATTAGATCTAAGATTTCCTTAGATCTATTATTGCTGCTTGAGAATGGTTTCTTAACATTCTTACCAAGAGCACATTCTTTGCAAATTCTTTCATGTGTAGATTGTAGTTTTGGTATTCCTTCAACCATCTTTTCGAGGAAAGGTAATACTTGATAATATATATGAGCATACCTTTTATGCCAAAGTTCATTGGGATTGACTTCATCATGTACAAGAGCTTCATCATTTCGTTATAGTAGTTTGTATAGTCTTCCTTCGTGGGTTCCAATAACTCTACCATTCTCTATGTTGGAGTCTTTAGAAAAAGATAATACTTTTCCATCTAGAAAGGCTATTCAGTTTCCTTTGTCTTCTAGGCAAGATATGGATAGAAGATTCTTTTCTAAATCATGTACATTTAAGACATTGCTCAAATGAACATTGTTACTTGTTTTCAATTGGATGGAGGCTTGACCAATTCCTTCGACTGGATAGGTGTTCCGATCTCCAAGTTCTACCTCGTAGGATTTCCTCTTTTCATTTAGATTAGACAGTCTGACCTGGTCTCCTCTCATATGCCTGGAAGCTCCACTGTCAATTATCTACAGGTCATCTTCAAGATTTCCTGTGAGAGCTCAATAGTGTAGATGATCCGTCTTTTCATTCATGATTTTTGTTGAATGATAACTAGTCAAACTTTGACTTTGACCCAAAATCTCAACCTTGACGTTTTTGCCTTCTAAGAGTGCCAAGAGGTGTGTTGGAATAAGGCACACTAGAATATCTTCTCCTTGAGTAAGGTGTTCCATCATAAGGTGTTGGGCAAGAGTTTTAGGGTTTTGCAACTACACCTACTAGTAACCCTAGCGGCAGTGCTTTAGCACCTTGATCTTGACAGAGAGAAGAATTTCGTAGCAAATCAATAGCCAACCAAGGTTAATGCACCAAGAAAAGATAACCAAGACTGATCAGAAAGTCCAACCCAAAAATACCAAAATTACAGGTTGTAGTAAGTGCAGTTACCGCTGCTCTCCAGACTTGCACTACTAAATTTCTGTAGTTGCGAGTTGTGTGTGCCAAATGAGCTTTGGCGCCCTATATTTATACTACTCTCTTCAGGTTGTCATGTTCGACTTCTCTTTCTGGAGGCTAAAGACTCAATATAAAATATTCTCTTTAGTCGACTTCTCTTATAGGGTTATGTCCAAGTCTTTTAGGGTTCTTCTTGCTTCCTGGAATATTCTAATCTCATAAAAGGTCACAACTGGAGGTTAATACCTCCTGCAACTACCATAATGTAAATAAATCCATCCCTCGACACTCCATGTCTGCAACCTACGAGCCTCGAGACATCATCTCCTTGGTTATCCCTAGAAATGGGGGATAATAGAAGGACAATAGGTGTGTGTCTTAGCCACTCTCTTAATTTCAACCTTAGACTAGTGTCCTTAGTCACTATATTAATTGTGGCTTCCAAGTCCACCAAGTAATTTTGGATTAAACTTCTGTTGATGTACACCTCAACTATAGGATTTCTTGGATCACAATACCTGGGAGTGAAGGTTTTTCCTAACATTGTGTTAGCAAGCTTCACTACAACATTGATTATAGGGGGGTCTTCCTTCTTTCTCCCATGCTTCTCATGCAATTTTCTTTGGTGAATTTGTTGTAGATTGGTACATCCTTCATGGCTTGACAGAAGGGTTTCTTCACACACACATTTAGTACATGTCTTCTTTTGCTCTAACCTTTTAGGTTAAGGAGAATTTTGTTGAAAGGGATGATTACCTGGCTCTTGATCCTTTTGAATTCATGATTCTCTTGATTTTCTTAGTTTTCTTGTGATTCGAGGTTTTCATCTACATGTTCAGTGATAAGTGGCGAAGGAATTGTGACCACTCTTCTTGAACACAAATTTAACTCAATGAGTTCTATAGAATTCAACAAGTAAGCCTGGTAATTGGCCATCTAATTATTGTACACGGGTTGAACTTATCTATTATTGGGGTTTAACGTAGGTTGAATAGGCATTTGGGGTTGCTTAGGATCTTTGTTGAATAGTGCTTTGCACAAGAGGTGTAAGAGGTGGCAATAAAGCTTGTTGTTGAGGTCCTTGAGGTCTTTACGAAGAAGAAGGATTAGATCATTGGCCTTGGGCCTGATATGGAGGCTAGAATGGAAAGGATTGATTCTGAGAACATTGCCACTATTGTGGAACTTAATTGTGCATTTTTCAATTAGAATGATTCTTGGGGTACCAATCTGGAGATGGGTTATACATTTGATTTCCACAAGAATAATTAAAATATTGAGGATGGTTGTAAGGAATATCTTGTTGGAATGGCCTTGCTCCTTGCCTCCTCTTATTGATGAATCACAATTGATCCATGCTATCTTTTGTTCCTTGGTACACTAATTTAAAACCAAGTAATGAATGGAATTTGCTTGTTTGATGATCTTCTTCACAAATCCCATAGATTTCCATTGTATTCAATTGGCATTCATTCTTGGCATGCTTCTTTCTGCACCAAAGATATAAAACAATCGAGACTCTTTTAGCCTCTTTTTGCATCCTCTTGATTTGCATGGTATCCATCTGCATAGCAAAGGAATGCAAAATGGCAGGTTTGATATCTTCTAACAAATTTCTTGTTTCATTTTTTGCAAGAGTTGTAGTTGCAGATTTTAATAATTGTAGGGAAAAATTTATGTTGTCGTTATTCTTTTTGTGTGCAGATCTAGAGGAGTTTTTGAATACTTGCTTTATGTCATCATAATCCAACTAGAAGATGTCTCCATTTTCAATGAGGTTCAAAGTCTCTATTGGTTCTTCTCTTAGTCCTCTAAGAAGCATAAGTTTGCAAGATTCCTCATCTAGGGTGCAATTATGAGCTCTTCCAGGGAATCATTGGAATCTGTGTTGGAATCTTTCTTCATAATCTTCCAGGGAATCATTTTATCTTTGTATCATTCTAAAAATATCATCTCTACTATCTCTATCCTTACAATAATCCATATATTTCTCTATGAAGGTTTTTTTCATCTACTCGCAATTTGTAATATTCCGACTATTATTTTTGGAATTTTTTTTAGTTTAAAAGTACAAATATTTAGTCAACCAGTTTGCAACCACATAGCTCACACACACTTTTATTCACTGTTGTAACTTATAATGAAATACCCATCCCAACTCTCACGTATATTTATTACATTGACATTTTTAGCAAAGGAAATACACATAAATATCAGCAAGTAATATAAAAATAATGTGAGGAACCTGATATTTATTTCTCTCCTGAAGATATAAGTGTGCAGATGAAGAATTTATCCCAACATTTAAACATGGCAGACAGTAATTAAATATCAAGACTATAGGTATCTACAATGGATATTTAGTCTCTTATTTGCACAACAACTCGTCCCAATTTGTAAGTACTCAACAACTACAACTCGTCCCACACCAGCAAAGCGACCAACAAGAGAATTGTCCACTCAATGGTATAGGAATCGATCTCCAGCACTAGAATCACTCCCAACAAGGAGAGATCTCTCTCAACAAACTCATTATAATGGATAGGAACTCGGCTCCACCATCTCAAATACCACCCAACAAAGGCACACGACCCTTCTACAATAAAAAATTCGGCCCACGGGGAAAGATAGTGCTACCTCCCTCCAAGATATGCGTCCAGATTCAAGATAATGTTCCCATGCTGAAGATATTTGACCTTCCCAAAGATTAACTCAACCTCCACATCCTGAAATTACAACCCACATACTTAGCTCGACCTTTCTTCACCCAAACTCGGCCTCTTCAATGAGATTCGACCCTTCTACAAAGAAACTCTGCCATCGACAACAAACCCAACCACTAATGATGAAAGCTCAACTAGAAGGAAAATAAACTCATGTGCAAATGAAGCTCAATGAATAAATCTGAGTGATCTCTTCCTCAAATGGACCGGCTAGGGTGGATAGTCTCACCACTAAAACCAATCTTTGAAATCGTCCTTAGGGTTTTGTTGAGCACTCTACACACCCTAAAAGCCTATGTCAAATTTTACTTTTTGGGTACCACTTGATCTGTCACACTATTTATTTCGACCTCAGTATGGAAAATGTTGGTTTTGCTTATCATCTTGTTTTCCATTTAAGTCTTTCAACGTTTGCTCGAGCATGCGAAAACCAATAACTTAAAAGACTAACATCTAAATTAGAGAATAGACAGTTAAAATTTTTCCCCAACACACTTAAGAAAATCGACGTCGGCAGATAGGAGCTTTCTTTCGCGACAAGCATCACCAAGGATATCGCTGATGACTGATCTGTTTGGCATAGACAAAATACTAAGAGCGTAAGCGCTCGCGAAGAATGAAATGATATCGTTGATCGTCAATTTTCGAAACATTCTCAGTATCGAGGGTTTTCGAAGATGATAACCCACAAAGGAACTATGCGATGGAACTATCTTCGAAAGCCGATCCCCGATAACTTTCGGTATCGACGAGTTTTTAGAAGGATAACCCTTAGAGAATGTGATAAGTCAATCCTCGATCATCGACCTCGATACCTTTTAGCCAAAACAATCCCAGGTTTATTTTAATACACGCCTTCTGTTGAAAGACCCGACTCTGACTGAGATATATAGTCAAACCACTTGTCCTTTGTTGCCATCTGTCATTGCCCGAGTGGTTAGACGTACGATATAGCTTTTCCCCTACACCGCTACTAGTTCCCGAGACCCAAGTCACGCCTCGAACCAGCGTCATACGATGAAACTCATCGGCGTCGAAAGATTTTCTTAGGAGGGTGCCAACAAGAACATACACAAGGATCTCGTCAATTCCCGACCTGTCCACTAAGAAAGGGATGCAGTGGGACGTTTTAGCTCTAAGATACGCTAGATACGACGCATTTAAAGGGTTAAATAATTCAAAAATCTCACATTAGTTGCTAATTCGTGCGGGAATCAAAAGGGTCATTTAAACATGCTGATATAATGCATCAGCCTCCGCCATCAACCCACGCAGAATTTATTTGCAGAGATTCGGCGGTAGGTTGTTTTGAATTTCACCCATCACTCGAATTAATTGATTGATACGACTGGTAGGATCTCTCCCATTAAATCCTTTTGAGTCACTGTAAACAAGCTTATTTTGTGCGCAAAGAAGTTCAGAACATCTAGAGGAGCGAGACAAGCAATCCAGGGAAAGCTTCCAAGGTCCATTGAGTATTAAACAACAGTTTTAGCAAGCGTTACATGTATGTACCGGTCTATGGATGTTTTATGCTTCATCTCATATGTTTTTATCCAGTGTTACTATGTACACATGCCTAAAGGATCATTTTCGGTTGCAAGAACAATGCCTCCGAAGAAGCCTACTACCAGGAAATATCCAAGAGCGCCAAAGCTACAGGAACTAGATGCGGGAGAAGGTTCCTCCCCAGGGTTGCAAGATAATTGGAATTTGCTCCAAAGCTGGTGCCCGCCATCAAAATAGCCACCAAGAAGGCTTTCGTTTAGCCCTCAGCCTTTGGAGACACAGAGGCGAATATTAGGACCAAGACAGTATTCTCGCGCTGGGAAGAACTTTTCAAGAAAATCAAGCGGGAGGAATTCCCCAAATATACCCCGCACAACGATCCCGATACGAGAAGACTCGACGATGAAGTCCTCTTGAATGTCTGAAAGGCATATCTGCACATGGTGGCAAGCAGGACTCTGGTATTCCCATGAATAGAACTCCTAAAATGGCTTATCGATCACACAGACACATAAAGATGTTTGATTAATGACGACAACAACGAGTGTGTGAGGGTTTTCCTTCTAGTGGAGGTTCAAAATTACTACAAGTTCAGAGTGTCGAAGGAGCGACTAAACATTGATTTTGTTTTGATTTTCTATTAGAAACATGACACTAGCAAGTTGATGGCTTCATGGTGGAGAGAAGATAAAAATTTCACCAATCGGACCTCCGGCTGGTACCCGACGGCCAACCTGCGGGAGTCGTACATCTATCTAATGGCCCTCCTCTGCCGATTGCATGGGGAGAAAGACTGCTCCAGGTTTTCAAACGCTTGGATGCCTCTAGCTTATACGGTAACCATTTTCAGAATAGGTTTTAACTGGGGTGCCATCATCTCCAAACAACTGAGCACTTGCATACGACAGGCTCAGACGTCGAAAAAGGGAGAAACCCCTTCCTTCTACATGGCCTTTTATCTATTGGACGTCATCTGTGCCAAGAATGTCTTTATTAGAATGAATTTGAGCTGGCACGCCTCCGAGTTCCCGGTCCATGTATATTTCGACATCTTGTGGGAACAGGTACAAGAAATCCTACTCTCTCATCTGTGATCAGTTTATCGCACGTATTTATTTCTTGTTGTTCAAGAAAGAGTGCCCAAGGCTATTAGATGCAGCCAAAAAGATTGTATCGAAAGTTGGCCACTGGTATCTGGATGAGCGCGATACCTACATCAGGGTTTTTGACGCCACCGAAGCACCCCATCTATTACCTGTATATGTCCCCGATTGACTAGTAGTAGGGGAAATCTATTATCAAACCATTATGCAAGGTTACAATGCTACTTTGGTAAAATATAAGAAGAGGGCCTTCATACCCTATGGATTTCATGTTGGTTTCTACATGGTAAAGGACACTGCTTAGGCCAAGCAAGAAGGGTTAATCCAGTTGGAGTTCTGATTCCAAACTGGTCATTTTCACAAGCACGACCCCAAGGGTTTGGTCCTGAAGCATGCATCACAAGTATCATCCTGCTGGCCATATGCCCATGAAAGGTTTGAGGATGAGATCTTCATCGAAAATGCTCAAAACAGGGATGAGGTGGTCGCAAGGATGGCTGACCCTAAAGCAACCAGGTTTAAGTCCATGAGTTTGGATGAGCAAGCAACAACCCTGGAACAATCGGCCCAAGAAGTCCTCAGGGCCAGAGAAGAAAGGATAGCACCCGAATCAGTCGAAGCGGTGGAAGCTCCTCGGGAAAACATCAAAACAACAAAGATTTCCAGGTAATCCCGGTACAGAACAAGAATTTCCCCGAGGCTCAAGATGCGCGGGAGAGAGGGGCACTCATGTATCAACAAGCCTAGCAGATAATGAATCAGATGCAAGATAACCTGAACCTCATCAGGTTTCCAAGGCTTCTGACTGATAGCCCAGAAGAAAGCCCGGCGGGGCCAAGCGACCCTGATTTCGTAAACCTGGATAACATCAACGAGTTAGATGACCTTGAATCCACAATACCACCAGCAGGATCGTCGACAGGTGTGATGACTCAACCAGAGATGGCTTGGGTATCTGTAGAAACAAGTGTGCCTAATTCTTTGAGCGAGTTTATAAATATATACAGTGATGATGAGAGCCTGGAGGCATCTCGCGAGACCCCTGTGCATGTCCAAGAAGAAAAGGGACCTGAGAAGACTTCTTCTCTTGTTCCCGAGGTCCAAACCCAGGAGATCCCACAAAAGGAAATAGAAGCTAAAAGTGTTCCCGACACAGCGAGGCCCGAAGCGTCGGAGACCCGAGCCGACAATCCAA
>ML789880.1:421369-446477 GCA_009831015.1 Picea engelmannii | reverse complement strand
GAAGCGATCAACCGAGTATTGGGCTAAGATGTCTTAGGAACCACACCGTGAAATTCAAGAGTAGTGGGCCAAATGCGAGAAACATTGGGGTAAAATCAACAAGGTGATGAAGGATATCGAACTCCCAAAGTTCAACACCCCCGACGACTTCGTCGACTTGTGTGACATAGTCGGATCGCATACCAAGCAAGATTCCTTATGGGTCGAAGAGCTAGCGAAGGTGACTGAGACAACGCTAGGACAAGTGCAACGATTTATGGAACATCCGATTAGAGATCGAACTGTGCTACGACAGTTAAACACTAGTCTAGTGAAGCATCGAGCGCATGTAGTAGAAGTTAGAGGAATTTACGCGGCTCCGATGGAACAACACAGATTTCCATGGGCCCAAACTTGCAAGGAGTTGTTCATCAGTTGGTCGGAGTATGAGAAAAGTCACCCTTTCAAGTGATATCTTGAGTTGACTGTTAAAGAAACTGTTAGAAGATGACGCCACGTGGCGAATTTTGTTTTGTTTAAACTACACTTAGTCGTTATTTTTAGTTCACTTTTATGTTATAAATAAGAACGTCGACCAATTAGTAAGGGTCAATGGTTGCTGCAAGAAACTCTTTCTTTTTTGTTGTTAAGAATTATTTTGAAGTTGCCTTTAATAGAGAAGTTCTTCTGGACCAGAGACAAGTTATTTTCATCAAATGCATGTGTGATTGGACGTGGAGAAGAACTATTTCCAATCTTGTTTCATGAATGATGTATTAATGAGTAAGAGCGATTTAATCTATTGTCAAGTTATGTGGTGCAATATTTTGTTGTTCTTTACTTTAATGATGAAGATGAATCGTTGTGTTATCATGTGATCGATGATTAGTGTAGGTGAATTATTTTGCTTGCCATTATCTTATCGCATATGTGTTTTCTTTATGATAATTAGTTTCTCATACAGTAATTGGATGCTCACATGGTTAACATATTAGTACTAGGCCTGTGGTATAAAATTGTCGTCTGCATGCTTGAGCAACGGGTTATCCCAAGTTCAGCCTCTTCCCTAGTAGTTAGAACTTAATCATGTTTTGTTGCCAAGTTGGTTTATACAAACTTACATCTCATATCGGTCCCACCCAAGAAAAAATACAAAAAAGAGATAGTCCAAACTGAAGGAAGTGCCTTCATAAGAAAACATAAATCCCATCGATAAATTGGTCAGATCGCAAGATCTGGAGAACCATTCCATTATTAAACGTTGTAGAGTCTAATTGGGCCTCAGTGGCATTTTGGTTCCTACTGTTGAATCGAGGGATCTAGGACCCATCAACAGGATTTTGTCTCAAGAGTTCACAAAGCCACAAAGATCCCTCTCAAAGCAATTTTAGAATATGTCATGTTAAAAATGAGAGAGGGTGCCCTATTTTCCCCCTTTTATTCTTTGGTTGACTCTTTTGCGACCATTTTAGCTTTTAATAAGTTCAAGTGACTTTTAATATTCTCAATAGTCACTTAGGTGCCTTTTTAAACTATTTATTCAATGTCACCTTTTAAAATTAATTAATTCCCACTCTAATGACATTAAATAAATAATCAATTCCCTTTTCATATTGACTATAGCCCACGGGAATTACTTAGGCTATTTCGTCTATCTCCTAGAGGATTCATTTGGAAAGGGACATTCAGTCCTCCCTTCCTTAGATTGCTTGTCCTCAAGCAACTATAAATTTGGATGTTGTACGATTTGGTCACTCTCCCACGTGGCATCCAATGCTGGTAAATCTCTCCATCTGATGAGGTACTCTCAGATCACCCTGTTTCTCAACCTTCTCTCCCTAACCTCCAAAAGCTCCTCGGTAACCAACACTAGCTATCCCTCCTCATCCAAAGGAGACAACTCTACCAAAGTTGTGACTTGTTGTCCCAATTCCTTTTTTACGCATGAAACATGAAATGCATTGTGAATTTTTCTTCCCTATGACAACTCCAACTCATAAGCCACCTTGCCAACTCTCTGAATCACCTTGTAAGGTCCATAAAAATGTGGCTTAAGCTTCTATGCTCTACTTTTATTCATGGAAGACTGTCTATATGGTTGTAGCCTCAAGAACACCAAGTCCCCCACTTAGAAAGCGTGCTCGACCCTGTGCCTGTCTTCATATACCTTACATTGATTATGGGTCATCTATAGATTGTCCTTGAGAGCTTTGAGTATGTCTTGGCTCTCCTAGATCCAATCCTTATATTTGGGAGCCTTGCTATCCCCAAACTCTAGGTCCACGAAAGAAGGAGCATCATAACCATATAATGCTTTGAATGGCGCCATGACAATGGACATATGACAAGTGGTGTTATAACAATGTTCCCCTAAATGCAACCACTTGACCCATGCTTTCTCCTCCCCATAAACATAGTTATGTAAGTACCCTTCTAGACATTTGTTCATAATCTATGTTTGTCTATCCATCTAAGGGTGGTAACTAGCACTGGGAGTCAATTATGTGCCAGCCAGTCTGAACAACTCCTCCCAAAATGCACTAAGAAACTTGTTGTCCCTGTCATTGACAATATACCTCGGCAACTCGTGGAGTCTAAACACCTTTTTGAAAAACAACTTAGCTAATTTTGTTGCCTTATACTCAGAGGATATTGTAAAGAAATGTGCAAATTTGGGCAATCAATCGACAACTACATATATACAGTCTATGCCTTGGACCTTCGGTAAACCCGTGAAAAAGACCATAGATATGATTTCCCACTTCTTCTCTGGAATGGGCAATGGTTGTAGCAATCCAACAGGATGGGTTTGCCCTGACATGTTCTATTGACAAGTCACACACTCTCTTTCATGCTTCAGTACATCATCCTCAAGGCCCTTCCAAGTGAACCTCTCCTAGATCTGCTTGTAAGTTTTGAAGTATCATGGATGCCCTACCAATGGTGTATTGTGCATAGCCTCCATGATCTTCTCCTTGAGTGTAGATTCTAGAACCAAGTATATACAATCTTTGTATTAGATGATGTCATCAACCACCTTGTACCGATCATCCTGCACACTACGATCCATCACCTCACAAGCGAATTTGTTCTTGGAATATTCCACCAAGAGTTGAGATTTTCGGTTAGTTCAAACCTCTGCAAGTGAAAACACCTTTGGTTTTCTGGAGAGAACATCTACAACTACATTCTTCTTTCCCTTTACATACTCAATGTCTAAATCATAGGCCTACAGTTTGCTAACCCATTTTTGTTGCCTTTCATTCAAGTCCTTTTGCCCCAGAAAGTGCCTCGGGTTGTTATGGTCTGTCTTAACCACAAATTTTCCACCTACCAAGTATTGTCTAAAATTCGCCAAGGTATGCATGATGACAAACATTTCCTTGGAATAAGTGGAGTAGAGTCTCTTTTACTTTGTGAGATTTATTCTCTCGTATGCTATTAGATGCTTCTACTGCATCAAAATTGCTCCTATCCCCTCACTCGATGCATTACACTCAAGCACAAAAGCCTTAGTGAAATCAGGAAGTGCTAGAGCTAGACAAATGCTTATCACCTCCATCTTGTCAAACGTCCTTTGGGCCTCGTTTGTCCACCTGAACACCCCCTTCTTTGTTATATTTGTGAGCGCTGCAGCTAACTATGAAAACCCCTTAACAAACCGCCTATAGTAGCTGCAAATCCCAAAGAAACCGTGCAAGTGTGAAATATTTTTTGGCTGTGGCCAATCTAGTATGGCCTGAATATTTAATCTGTGCACCTGTACCCCCTGAGCATTAATGACATGACCCAAGTATAGGATCTTTGTCATGCCAAACTCACATTTTGACTCCTTGGCATATAGTGATTGATCCTCCATGATACTCGTAATCTCCTCTAGATGTCTCAAGTGCTCCTCGTGATTGATCCTCCGTGATACTCATAATCTTTTCTAGATGTCTCGAGTGTTCCGCCCATGTCTTGCTATAAATCAAGAGATCATCAAATAATACCAATAGAAACTTCCTCAATTGTTTTTCGAAGATGTGATTCATGCAGGATTGGAAAATAGTTGGTGCATTGGTCAACCCAAATGACATGACCAAAAACTCATAATGCCCATAATGGCATCTGAAAGCAATTTTTGGAATGTCCTTCTCTCTAACTCTAATTTGGTGGTACCCCGATCGAAGATCAATCTTCAAAAAATACATCGCCCCATGTAACTCATCCAGTAGCTCATTGATCCCGGGAATTGGGTACCTGTTTTTTATCATCTTCTTATTAAATGCCATGTAATCAATGCATATCCACATTGTGCCATCATTCTTCTTCACCAACACTACAGAAGAAGCGAATGGACTCAAACTCGGCCTAATATTCCCCATCTCCAACAACTCCTTAATGGTATTGATCTCATCCTTGGATTTCTTAGGATGTATGTAGGGAGTGGTGATCACCGGTTTGGCTCCCTCCTCCAACTCAATAGTGTGCTTGAATCCCATGTCGGGTGGTCTCCCTAGAGGTATCTGTCTGAAGACTTGGTCATATTTACTCAGTAGTATCTGGATGTCCACTTGATATCGATGGTTTCTAGTAGAAGGTTTCTTAGTAGTGATCAGGCACTCTACAACATAAGCAACATACCCATRTCGTAATATCCCCTCCACCTGTTTGGCCAAGACAATCCTGGGAGTATCATTTGACATGCCTCACAAGACCACCTTCCTACCATATGYTGCTTTAAATTCCATCTCCATGGCCTGRTAGTCGACCGAATGTCTATCGATGGAAACAAGTCACTGGACCCCCAATATGACATTGGTGTCCTACAACTCAASTACATAAAAGTCATTTGTCATTGTGTAGTTTCCCAATGTCAAACATAGTTGTGATATMTTCTATGTGYAGGGCATAACATGCCCCCCGACTACTGCCACATCAAATCCCTCGAAATCCATCGTAGGAATCCCCCTCTTAGCCATCAAGGCCGAGTCAATAAAATTGTGGGTTGCCCCACCAACAATCAATACAGTGACTCGTCGACCCTGTACAACAACYCTGATCCTGAAGGTGTGAAATATGGGGATACTCAATGGAGTGGCAATAGCTCCACTCTTGGCTTCCTTTTGTGGCTGCTCCTCAGTTGATTTGTCATGCTCATAATCCCGTGCATGCTCTGCTTCCTCATCCTCCTTACTGTCTGAAAGCACTTCTATGTAATATGCGTTTCCCTTGCCCATACATCTATGCCCAGGTTCCCATGGGTCTTTGCAGTTGAAACAGAGCTTTTTCCTCCTCAATTCATTACAAGTTGCCTCGTCCATATTCTCCTTACCTGTTCCTTCTTTCTGAAAGGGCTTTTTATCTTTGTTCTTTTGGGAAATGAACAGTTTGGAGATTTATTTTTTTATCTGTGGGATCGCATCCTCCATGTCCCATGTCCCAACCTATTTGAGTTGTGCCAACTCTCTGAAATGTAGCTTCAGATCTTTTCTGCCAAACCTCTCAATCAACCTCTATGTGAAGTCCAAATACGAGGTAATGGTAGCATGTCCTGGAGTGACCAATCCATGGTACCACCACTCGTGGGCCTCCCCATCCAAATGTAAGGTAGCAAATTTAATCGCCTCTGCCTCTGTCATGGTGTTAATCTAGAAATATGTATCCAACTTTTGAACCCATGCCCTGGTTGTGGATTTGCTTGAACCATCAAAAGAGGGGATGGTGAGCTTCCCAATCTTCCTCATGAGATCAACATTTTGATGACCCCTATTGACCTCCCTTGGCATGTTCCTATATTTGATATTGCAATAGTCCTATAGGGACATGACAACCTGAAAATACTCACCCATAGCTTGGTAATCCTTCCAATAATCATCAAAGGTCTCACCCTGACCTTGTTGTCCTCGATTCTCTTATTGTTGATTCCCAATGAACTAAGGTAAATGTGGTATGGGGATGATTCTTCCTGTGGTTCTGGTACCAACTTGTGCAGGAATATGGTTTTTGTTGACCTCTACATGGTTTCCATTATTCCCGTTGGGAGCCCTCGCACCATTGTTGCCCCCATGGTGTCCACTAATGCCTCCATTACCATTATTACCCCCATGGTTATGGTTTGCCTAGTTGGTAGCAATCGATTGTGCCAATAACTGTGCTAATTGTTGCTGCCCATTTTGTATACCCTCTAAAATTTGCAAAGCCCTATCTTCATTCTGATCCCCCATAACTTCTTCTTATTCTGCCTCTGGTTGGTTTTCTTCTACCTCTTATTTTTTGTGAAAAAAAAAATTCCCCCTCGTTGCCTCCTACTCTTGTAGGTGATATACCCTTCTCCATCTCCTTGATTCATTAATTTTTAAATCCCCTCAGGCTGGCAGGACTAAGGCTCTGATACCACTGTAATATTCCGACTAATTTTTTTTGGAATTTTCTTTAGTTTAATAGTACAAATATTTCGTCAAGTAGTTTACAACCACATAGCTCACACACACTTTTATTTATTGTTGTAACTTATAACGAAACACCCATCCCAACTCTCACATATATTTATTGCATTGACGGTTTTAGCAAAGGAAATACCCATAAATATCAACAAGTAATATAGCAAGAATGCAAGGAACCTGTTATTTATTTCTCCATTGAAGATACAAGTATGTAGATGAAGAATTTATCCCAACAATTAAACATGGAAGCCAATAATTAAATATCAAGCCTGCAGGTATCTACAATGGATATTTAGTCCCTTCTTTGCACAACAAATCGTCCCAATTTGTAAGTAATCAACAACTACAGGTAAGATGAATTTCCCGCACCAACAAAGCGATCATAAAGAGAAATGTTCACTCAAAGTTATAGGAATCGACCTCCAACACTAGAAACACTACCAACAAGGAGATATATCAGCTCTCTCAACAAACTCGACTTCTAATGGATAGGAACTTAGCTCCACCACCTCAAATACCACCCAACAAAGGCACACAACCCTTCAAGATATGCATTGCCTCCCTCCAAGATATGCATCCAGTTTCAAGATAATGCCCCCAAATTGAGGATATTTGACCTTCCCAGAGATTAACTTGGCCTCCACACTCTAAAATCACAACCCACAGACCTAGCTCGACCTTTCTTCACCCAAACTCAGCCTCTTCAATGAGATTCGAACCTTTTGCAAACAAACTTCGTCGCCAACAACAAACCCATCCACTAATAATGAAAGCTCAACTACAAGGAAAATAAACCCAACTGCAAATGAAGCTCAATGAAGCTCAATGAAGAAATTTGAGTGATCTCTTCCTCAAATGGATCGGCTATGGTGGATAATCTCACCACCGAAACCAATATCTAAAATCTCCCTTAGGGTTTTTGTCCCAAGGGTTCACAAAGCCACACAGAGCTCTCTCAAAGCAATTTTAGAAAATGTCATGTAAAAAATGAGAGAGTGTGCTCTCTCTTTCCCCTTTTATTCTTTGGTTGACTCTTTTGTGACCATTTTACCTTTTAATATGTTTAAGTGACTTTTCATATTCTCAATAGTTACTTAGGTGCCTTTTTTTAACTTTTTACTCAATGTCACCTATTAAAATTAATTAATTCCCGCTCCTATGACATTAAATAAATAACTAATTCCCTTTTTCATACTGACTATAGCCCATAGGAATTACTTAGGCTATTTTGTTCGTCTTCTAGAGGACTCATTTGGAAAGGGACATTACACAATTAGTAATGTTATTCCCTTCCAAATTCGTGAACCACCTCAAGGATGATTATTTCAAGGTAGAAGGAAAGAGTTTGAGATTTTGGGCATCTAAGGCATAGTCATGTGCCCTAAAAACAAACTAAAACTCAAAGAGAAAGGCGTTTAAGGTTTTATGAAGTAAGTCCAAAATGAGGGAGAGTGGCATGATTAATATTATTCAGCATTGTTTCTTCATTGATTTCCTAGATTGGGAACTCAAAGATCTCAAGTTGCTTTTCTCCTTCTCTTGCCATGGTGTTATGAGATTGAGATCTTTCACTGTGTTCAACTTCTCTATCAACAAAAGGATTCACAAAATTAGAGTAAGGAATGATGAGAATCCTTGCTCCTCCTTAAGGTTGATTGGAAAATTCTTCAATAGTATGTTGTATGTCTACTTCACAGTCATTTTGTTGTTGTTCCTATCACTTGTACCTACTTCAAGTACACCAAAAATAAGTGTTTTTGGTAAAAATCTACTATACTTATCCCTAGGTCAATGCATGCAAACTAAACATGAACTACTAGTTTTTTGTTTCCTCATAATTTTCAAATTAATCCCAATGAAACTTTAGCAATCTCCTCGAAAATGACATCAAAAAGTGTCGAGCCAAAGAATTGCAGCAATAAACATTGAATCCCTTAAATCACTTTAATTATCAACTTGGGGTTCATGCAAACTTATGAGGTGTTGTGCACCATGTATGCAACTACATGGGTCTAATCTGAAATTAACATTATGAAAATTGCAGAACTTAAATGCTCAACTTTGACAAGTCATTCCCATGCTGCTCCATACCATCTAACTTATGATCTTCACTCTAACTCGCCCGACAACATGGAAGGGTAGACAAACGTCTCAGATAATTTGTTATGGAATAAAGAACTAGGTTAATGCATTGATGGAACTAGGATTCTAAGGGATGCTATTAGACTGTTGATCCTTACATCTTTTAGTAATCTCAGATTTCCCATCGAACATGCTTCAAGTATTGAACATTATAAGTAAATCATAGCAATGAAGTACATGAAGTAAAGATAAAGACATAAAGCAAAATACCGAATGTTGGTAATAATAGGAATTAATTGACTATCTAGCCTACTACAAAAGTTTGTAATCCTACTACAGAAGTCTATAATCAACACTAAAGCCTAATTGGAAGACAACAAGAGATACATACAAGAGTTCTCAATCCTCTTCTTGAGTGGGTCCCACTGAAGGATGCTCATGGAACCCTTGTTAAACAAACAACACTGAAATATGTAACAAAATTGTTTTATTCTTTACACTATAATTTTAATCACCAATAGTACTAGAGAAATGATAACAATGAATGAGACTATAATCTATTAGCATATGCTCATATTTGCACTTGAAAGGAAACCTAATAGAACTCCCAATCAATCCCTCGATCAATGGGAGCTAGTCCTAAAATTTGTGTTGTGTTTCATGGGATCCTAGCCTCCTTGTGCAATTCAAATTCCCTATGATCAACTAATTTGAATTGCTTAGAGGCCATTGATGTAGCTCTTGAAGTAGGCAAAGCGACGAGATTGCTCAAAAGGCTCAGCGTGCACTTTGTTTAAAGTTATACATGACGAGGATATGATATTGTCCTCGATGATATGATTTCCTGCATTCCTATTCTTTGAACCACATTAGTCTTCACATGAAATGCATGCATAAGTCCTCGAAACAATCCGAGAACACAATTCATCACATTCATATTCAATAATTTAAGCAAATCATGCATAGATAAAAAACAATGTCACAATAACATCAATAAACATCAAAAGACATAATTGTTCTATATCAAGGTCAAGTCAGGAGTAAAATGTATCAAAAGTTTATACATGATGGGCTAAATAAGAGATAAGATGAATCCCCCATCACCCATTCGACATAACAACTCCTTATTGGTAAATAGAGAGCTCAATTATGTAGCTTGGAGGCATTTTATGTATTTCTTGCAAGAAATCATAGCAACATTGAATCAAGTGGTCCTATAGTTACGTTCTTTAGACTTATATTGTCACATTAAAATTGCACACAAGAAGGCCTGTTTTCCTTAACATTGATTAGAAAGTGCCACACTCTCCTCTAAATTTAACACTTTTGAGGATTTGATTAGTCTATGGGCTTTTATGACATAAACTAAAATTGAGAGAATTGGATAATCTTGCATTGTCATTAAGTAACTTTTGCCATTTTTAACAAGCATGTACTAGTAACTTAGGTACCATCCATAGATAACATGTTGATCCCAAGACTATGGATTATTGAAAATCATTGCACACACATTTAAAGGGCTCAATGTTGAACTCTATTTCATCTGTGTAATTTGTTGAGAAGACAAACTTGACTTAGTATTTGCACCAAATGCACAAATCGTTGATCTCATGGAACCAACACAAAGAGTATATATTAAGATGCACAATTGTAGGGAAGTTGTGCTCATTTTCTATTGTGTTTGAGATGAGATCCACCTTATTGTTAATATAAAAAATTGTGGTCACAAGTTCCATTTTCATTTGGACTTTAATGGAGAAAAAACCACACACTATGTGTGATTAGGTTAGATAGTTGACATCAAGGAAAGACCTTCTATTGTTGTGTTAGGGACTATTATTTCTCTCTCCCCACTTTATCATGGTAGACTTATGACACAACGTGCAATTTACACTGCACTCATCTTTACATGTCCCGTGTGCTTACAATACTTGTAGAAGGGTGTCTTTTTTGTTATTGATGAACTCCATCCATCCTTTGTCAATTTTGAGTTATTTTTTTTTATTCATGGTCTTGCTCAATGGCTTCTTGGTCATGGCATCTTTTGCACCTATCTTCTTTCCATGACTATAATTAACACTAATAAGGGTATTTAGATTCCTCCAACTATTTCCCCCCTTTGCTAACTTACCTTTATGACATGCCCTTTCAAGAATGTGGATGTCAAACATCTCTAGTTCCTTTTGAACTAGCATGATCATCCTATTAATGAATTCGTTGACTAACTTTTCTTCTTTGTCCATCACTCCAAGCTATATTATATAAATATTAGACTCCTAGACATAGACATCGATCCTTTGGTTGGACCTCTATCACAGGTACCACCATTATTGATGTTTCTCCTTCCAATAATTAATGAGATAGGATTTGTATTTGACAGCGATCTTGAGCTTGTCCCATCATGGCTTGAGTGGAATTGAGTGGTTGTTTTTATTCAAACAAATTCATAGGAAAGCTTATTTGTGCAAGCATAGCTTTTGAAAGCAACTTTGTCTTCGTTACTGAACTATTGAAATTCATAAAAGGAATTGGGTTGCCTTGATGAATCATCAAGTTGCATGGTGTCCACCTCACTATTGTAGGACCAAATCTCCATGTTGGTTTCCACTTTGAGAGAGGAACCCACATTCAATGACAAATCTCCTCTTTCATCACTTGATTTCAGGTCCAGATTGGTTATGAGGGGCTTCTAGTGGATGGTAAGACACATTGATGTGACAAAGGTTGCAAATGTCTACATCAAATGAGCAACACTGGTCAATTGTCCATCCATGCTCTCAACTTTGCCAATGAGATTGTTTTACTCCTATTTTGAGCTATTTAATGCGACTAATTTGCAAATTGTTCTTCGTTTGTTTCTTTGCATGAGAGTGAGTATTTGCTATAAACCATGTAGAAACTCCAATAACTATGCATAGAACCATGCTCTTATACCAATTTATCCAAATGAGAGTGCATTTGCGAAATTGCGATAACCACAATGAGAAGTCGTAATGAACTCAACTTAACATACGCGGTCTTTAACATATTATGTCATAACAATTAATAAGCCAATCATACACAAATCAATTCATATATTGATGCAGGAGCATCATCAACAAAGCCCACGTGGAGGGACAACACAACACCATAGTGCACCTTTTCAATTAAAAGGAATCTAAAAACTGGCATTTTTTTGTAGATCCGTTTTGAACGAATGATTGAAGAAGAGTGAAACGCTCGGAAACTGAATGATCACGAGAGGTCTGGGAGTTTCACTCCCAATATTGGATGTAACAAAGCTTGAGTAGTTGTTAGCTATTACTTCGATAGGATAGGTAGTCAGAGCGAACCCTAGACGACCTCTTATATATGTAGATGCATGGTATACCTAAATGAGGTTGCTACAAATTGGATAGGAGATTGTTGTGATTTAGTTATCGTTTTTCATAGCTGTAGCCATTTACATTTGAATGAATATAACCGAGGAAAATTGATCCAAATGCGTGATTCTATGATTGTTTTGCAATTCCCTGTTATTGTTTCTTTCATGAATGAATGAATCTCGTTGCGAGTATATGAAGTTTTGAAATGTTTGCATAAGTTAAAATCGTTTCTCTTCGATTGAGTCTGTCCAAGGTGTGCACAGAGTTTGCAAGGAGTGCGTCGACAGAGTATGTTTCGACTCATAAGCTTAGAAGAGACAGCGTAGAGTTTCCTTTGCAAGGAGTGCAAAGTGACTGCTGCAAGATGTGCACATTTGTCCGTAAGAACTCAAACCTTTAAGAATCTGCTGCAAGGAGTGCACAGATCCGAAATTTGGCTAAGTGTCGAAGTGACTCCGTAAGAAGTCAAAGGAGCAAAAGGCGAGAAAGCTCAGAAGAGATAACGCTTTCCAGAAGTATAAACGAGGCCTAAGGGACAGACTCGTAGGAGAAATAAAGGCTGAAACCTTTGGATACTTAGAAAATCCTCTAAGTCGGAGGAAGTCAGAAGCTTAGGAGGGAGAGCGACAGTGGTCGTTGGATCACCGATTTAAAGGACCAACAACCATTCGATCAAATCAAGGTGCACGAGCCTTAGCACTTTGCACACGCAGGAAAAGGAACATGCCAAAGTTCCGAAGTCCCAAAGTAATTTGGGGTCGTCCATCGTTAAGGAGGATAGGTGGCACGAGATCCACAACTTCGGAAGTTTGTGGACAAGGAGGAGGAAAAATCGTCGAAGGAGATCTCGACCATTGATCGAGAAGAGAGTCGAAGGGTCGTTGATCTGGTTGAAAGGACCAAAGTCCCGAAGTGGGAGCAGAACCATTGATTGAGGAGGACATGCAACAGGCGATTTGCCATTTCAGAGAAATCCCTTAGGAAGAAATGAGAGTTTGAAAATTGAAACTCCTGAAGCCTGGAGAGCCGAAGTGAATCTCAATCGTTAGATCCAGAGGATAGGTGGTGTGGATATGGGGATTCTGGGTAAAGACCCGAAGTAAACGTTGACCATCGGATTGTCCGAAGTAGATCTGAACCGTTATATCTGGAGAACATGTGGCATGGATTTGTGGATTCCGGGTAAAGACCTGAAGCAAACGTCGATCGTCGGATCATCCAAAGTAAATCCCCATCGTCTGATTCAAGACAACGCATGGTAGAACTCCGTGCATTTTGAGAGGAGTAAAGTTTGAAGCTTGAAAAACTCGAAGCCCGAGGACCCGCAGAGATCACAGTCGTTGATCGAAAGGGACAGATGTTAGCAGATCTTTCGCTACGGAAGATTGCCATGCAAAGGAAAACAAAGTTTGAGATTTGAGAATTTCGAAGTCCGAAATTTCGAAACGATCACAGTTGTCGATCTGGGAGAGGTAGATCTGAATTGTTGGTTTCCAAGAGGGAGATCTCATTCGTCCGCTTAGAAGCATCGTCAATATCGTGAGATCGACTTTCACCTCGTATCGCGGGGACAAAAGGTGCGTGAGTTTTAAAAAGTTGAGGGCGGGTCGCAATCAAGACCATGGTTTTGGAAGAAGGACACGTGGCGGCTCGAGGTGAATTGCGGGGTGAAAAGTAGTTTAATCCCAAACCACTCTTGGGCGCACCTGCAATCGTGTGTTTACACAAGGATATAGCCCAAGGTCATATGTGGGAGAGGGCCAACGGGAAAGGAGCTTGCGCCTGAAACCTGTGAGTTCAACAACGTGAAGAAATAGGTCGCGGGTGCCATTGAACCTGCACCAGATGATAAAAAGGGCCTGTGTTAATTCGTAAGTGAGGCCATTAAGGTCTTAGAGAGCCAGTTCGGCTCGGAATTGAAGATCCTTGACTGGGAGGTTGTGCAACCCCAAGGGGAGAAGGGGGGTTATGCATCAAGTGGTATCAGAGCAGAAATTTTGTTGCAGACATCAGACAAAGGGCAAGACGGTGACATGGGATACTCTGATACCATCAAGTGGTATCAAAGCTGATTTTTTGCTTGTAGACAGCAGGCAAAAGAGGAAAAGAGATAAAGGATATAGTCTGATACCATCAAGAGGTATCCGAGTTGATTTTTCTGTAGATTTCAGACAAAGGAGATAGAGAAGACAATTTGACTACATCAAGTAGTATCAAGAGCTGAATTGTGTCTGCAAATTGTAGGCAAGGTGAAAAGGTGAATAGAGATAATCTGATGACATCAAATGGTATAAGAAGTTGGAGTTCACCTGTAGACAACAGGTGAAGGAGAAGACAAAGTACTGATGCTCTGTGAAGATTATTGCAAGGGTGCACCAAATGGTGGACAACCAGGTGGGCTGAGGTAAGAGGAAGATGGCTACTGAAGGCCATGAGCATGGTCGAAGAGGAGACCACCAGCAGAAAAGTAAAGTAGAAATTAACAAGGAGCTCACTGAGATAAGATAAAGGATGGAAAAGCTAGCATTGAAGATGCAACGTGAGACAAAGGTGCACTGGACATATGAATGGCCTTTAAAGAGGAAAGTGAAGTGGCCTGTCCATAAATTGTTGGTAGCCAGAGGACAACAACAACTGTTAAAGAAGTGGTTGAGGCATACTGAAAACCTCAGCGACACAGAGGAGAAAGTGATTCACATATGTGAACCAGAGATTGGGAGGAATCTCAGTGACGACGAGGAGAAGAGATCAGTTAAGGATCTCATAAACTGCCAGGGGGGTAGAAGTGAACTTTCGAGTTGCCAGGTGGGCAATGGAAGGAGATTAGTGAATGATCTCATAGACTGCCAGGAGGGTAGTGATGGAAGTTCAAGTTGCCAGGTGGGCAATGTAGAGAGATCAGGTGATCTCATAAACTGCCAGGTGGGAAAGGGAGAAGATATGAACTTGGCTGAGAGTTCATATCAACAAGGAGTGTCGATGGAAGAAGATCAAAGGTGTGTTATGATCATTGGGGGAATTCAAATATTCCTACCAAATAGTCCAGCGAAGGCTAATACAAGCATTGCGCATGAGGAGGTGGTGCAACAAGAATCCAAGAAGGAGGCCATGGAGCCAAATTCTTTTAAATCTAACTGTGTCTGCGATGTAGGTGTAGCAGAGGAAATACAACTAACAAGGACTGTCAAAGAAGAGGAGGAGGAGCATACACTGATGTTTGCCCCAACAGAAAAAGAGGAGAATTCAGATGAAATTCTCATTCAATGGGAGCAAGAGCTGAAGATGTTGGAGGATTGGTTGGACAATCCAAAACTAGAAGATGGCTGCCAGGAGACAGTCATGTAGATTGCAAGAGAAGAGCATTCAACAAAATTGCTCAAAATTTTCAACCCGAGAGCTGAACATGAGATCACTACAACATTGGAGCCTGCAACAGAAGAGGAAGCGAACAACATAGATTTTGCTGATTTGTATGAGGAATTGGAAGCCCATGAGAGAAAGATAAATATGCAGAGTAGGCATATCCAACAGGCTAAGTTGGAAACCGGTGGAGGAGCATACCAGCCTGGAGAGTAATTGGAGGAAGTTGGAGTTGAACCAACACAAGAGGAGATGGCAGAAGTCAATCTGTCAGAGGAGGAAGTTGAGCAACAACTCAGTGGTGAGACTGCAGAAATGGAGTCTGCAACAGAGTGGCCAACTAGTGCCACATGAGATGAAGATAACATGAGGGATCATATTGATCAGATTGACACGGGGGAGGGAGAGCACACATTACAATGTGCCCAAGAGATGGATAAAGAAGAGCATTCAGTGGAATCGCTAAAAAATTTCAACCAAGGAGATGAACATAATGCAACTGTAGAATTAGGATCTACAGCAGGGGGAGAAGAGCATTCAAAGGAATGGCTTAAATTTTTTAGTGAGGAAGCTAAGCAAGTGATAACTGTAGAATGTGAACCTGTAATAGAGGAGGAAGCAACAAATAACATGGATCTTGTTGATTTGTGTGAAGAGTTGGAGGCTCTGGAGAGAAGGGTAAAAATGCAAAAGCATCTTATCGAACTAGTCAAGTTGGAAATTGATGGAGAGAAGAGTCAACAGAGCATACTACAGGGGGAAAACCAACCAATGGGCCAGCTAGATAGAGAAATAGAGGAGATAAAGAGATTGATGTTGGAGGCAACACAAGAAACAGTCATCAGAGAAGTACGAGACAAAAGAAAACCTACAGGAGAAACATGGCAAAAGAAGCAACAAAGAAAAGGAGCAGATGAACAACTCCAAGAGAAAGTATGGGACCCTGGAGGATCTCAACAACATGGCAGAGGGAGCCATGAGAAGGAGCTCATGATTTTCCCAGCAGTGGAGTACGATGTAGGAGCATCGTTAGCAAAGCCCACGAGGAGGGACAACACAACACCATAATGCGCCTTTTTAATTAAAAGAAATCTAAAAACTGGCGTTTTTCTGTAGATCTGTTTTGAACGGATGATTGAAGAAGAGCGAAACGCTCAGAAACTAAATGATCGCGAGAGGTCTGGGAGTTTCACTCTTAGTCTTGGATGTAACGGAGCTTGAGTAGTTGTTAGCTGTTACTACGATAGGATATGTAGTCGGAGGGAACCCTAGAGGACCTCTTGTATATGTAGATGCATGGTATGCCTAAATGAGGTTGCTGCAAATTGGATAGGAGATTGTTGTGATTCAGTTATCGTTTTTCATAGCTGTAGCCATTTACATTTGAATGAATTTAACATAGGAAAATTGATCCAAATGCGTGATGCTATGATTGTTTTGCAATTCCCTGTTATTGTTGCTTTCATGAATGAATGAATCTCGTTACGAGTATATGAAGTTTTGAAATGTTTGCATAAGTTAAAATCGTTTCTCTTCGATTGAGTCTGTGCAAGGTGTGCATCGACAGAGTCTGTTTTGACTCACAAGCTCAGAAGAGATAGCGTAGAGTTTCCTTTGCAAGGAGTGAAAAGTGACTGCTGCAAGACGTGCACAGTCATCCGCAAGAACTCAAACCTTGCGTAAGAATCTGTTGCAAGGAGTGCACAGATCCAAAATTCGGCTAAGTGTCGAAGTGACTCCGTAAGAAGTCAAAGGAACAGAAGGCGAGAAAGCTCAGAAGATATAACGCTTTCCAGAAGTACATACGAGGCCTAAGGGATGGACTTGTAGTAGGAACAAAGGCCGGGACCTTTGGATACTTAGAAAATCCTCTAAGTCAGAGGAAGTCAGAAGCTCAGGAGGGAGAGTGACAGTGGTTGTTAGATCACCGATTTAGAGGACCAACAACCATCCGATCAAATCAAGGTGCGCGAGCCTTAACGCTTTGCAAATGTAGGAGAAAGAACCTGCCAAAGTTTCGAAGTCCCGAAGTAATTTGGGGCCGTCCATCGTCAAGGAGGACAGGTGGCACGAGATCTGCAACTTCAAAAGTTTGTGGACAAGGAGGAGGAAAAATTGCAGAAAGAGATCTCGATCATTGATCGAGAAGAGAGCCGAAGGATCGTTGATTTGGTTGAAAGGACCAAAGTCCCGAAGTGGAAGCATAACCGTTGATCGAGGAGGACACATGACAGGTGATCTGCCATTTCAGAGAAATCCCTCTTAAAGAAACGAGAGTTTGAGAATTGAAACTCCCGAAGCCCGAAGAGCCGAAGTGAATCTCAATTGTTAAATCTAGAGGACATGTGGCGTGGATCTAGGAATTCCGGGTAAAGACCCGAAGTAAACGTCGACCGTCGGATTATTCGAAGTAGATCTAAACCGTCAGATCTGGAGAACATGTGGCATGGATTTGTGGATTCTGGGTAAAGACTCGAAGCAAACGTCGATCGTCGGATCATCTGAAGTAAATCCCCATCGTCCGATTCAAGAGGGCGCGTGGCAGAACTCTGTGCATTTCGAGAGGAGTAAAGTTTGAGACTTGAAAAACCCGAAGCCCAAGGACTCACACGGATCATAACCGTTGATCGAAAGGGATAGGTGTCAACAGATCTTTCGCTCCGGAAGATTGCCTTGCAAAGGAAAACAAAGTTTGAGATTTGAGAATTCCGAAACAATCACAATCGTCGATCTGGGAGAGGTAGATATGAACTGTTGGTTTCCAAGAGGGAGATCTCGGTCATCCGCTTAGAAGCACCATGAAGATCGTGAGATCGACGGTCACCTCGCATTGCGGGGACAAAATGTGCGTGAGTTTTAAGAAGTTGAGGGCGGGTTGTAATCGAGACCACAGTTTTGGAAAAAAAACACGTGGCGGCTCGAGGTGAATTGCGGGGCGAAAAGTAGTTTGATCCCAAACGACTCTTGGGCGCGCTCACAATCGTGTGTTTACGCAAGGATATAGCCCAAGGTCATATGCAGGAGAGGGCTAACGGGAAAAGAGCTTGCGCCTCAAAACCTGTGAGTTCAACAACGTGAAGCAAGAGGTCGCGGGTGCCATAGAGCCTGCACCAAAGGATAAAAAGGGCCTGTGTTAATTCATAAGTGAGGCCATTAAGGTCTCAGAGAGCCAATTCGGCTCGGAATTGAAGATCCTTGACCGTGAGGTCACGCAACCCCGAGGGGAGAAGGGGTGTCTGCATCATATATGGAACATACATTGGCACAATCAAATTTGGGCAATAAAGTTAACTATGAGTTTTCATCCACATTGTGAATTTGTACAACAAATGTGAACAATACGAAGCATTACACCAACAAAGAATAAACCAATTATCAACCCCTTTACAATTTAAAGATAAGGGGTAAGAGATAAAAAAATCCATTGAGAGAATACGAGACACTTCGTTTCCCTTCTGCTTATATTTTCTAGGTTATATGATTGTATAACATTTGGAAAAACGAAGACACACAAATAGGAAGATCACACGCTCTTATCACTTTGGTCTTCCATGTGTGATATTGGGTTCAATGATCCATCCATGCCATCATAATTATGTTATTTGGGGATTGTGTTTGCAACAAATGTCACGCTTATGTTATTTGAGGATTGTGTTTGCAATAAATGTCACGTGCGAAGGTGACATGACAATGTCACAAGTTCAAATCCAGAAGGGATAGGGTATGCATACCTCCGTAGACTTTACCAGTCAAATCGTTGGGCAGAGGAGGTCTCATACACCAATTTGGTGTATGACTTGACCGTGACCTTAAAAATAGATTATTATTATTATTAACCCAACCAAACTTTGAAATCACATGATTGAGATGCAACTCTAAAACTTGTTGACTATAAACATCGACACATTCACAACATCACAAATTTGTCAACGTTGTCCACTACAATAAGCATCCCAAAATGATGATTTTGTGTTATTCTCCCTCTTTATACATAACCAAATCCATTCTCAAACAATAATAATAATCTATTTTTTAAGGTCATAGCCAAGCCACACCAAATTGATGTATGAGACCCCCTTGTTTGTGGGACAAGGGACCCCTCCCCCAACAATTTCACCGATAAAGTCTACGAAGATATACATACCCTATAAGTTAAACTTCTCATTAGCGCAACTCCTCTCATCATGGACATGGTGGTAGATAAATTAACATCGTAAACAATAAAATACCAAACTTCCTCATTAAAGCGCGCAACCTCTAGAGAAATATGAGGTGCAACGAGGATGCCAATGCTACTCACGCTTTAACGTAAACTTTTGAATTTTAAATAAACCGCCTTCTATATATCATTGTTTATGTTATTTTTATTACTATTACTTTCTTAATCTATAAAAGGAAAAAACGGAGGATCTCAGAAGCCCCTAGACGAGCGAAGAAACAAAATAACACTGCAACTAGGGTTTTTAGGGTTTGTAGCAGAACCTGCAGGGTTTACGCTTTAGAACCTCAAAATATAGTTCGATTTCCGACTGCCGAAGTCGAGAATATCTTCATCTGACAGGCCATCCAAGACCTCTCCAACGACCTCAAGAATGGCGACCATTGCGCATCCACGAGGCCCCGCGAAGACAGAGAAATACGTCGATAACAAGCGCAAGGACGACATCCGGCAGGCCAACATCGTGTCCGCGAAGGCCGTGGCCGATGCGGTCCGAACCAGCTTGGGCCCCAAGGGCATGGACAAGATGCTCTGCACTGCTACGGGCGATGTCATCATCACCAATGACGGAGCCACGATCCTGAACAAGATGGAGGTCTTGCAGCCCGCCGCGAAGATGCTGGTGGAGCTCTCCAAGTCCCAGGACATCGTGGCGGGCGACGGCACTACGACGGTCGTGGTTGTGGCGGGGGCGATCCTGAAGCAGTGCATGAACTTGCTCGACAAGGGGGTTCACCCGACAATCATCTCGGAGGCCTTCCATAAGGCGTCGGAGAAGGCCGTCGAGGTCTTGACGGCAATGTCGGTGCCGGTGCAGCTGACGGACCGGGAGTCCCTGGTGAAGAGCGCGAGCACTTCTCTGAACAGCAAAGTGGTAAGTCAGTACTCTTCCCTTCTCGCTCCTTTAGCTGTTGATGCAGTCCTGAATGTGGTCGACCCTGCGAAGCCCGATGTCGTGGATTTGAGGGATATCAGGGTTGTCAAGAAATTGGGGGGGACTGTCGACGATACGGAGATGGTCGAGGGTTTGGTCTTTGATAAGAAGGTTAGCCATACTGCCGGAGGGCCAACTAGGGTTGAGAATGCTAAGATTGCAGTCATCCAGTTTCAAATTTCGCCTCCCAAGACCGACATTGAGCAGAACATAGTTGTGTCAGATTATACCATGATGGATAGGATCTTGAAGGAGGAGAGGAATTATATTCTCGGGATAATCAAGAAAATCAAGGCCACTGGCTGCAATGTGCTGTTGATTCAGAAGAGTATCTTGCGCGATGCCGTGACCGATCTCTCGTTGCACTATTTGTCGAAGGCGAAGATCTTGGTTGTTAAGGACGTGGAGAGGGACGATATCGAGTTTATTACCAAGACACTGAACTGTTTGCCTATCTCGAATATTGAGCATTTTAGGGAAGAGAAGCTGGGGCATGCCGATATCGTGGAGGAGATAACGGTTGGGGATGAGAGGATTGTGAAGGTTACTGGGATCAAGAACATGGGGCGGACAACAACAGTGCTGGTCAGGGGGTCGAATCAGTTGGTTTTGGATGAGGCAGAGCGAAGTTTGCATGATGCGCTTTGCGTTGTCAGGTGTCTTGTCAACAAGAGGTTTTTGATTGCCGGGGGTGGTGCACCGGAGATTGAAATGTCAAGGCAGCTTGGTGTGTGGGCGAAAACTTTGCAGGGAATGGAGAGTTATTGTATTCGTGGATTTGCTGAAGCACTAGAAGTAATTCCATATACTCTGGCTGAAAATGCAGGGCTGAATCCAATTGCTATTGTCACAGAGCTTCGGAATCGGCATGCGAATGGTGAGATAAACACAGGCATTAACGTGAGGAAGGGGCAGATAACAAACATCTTGGAAGAGAATGTTGTTCAGCCGCTGCTGGTGAGTACTAGTGCAATATCCTTGGCAACAGAATGTGTTCGGATGATTTTGAAGATTGATGACATCGTGACAGTCAGGTAGAGTGCTTAGCTTGTATGCAGAGAAAGGTTCGTGAAGAAGAGTATCAGCTTCTGAATTTTTAGAAATCCTTCAGAAGGTGTTTTTATAAGTATCTTCAACCTTTACGCACAACAGTGAGGATTGGCTGTTGCAGCCCTCAGGACAATTTTCTAATTCTAACTATTACAGGATATAATTTCCAAGACAAGGTATTAGTAGTCATAAGCTTTGAATTGTATTTGTTTTTTTGATTCGTGATTCTGCTGTGAATCGATCAATGCATTATTGTCTGGCATCTTGTTTTGCTGGTGGATCGGTTGTGTGATATTATCTATTGTTTTAGTTTGGATTTGCTTTTTCTACTGAGCTGATTTACCCTTTCCATGATCACAACATGGTTAGTAATATGCAATGTATTGCACATAATGTGTCTCAGAACTGCTTGTGTTTCCAGTTTCCACATTCAGTTGAAATTTAGTATTCTTATTGAACTCAAAATCCCAATTGCATATCAGTTGTTATTTCATGTGTCCGTGACTTTAAGACAGCGATAGAGAAGAAGGCTTTGCATTGTAATCCTCACAGATCTGTAGTTGTTCCAAACCTAAACAGCAGTTGCCCCCTAAATACTGTGAGGTTTATGGTAGGATTTTACTTAATCCTGAAGATGTGAAAGTCTATACTCTGATACTGTGTTTTTAGAACCGGCCCGAGCGGATATCAACTCGGCAAACCGGCTGAGTGGATAGCTGGCTGATTCAAACTGGCCTTCAAATTGGCTCGGTGACCGGTTTGGTACTGATCCAGCCAAGTCAGTGCCTACTCGGCCAGTTCGATTCCAGACCCATCTGTGTGGACTGTAAGTTAAAAAATCAGTTTAATTGTATTTTGATGTCACACTCTTTTCATAACTTCCCTGTGCGTTTCCTTTACTACAGAGTTATGATGCCTTTGGTAATACTCGAAATGCATGACATAAAATCTCGAAAGATTAACCATTTCTACTTTACCCCTCACTGTTTTTCTCATCTCAGATCAGCAAGTGGTGATGATCTGCCCTAAACACATGGTATATAATGCTCCGAGGACTGATATATTTTCCTGTGGATCAAATACTATCTCTTTGCACAAGCCTCATAAATTTTCCTTGAGAATCCTGTGGTGTTACGCTATGAATATTATTATATGATCATTGACCTTATTGGTTGTAATTTGTTTTGAGTATATGGTAGTAAACGTGACCTGAACACTGGTACTCTCTTGATATCTGAGCTTGACATCTTTTAAAACACTGTTGTGGGTTATACTGTTCACTTCTTTTATGCTCTATTGATGATGGAATGAACTCGCTGTCACAACTGTATCTCTCTATGGATATTGATTGTTATATTCTGCTTATGAATGCATAATTCCATGGTTAAAAAATAAACCTTAAGAGGTCCCTGGTGGGTGAAATACTTCTGTTTGCATTTATGGTAACATTCTGCAATTTTATACTGTTGGTTATAACTGCCCTAAAAATATTAAATTATTTAATGTTTTTTAAGTGAACCAAGTCATTGAAATCAGATCGGTTTAAGTCAATCTGAGTCTGAGTTGATTGGTGACCTAGTTGATGTCTGGTTCCGAGTTTAAAAACTATGCTCTGATATGATTGAGCTTAGATGGTCACTAGCTTAAATCTCAGAAATAAGTGTATTTAATCAATAAACAAAACCACCCAGTCATTTATTTAAAAGTACCTGTTTTCCTCAATAACTACATATTTCCTTAGAATTCAGTACTGAATAATCTGTATATTTGTATGGAAGCTGGTATAGAACAGGATTTATCTCCTACAAGAATTGATCTGCAAAATAGCCTTAGTTTTGTTTAACCAGTCATTGAGTTTATCCTTAAACCTTTTTCCTTGAAGTGCAGGTGTTTGGAGCCATCCAGATGTGGTAGAAGGGCTGTGAACTTTTTAATTTTTCGAGTTCTTCACCGACTTGATGTTTGTGATTGTTTCTCATTATTATTGCCAAGTGAAAGCTGTGAAAACCCCAAGATCTAGGTGACTAAAGTCCTTGTGATCTCAATCAAAAAAGTAGATTGCTGAATTTAATTACTGCAGAAATAAACTTCAGACCATAGTATTAATCACACAATAGTTGGAAATTAAATAGCAGAAGTATAAAAATTAATTTCACCCAACACAGGGAATTACTCCTTCAAAACTAGCTTTTCAATCCTTTGAAAAAGTTACAAGGAAACCTCCACAAGCTGCCCCAAAAACAGCACCTCACAGATACCAAAAAACACATCAAACCGAACAAAACAACCTTCTGGGAGAGTATGGCCTGCTGTACGGTTGCACGGTTGATTCATACAGGCTGTACAGATGCTGGTACGACTCTGTCTCTATGGGATGACTGCATGGGACTATGTGCTGCCGGAAATGTCTCTTTCCTGGCTGCCTACTCTCTCTCCCTCTCCGTCGCTCAACCTGTTGAACTATGCAAGTGTTCAGGTGTGTTTGAACGTGTTTGAACTCTCTATCTTGACCTGTCTTTATAGTTTTAGCTGAGATCAAAACCCTATTTATTTTTGAGATTGTTCCTAGTCTAAGCCATGCATGTATGAATTATACTTTTTAGACTCAACTGCTAAAAATAAGACTTCCACTTTTTAACTAAAGTGAATTACAAAATAGAATTTATTTTTGGAAAATAGAATCACTTTTAGAAAATAGAATTACTTTTCGAAAATATTTCGAACTACTTCTTGCATGTTCACATGGAACCTGTGCGGTAGTTCCTGTCTGAGCTATAATTCTCAACAAAAGCCTCTGAGCTTTTTTTGTTCTCGAAGCACAGTTCTATAACAGTTTGATATTCTGGTATCTTTAGCATTGTTAGTTATTTTGGTGTCTCAGAAAATATCAGTTCTAGTGCAAAGAACATGTTACCTATTTGTACCTGAAGCCACATCCTCGCCAAAAGCCTGAACATCTAAACTGTTGTATATTGCTTCATCAATCACCAATAGAACCCTTGAATTGATAGATGACAACTTCTGAAGCTATTATGAAATTCAAGCAGAATCATTCTTTAGCTTATCATACAAAAATTGAATAACTGTGATTAGTTTTCTGAAAATGGGGGCTGATGCCCCCACCTGTTTTCATTTCTGCTAATTTTTTTAATAAACAATGAATTCCACGCTTTCTACTGAAATTAGAAGAAGAGTAAATATTGAATAAACGGAAATGTTTGTCTTTGGCTATGTATGTTTTATATCGGTTTGTCTTATACAACCGATATAAAACATATCCAGAATATCTTAAATATCAGGTCAAGCATATAAATTCAACGGGACTATATAAATCCTTTAAAGGAGGAACTGCTTGTATGTAGGCAGCTACATTGTAAGCGGTCAATGCAACATATATACTAAAAATCATGGTGTATTTTCCTTAAAAAAGAGAAGAGGGAAGCACAATTAACTGCAACATATCCCTTAGCTTTATCACATTGTTTTAAGAGTTGAATGCATTATATCTGATGAGTTTGAAGAGGGAAAATAAGTGCTTTTGGCCATAGTTTTAAAAATCGGAACCGGCACCAGAACCGGTCGAGGGTCCAACTTGAACCGGAACTGGAACCGGTAATAATCCGGTCAAACCGGTTTCAATGAACTGGTTTTTAAAAAAATACATAAAATATTTAAATTTTAACGAAAAAAA
>ML789880.1:367871-384963 GCA_009831015.1 Picea engelmannii | reverse complement strand
AGATGGTTCTTGCTCCATGAGGTAATGAGCCCAGGTATCATGGTATGTGTCACTTTGATCATCAAAACCCTTGAATATGCGCATTTAATTCCTTTTGTTTCTAACAAATGATTGGATCTTATACTTGCCCACTTGACCATGTCTAGGGGGATTGTCAGGATGCCCTAGTAAGCATGTGCCCGTAGGTTCTAGTTTGCCACTGGGGGGATTTCTAAAAAGCCATCGTCCACTCCCGTCATAGCACCACTTTTTCATCTTGCTTCCCACTCACCTATCCCATTACACTTGTTCGGGCACTGGGTTGACCTATCATTTGGGGATTGCACCTTATCTAGTGGGAAGAAGGGGCTAAAGGCCCAGAAGGTAAAAGCAAGCTGACAAAAGATAAAATCCTTAGAATAAAACCTCGAGATGCTTCGCCCAGGGATCCTCGAGAAAGTAATAAAAGGCTTCTCAGACAGAAACAAGAGGGACCTGTAAAATAATAAAACAAGACCTAGTTAGAGGATAGGGCGTCTCATAACGAGCCAACCTATTAGGTCCATGCGTACCTAACAGTATGACATTACCACCAGCTGGTTACCACACCAGGGTAGTGACCTTTGGTTGCATGGCCAAGGGAAAAGGGGTCTCATCACGAGCCAACCTTCTCATTTCTGTGAAAGTACTTGTGGGTAATACTGTCACCATGCCAGGGCAGTGTCCCCTGATTAACCTCGTGAAGAAAAAACAATAAAGAATAAAAGAATAAAGAATAAAGAATAAAAGGCATGAATGGGCTTGGAAAAATTGCATCCAGTACAGGTGCAACTCGCCTTCTACAAAGGCACCCACAGGTAAAGCTTTGCACTCTCTGCTCTCATTGCACCCACTTGCTTGGACATCCCTTATCCACATCACCCACTTGCATGGCTCAGATGAGGTCTCTTCCAGAAAATTTCCTCTTCCAGTGGACATGTCACTTTCTCCAAACTTGTATATTGTCTTTGAGATTTTAACTAGAATAATAGGGGTTTTATGCACATATTTAATAATATTGATGATGAGATGTGATTGACATTGTTATGATCCCTGTGACTTATGAGCCCATGGAGGGCGTAGCTGTTGATGTGTAGGATCATGCCCGACGGACATGTACCATGTTGGATCGGTACACATGGGGAGATGATATGTTCGGACCTCCATGGGGTTGAAGAGACAACCAAATGGATGCTGAGACCCCATCAGGGGGGCAGAGATAGGACAGAGATGGTCAGAGGATTTGCACTGGAGAAGAGGAGGACATTCCACCAGAGGCACCCTGGTAGAGCTTAACCTAGGGGGGTTGTGCCTCCTCCATTAGAACGTTGACCGTGGAAGGCCCAGGACGTCACCCGTGATGATCATGACGTCATCTAGCCTTGTGGATGTCTTGGGAGGAATATTTGGCAGTGTTGGCATGTGTGGCAGGTTGGAGAAGCCCAAGGAGGGCTAATGTTTTGTTCCAGGATGCTGCATTTGCCCTAGAAGGGGCTAATGTCACCCTAAAAGGGGCATGACGTCTCTCTATTGCTTGATTAGGGTTTAATTTTAAGCATTTAATGTAAAACAATATGATTTTAGTATTTTGGTCTTGTCGACCTTTTTTATGACCTAAAAGTGAAATTAGGTCATGGTACTGTATAAATTGAGGGTTTTAACCTTAATTTTTTCATCATCTTTGACTCACTCGTTAGTGAGGTCTGAAATTTGTGCTACAATTGGGTTCTTGGCTGAAATTGTGAGGCACACTTGTTGAAGGAAGGCATTTTTTGATTTCTATTGGCATTTTTGGCATTTCTCTTGATGGAAGGTGTTACAACTAGGGTTTGTTATGCTATTTCTTGGTGAAAGTAAGTGACTTTCTTCAAAACTTCTTAAGTGAATGGTTGTATCATTATTTCTTACATATATTGTTATGATTTTCTGAATAAACCCTAGGTGACAAGCACACATTGTAGTTCCTTGTCTCATGTCCCCGTTAAGATTTTCAGCCATTATTTGAAGAGAGAAATATTCTAGCCTTAGCTACACTCTATTCCTCCTCTTCTTTGCTAGCCATTTTACTTTTCTGAGCTAAGAAGAAGAAGATTCATCAACGCCTAGTTCCCCTACACTTTGATGAGCCGATTTTTCTAGGGTTTGCTGGTAAAGCCTTGCCATAGCAACACCTTGCCTGCAAAACCTCTGGTCTTAGTCTTATGCCACTTTTTGAGCTAGCCGTTTTTGCCATTGACCTAAGGAAGGAGGAGAGAGAACTGAGGCCCAGTTCCCCTACACCAAAGTGAGCATGTTTCCCCTAGGGTTTTGACCTTGAGGCCTTGCCATAGCAACACCTCAAGGCTTGACTCTCCAGTCCTTAGCCTTACTATCTTCCTTGATCCTTTAGCTCCCGCGTCCTCCTTTTGACTCTATTTACCCTAGGAATGCACTGATCTAAGACCTAGCTTGTGAGTACTATGATCAAAACTAGTCTCAAATACTTTGAATGAAACCCTAACTATTCTAACCCTAGCTTAAGACTAACCTTACTAACTTATTTCTGCCGTCATCTTTTTCTATAAACATCACTGTGCAACTAACGTTTTACTTTTAAGCATTATCTAATGAAGTGTTAATTTATTACATTGAATGCCAAGTTTCTTTAGCATTTATTGAAGACATGAACTTATAAATTGTTGCTATTGTACAAGCATTGACTTCGTCAATATTTTATTACTCCAATTGCTTATATATCATAGAGTCATTAAAATATATGAAGTACTAACCAAGCGAGTAAGCTTGCATATATATCTCTTGGTTCTTTGCCTCGGGCAGGTACATCTCATTTTGGTTATACTTCTCTTTATTGGCTGGTTAACCGGACTATCTGCTCGGTGGTGACTCGTGAGGGGGGAATTTATATCTTATCCTACAATCCTTTGCCTTCTCAAAACCCCAGGTCATCGGGGACGTCTCCCCTGGGCCTTACCTCTATAAACAAAAAGAATCTTCCTATCGAGGTGACATTGGGTGGGATTGGTTTAGTTACGCTAGTTCGCCTATTTACATCTATCTTTTATCCTAACTACAAATTGCGTGATAACGGGACATAGTCGAGGCGACTGTTCCAGTCATTCCTGTCACTGCTCCCGTCTTGGTGGCAGAGTTTAGGAAAAGGAAAAACAAGGCAAAGAGGACCATTTGTGATCCAGTCAAAGATCATATCATACCCCATTTGACGGGGAAGACTTATGCATACGAGATGTGGGCATCTCTATGCAAGTTGTTTGAGAGCTCTAATGAGAATCAGAAGTTGGTTCTTCATGATCGACTGAGGAGCATTTGCATGCTCGAGGATGAGTCAGTCACTTCATTGCTTGGTAGATACACCCAGATCAGAGACGAGCTTGGAGCCATCGGAGAGGTGGTGAACCCTAACTCTTTGGTGAGGACAACTATGAATAGCTTCACCAAATCTTGGGGTCCATTCGTATGCAACATTGTTTCCAGGGAGGTTATGCCTACATAGGAGAGGATGTGGGATGACTTCATCCAGGAGGATATTAGGCTTGCAGCCGAAGCTTCTGGACAACAACAGTCAGTTTCGGGTGTTGAGGACCTTTCTCTTTGGACAAAGGGCAAGAAGAAGACCGACCGTGGAGGTCGGCAGGGTCCCAAGTTTGGGGCTCCACCGCAGGGAGGAGAGAGTAGCAACAACAGTGGGCAAAAAAGAGACATGAGCACAGTGAGATGCTTTTCTTGTGGAGAGATGGGTCACTATGCAGGAAAATGTCCCAAGAAGAAGAAGAAGTAACATGATGTTTCGGCAATGATAACAGAGGAGATAGAGTTCAGTGATCAATTTGCGAGAGAGTGTGCATTCGTGACTACGTTGTCTGCTATTACACCATCCAACACTAAATGGGGAGACAAAGTTGATGAGAACCGACTGACTCACAACAATGATTCAGAGGGAGATGAGACTCAGTGTCCCTGGACATCTTCAGAGTGGGTGACTGGTCCACCTAGTATAGCTACAGTTTTAGAGCAGCTGAGCAGATAGAGAGTTGGTGCTACAGTTTCAAAGCATCAGAGGTTGATGAGGAGGAGCAGCAGGGCACCATAGAGGCTTGAGCCTCACTTAGCTTCTGAGATTGGCAGATCAGGTTTTGGATCCACATTAGGTGGAAGTGACTTGGCGAGAGGTCAAGTTCATGACTCTTGGTGAGACACTAAGAGGGGGAGAATCTTGGTGAGATGAAAAGAGTAGGTGGAAATCCTGGGTGGGAGACCAAGGTGGAGATATTTGGTGTGATGCCGAGATCTAGGTGATCTTGGATAGATGGAGATTCAGTTCCATTTATAGATCACACAGATTGAGCAGATCTGTGACAGAGTTCACTTTCAGTGATCAGGGTACAACCATACCCACAGAGTATATGCCAGGAGGCAACCATGTCCACTATAGGGATGATATTGGTGGTGACGAACACTTTCCTTGGTAAGAGGGAGTGTTGAGATTTGGGTACCTTGGAAAGTGGTCCCCATGTGCTTGTGAGTCTCTAAGCACAAAGGGGGAAGACTATTACCCTTGTACTATGTACTTTGTGTCTAATTTCACTTTGACTTAGGAGATTTAAGTCAAAAGTGAAATTTGGTTATTTTAGCCTAAAGTGAAATTAATTCACAAAGTGGGTGAATTAATAGACATAAAGTGGAAACTATGGAAACTTAAGTGAAAGTGGGTTTTGAGTTGAGATATATGTGAGTTGATCTCAACCATTGATTAGGGATGAGATGAGATGATCTCATCCATCCATCTTTTAGGTTTCCTTATGCATCCTAAAGGAGGGCGCAAGGGGAAAATGAGAGCTCATTCAATTGTATGTTCACCAAATGAGCTTGGAGAAGGGAAAGATGATGAGAACAAAAGCAAAGGGTGAGGAAAGATTGGGCGCTCATGTTCATGGAGGGCTCATGGATGATTAGGCCTCAATTATTTGATGGTGATCACATCTACTAGGAGGAGGGCGCACCATAGGATTGGATGCATAGCTACTTGGTTGCAGTTTCGCTTGGAGGAAGCCAGTTCTAACATGTTCAGTGGAGAGGAAACACATGAGAGCACATTTATGTGGAGGGATTTCTTCATTGTGTCAAAGAGGAAGGAGAGCGCTTCATTTCAATGGAGAGAGCAACAAAGGGAGAGGGCACACCTGAGTTGGGGTGCATATCTCATTGGATCTTGTGGCAAGGCTCGTGAGGAGCTTGCTATGTATACAGGTTCCTTTGTATTGTATTACTTGTTGTATCTCATGCTTTGATCATCATTATATAGACATATTTCCCAAATTGGTTTTCCCCCAAGGGGTTTTATCTACGGTCAGGTTGACCAAAAATATCTGTGTCAAATTTATGCATGATTAGAACTGTAGATCAACATTTTAAAGTTCAAAGATCTTGAGGTAGTGTTATGTGTTTTAATGTATTATGCATGTGCTAACATTGAGTAAATAAAACACTTGCAAGGGCACCTTAAAAGAGAACTTAACCATTAAACATTGAGCAGAAAGTTGGGTGACTGTTTGTTGTCCTAAAACAACAAGAGAAGACAACCACATATTTGAAACTTAGAGCCAATCTGTGGTCAAAGACAGACCCAGTTAGCAAACTCATAGGACCTCAGAAAATCTACACTCGCTTCCATCACCATCATCTGGTCCCACGACACTGTACTCAGTAGGACCTCCCTCTGAACTTGGAGCCATCCTCAACACCTGCACATATATCGAACCAAAAGACATCCTCTTGACATCTACTCTGAACCTTTAGCTCATAGTAGAATCCCCTCCACCTTGAGCATCGGTTCGATTACACCAGTTGAGCCTCCTACAAGTGATCATAAGATACTCCCTCTCTTCTCTCGGAATGCAAGATTGAATCCTTGGGATCACTGCAGTCTCAAGAGCCTCCTACTCCTCATCTGACGCTGAATTATATCCTGAAGGTTTTCCTCGCAACATCTACAACCTGTCCACCCGATCACCAATCAACTGTGGTTCCATCGGGTCCACCCCTCCCTGTAGATAAATACATGCCCCCTCTTGAACAATGTACAATGTCCATCATTCTCCAATGCTAAGACTGAGAGAAATTTAACCCTCAACCTTGGAACAAAGAGAACTCCATCAAGCTGTAGGAATCCCCCATACTCGAGTCAGAATCTAACCCTTCCAACTCCATGTACAGCTCGCGCCATACAAACTTCACTCTCCACCAGTCGGTCAGGACCTATCTCTATGATAACAAGGAATACTTGCTAGATTCTCGTCATGTGACAAGAGGCTCCATTGTCAAAAATCCATCTAAAATCACCCCCAAATCCTCCACTACCGACACTGGATACTAGAGTAACCAAAGAAAATTCCTTATCAAACTTAGTAGAAAAGTCCTCCATGGCTGTTGTAGCAACTGTCTCAGGCCCCTCATGTTCCTTCTTCTTCTTCTTTCTCTTAGTACACTGAGAAGCAAGGTGCCCCAACTGGTTACAACAATAACATCTGAATTTACTCAAGTGCCTCCTGGAATTTTCTTTCTTCTTGCTTTTTGCAGCAAGAGCAACATTCTCCTCAGCTCAGTCTTCCTTCTGACCACTACTATGAGACCCTTCCCGGATCTCCTCCTAAGTGAAATCATCCCACAGTCTGCTCCAATCTGGAAGATGCTCATGACCCACCACACACTTCATGAAGATTTCCCATTCCTTGGTGAAGTCTTTCAAGGATATCCTCACCAACTTTGAATTCCATATGACCTCCCCAACTGCAGCCAACTCATCTTTCACTTGAGCTACCCGAGTAAGATAAGAAGACACACTCTCCCCCTTACCCATCTTGGTATCATGCAACTTATCCTTCAAGGCCATCTTCTGGTTTTCAGTCTTTGCCTCAAATAAATTCTTAAGTGCATCCCACATCTCTTGGGCTGTCTTCTTCTCAGCCAAGTGTGGGATAAGGTGGTCCTTCACCCCATCCAGAATAATCCTCTGAGCTTTGGCTTCCTTTATTTCATGCAAATCCAAAGCAACAAGATCTACTGTGGGAGCCACAACAACATAACTGACATAGTTCCAAATCTTGTTCTCCTTGAGAACATCTGACATCCAGACCTTCCACTACAAATAGTCGGAAATGCCATCCAACTGATCCTCAAATCTAATGCATGCATCCATATTCCTTGTCACTGTTCAAAGGAAAACAAACAACAAATTTTCCCCTTCAAACTTGCCCAAAAATCTCACTGCTCACTGAAATTGAAAGCCCAAGCTCTGATACCATGTAGAAATTTAAATTACAAAATATGCTTAAAATTATTCTGTCATCCACTTAGCAACCTAGAGATATCTGTCTTCTATGAACTCTAAAATGTCTAAACCCACTTTAAGAAATTACCATAAGCGGAAATACACATTGCTAAGCAATTTTGCAGTGGAATAAACACATTGAACAATAATCATTCAACTCATAAATACTTTGAAATTCAGGCAATGCCAGGGAAAGCCCCAATGTGGGGAAACCCAATGAAAGAGAGAGATTTATATAGCTTCATGAAAGTACATATAATCAACAACAATTCAATTTCCAGCAAGAAAAAAATACCTTACAACACCCAAAATTGTCCCAAATTTCTGCCTTGGAAAACGTGACGAGAAATGGTTGTACGACCTGTACGACCCAGTGGAACAATACCCAAAAACAATGCGAAATCCATATTGTACGAACAACACTAGAACTTCCCTCTTCACCAACATAAAACATTGAAAAAGATGCCTCGATTTCCGTGCAACAATGTTGCCTCGATTTTTCGTGCCCTCCCAACCTACTGTATGGACTGTACGACCCTTTTTTTTAGCCAGCAACTACAACCATTTTCACCTCAGAAATTTCTTGGGAAACATGCCCACTCTCTCTTGAGAAATGCACCTTCCTTGCTGCCCTGACTTTCCTCTCTCAAGCTATCTCAGAAATCTCTCAAACTCTTTCTCAATGTCTTGCACAATGCACACTACCCAATGCATTCTCGTATAATCTGAAAGTGACCCTTAACCTTCTCCAACCCTAGATCTAACGGCCAAGATCTAATCTTGCCTTTACAAGATCAATGGTCATGATTCATTCCCTCCAAAATAAATCACTTTAAAATATTAAAGTACAAATTCATTTTATAACATAAGTGCACTTTATGAAATAAAGTCACTTTAATATTAGAAGGTACATTTTATTAAAAAGTCACTTTAATAAAAGAACCACTTTATCACAACTTTATAAAAACCCATTACAAAGTCAAGTGTCTAGTAGTGTAGGTACAAGGTTACTTCTGCATACAAGACACACATGCAAAGTACCTCCCGAGCTAAAAAGCTAACAACAATCCTTTGCTAAAAATCATTGTTTGCATGACTGAGTATTGCTAGTGACTGACCAACTAATCTTTCTTGCTTGATGTTTCATCCAACATGAAATAGAACTAAATGAAGCTGTATTAATGTCCATTGATGACCAAAATAGGTCAAAGGAATTTTAAAGCATAACATATCAAAATAGCGATAAGGGGAGTGCAAAATTAATCTTTCAAAACTATATTATAAAATCTAAAGCTAAGGGAATGTTATTGCGCAATCTGTACTTGCCCAAAGCACAAGGCAAGTGGATGCAATATTGGCGTAACAGGGGGGTGACCTATCACTGTCACCTTAATAGGAAACCCCTTTATGTTTAGGAGTATATCACAGTACCCCAAGGGAGACGTCCGTAGTGACCTGAGGGTATGAGAAGGCTAAGGTAAAAGATATAAGAAATTCCCACCGCTCTCACAGGTCACTCAAGTCATAGGTTTTGTGTCTTATAGAGATGAAGCAAAGGGTAAATAAAGTGTACTTGCCGAGAACAAGACAACAAATAGAAAAAAGAGTGTAATTTCCAAGTACCATATGATGTTAGTGCTTCATAAGAACATGAACCTATGAAAAATAAGTAAGCTGATGTAAAAATGCAGCAAGGTAATTATTTATAACAGCAATGAACATTTTGTAACAGCCACAACAATTATGTCTTAAGAATGCTTGAAAATGACAAGAAAAGATAGCTCTAAGTTGACTGAATCATAACAACTTGTTAGAAGCAAAATTGGCGATGTCTAATCGGCTTTTAATGTTACTTTTGAGATGAATTTGCTGTTGTTAGATGTTTGAAACAATCTTTTGCAACAACAACAAATTAGTCAATGGATTAGCCTAGTTTAATGTTCGTAAAAGTTAGTAAAAGTTTCAAGGAAGATGGTTTGAGAGTTGTTTGACCAATCAATCACTATGGTGAGTGGACTAGTGCCTTTTAGGGTATATGGTGTCAACAATTGCAACAACAAATCTTAGAGAAAAATAGCAATGATAGTACTTAGCCAAAGGAGATGGAATGGATGTTGGAGGTGTTGGTAACCCAAGGCCTCAAGCATCCAAGTCCTAAGAGAAAATTGGCTAGAAAGTAAGAAGACTTAGGCCCTAGTGGTTTCTCTTTCCTTAGAAAATTTGGAAATAATATATGCAATAGGCAATTTAGAGTAGGGCCACTAGAGTGCTAGCATTTAGGGCCCTAGTAGCTACCTCTAAACAAGAGCCTCATTGTAATGGCATCTTTCTCTCGTCCAAGGCCGTCAAATAATACTTCTCTTTCTCATACTTCTTTTTGACGATTGAAGGGCCAAGCCAAGAACTGTTGTCCTTCTAATTGTATTTGGGTTTTCCCTTCCTCTTGTCCCGCATGAATGCAAGATTTCCTTCGCTGTAGTTGATGTAGGGTACATCTTCGATGTAAGGTTAGGAAGGAGGTTTTGTATTATCTGCATATTCAATGGCTTTCTCATAGTCTTTGTTCTCTTAATCTTCTTTCTTCAATATCTGGATGGACCTTGGTTATATCCCTTGGAAGTTCGCAATGTTCTCCTTGTACTCATTTGTCTTTGGGAGTAGTGTATCTTTGCAATCGTCTTGTGCAAAATTTAGGTCCTAAGGATCATACTCAATAATCTGACGAGGTACATCAAAGTCACACTCACTAGTGTAATCAGGACTATTGGGGTCCATCACATGGTTGTCATCTCGCTCTCGACTATATAAAATCTCAAAGGTGTTGTCCCCCGTGGGAATATTTGCATGGGTGAGATCCATACTGAGCGCCTTTGTAGAGGGAACACTTTCTGTTTGAGATACCCTTTCCTCGACAGTGTGTGTATTCCAAACCCCTTTCTAGCCTTTCGATATTCTTTTATGCATTGCAAGTCCCCTTTTCATGTTTCAAGCATTTATTCTTTCTTCTCTTTCTTGCCGAGATTAAGTCCTTTCATTGATATGCATTCAGTGCATTAGGACTAGGGGTGATTGCCTCATGGCGAGGGGGTAGAGCTCAAGCTGGCCTTTGGGTTTTAAAGTTGGTCATTCATTATCCCATATTCTTTCTTTCTTTATTATTTTTTTATAGCAGTTGCATCAACCTCGACATTCAAGCCCTTCTTCTCATAGGAGGATGAACCACATGCCTTTTTGATGTACATGTAACAACCATATCGAAGTTCATTACACTACAAAAGACCACAGGATGGATAGTGTTAAGTATGGGGGGTGTTGACCACCTATTTCATGTAGGTGTCAAAGTCATGTACCATGAAGATATGTACGTTGTGGTATGACAAGGTTGAAGACCTATGGCTCAACATGACAATTTTTCCCCCAACACTTCTTTCTGTGTCCACGAAATGTCCGCTCCCCTGCGTGGGATAATTTTGTAATGTATCATGTTAGCATGAGTCATAATTTAGTTTCCTAGGACTTTATCATTAGGGAAGTCCTTTCATCAAGTGTTTTTTTCCTCAGGTAATTAGTCTTGCTTTTCAACGATTTTAATTACGAGTTTTTAACTCAATAATCCTCCAAAGTGGTGAAATGAGTTCTAATGATCGATCCCAGTGGGTGAATAAGGTCTAAATGTGTTGTAAATGACCATGGTAAACATCTCCTAGAGTCTTGCAGAATTCTATTAGGTTTTGATAGGAATTTTAAATAATTAAAATTTCCCGTAAATTGGAAATTTTAATTATTTTTGATGAAAAATGTAAAAATTTGGTCCTTGGGGATTTTGTATAGGGGTGTGAGTACTAAAAAAAATGGCTTATGAACCCCTACATCCTTGGACCAAGTTTCAACTCAATTGGACAAGTTTTGCTAAGTCAATGTCCATGAGGAGTCCAAGTCAGTAAAAAATTAGCAAATAATTCGCTAAGGTAAAAAAGTAAAAAATTGTAAAAGTGACTAAAGTCAAGAAAAGAAAGGGGGAAATGTTTTCTAATGTATTTCCTAAGTTGGAAAAGTGAAAATCCACTTAGATAAACCCCCCCAAGTCAAGTTAACCACTTAGGATTGAGTCTCCCTAATGAGAGGGGCGCCCCCCTTCTTCATGAACTTAGGGGAAAATAAAAAATTAAAGGGTGAAGAAAGGCCCC
This sequence comes from Picea engelmannii, assembly GCA_009831015.1. Classification (NCBI taxonomy): domain Eukaryota; kingdom Viridiplantae; phylum Streptophyta; class Pinopsida; order Pinales; family Pinaceae; genus Picea; species Picea engelmannii. The sequence continues at coordinate 373,413 of ML789880.1, read as the reverse complement.
ACACCTTGGGTGCCCCCCTTGGTGCTTGGTTAGTGGTTTAATCATTGGAAAATGGGTTTCCCCCCCTCACAACTCACCCCTCAAACCCTAACTCATCCCTTAAACCCTAAAAGTGCACCCCCTTTGACTGGATCTCCTTCTTTTGGATGGGTGACACTTGTAACTCATCCAAGAGGGGTCTCTCCTCTTTCCCTCCTTTAAAATATAGCCGCCTCTCCTCATTTTGGCATGAAGTTTCATTGCAAACTTATGCTGCCCAAATTTCTCCTCTTTTTCCCTCTCAATCTCTCCCATTTCTCTCATGTAATCTTGCTGCAATATTGCAGCCATTCTTTTGAACAATAAAATGAAGCTTTGGAGAATCTATTGGTGTTCTCTTGGTATATTCTTGGTGCTCTTTGACTACTCTTGTATGGTGTTTTCCTTTAGTTGAGTTAATATTGTGATTTTTTGTTTATTTTTGCTCACATTGTTTTACTTGAAGAACCCTAAGACAAACATTTTGCTAGGGATAAATCTGTAGTAGTATTGCTATAGGTTTATGTGATTTACTTTTAATAGTGTTTACAAAGTATTTTGTAGGCCTTTTAAAAGATCTTACCTTCTTGCCTCATTGCGTAGCAAGGGTTTACATATTTACAGGTTACCAAAGCTTGAAGGAGTGGATTCTAAAGGCTTCATTTTGTTGATGAATGCAGCTATGTGAGACATTCTCCAACTTACAAACCTGTAAGGTGTGGATCATTGCATCTATGTGAAGCCTTTCTCTCAGCTTACAAACCTGAGAGAAAGCCCCTAAGAAGGGTATGTGGTTCCTGCCTAAGACAGAGCTAGGAACGTAGAGATGACCTCCTCCAGTCAGAGAGTGAGAAGAACTCCAGATGATTATCTAGTGGGAAAGGCGATCTGATGAGTTGGACGTGCCTGTGGCTGAGCACAAGGTGAACGTGTGAAATCCCAAAGTGCTGGGTGCATCGTCATGTGAACATAAATGAAGATGATGTGTTAGACTCCTCTGAGCAAACAGAGTTGATGAGAAAACTCCAAATGATTCTCTTGTGTAAGGCAGTGGGAAAGAAGATATGTAGAGTGGACGTGCATGTTGATGAGCACAGGTGAACGTGTGTAGCTTTGGTTCTTTTGTGTAATGCTGTGAGCCAGAGCTATGACATCCCTATGGATGTGTCCCTAGTGGATGAGCACTAGTGGGTGTATCAGATCCTTTGCTATATGTTGTTCGAGAGTCAGATCTTCTTGTAACCTTAATTGTTATGTAAAGGGTACAGGTCAGCCCCACCTTAATGTGATTAATAATAAATGAAAAATATAATTAATATGGTTAATAATAATAATAATAATAATAAATTATATAGTGACTTAGAGAGGTCGGCCATGTTGAGCCAATAGATGCCTTTGTTGATTGGACAAGTCTAATATAAGTAAGGGATGATTCCCCATTGTTGAATCATATCTTCCTTATGAGTTTGGAAATTTCAGCAAATACATCTACTTGGGAAAGGTGCGCACCTCTCTTGGGCGCTAGAGTTCTAGGGTTGAAAGCGCCCTCTTGTGTGCTAGGGTTTATCTTGGTGGAGGTCTTTCTCTTGAAGAATATAACAAAGGATTTGGCTGGGTTTTCTTCCCTTGTTGAGAAGGGTTTCCTAGGATACTTCTTGTGTTCTTGTGCATGGTGTTTCTTCTTGTGATCTTGGTTGCTGCAACATTATTGTTTATGGTTAAGTGAAACACTAAAATGGAATGAACTTCATGCTTAACTTAGTTTATGAAAAATCAACACATTTTACTTCACATAATTTTCTGATTTAATTTTCAGCTTCTAATACCTATTTTCTGCATAACTACTCATTTAAATTTTGCTTGGAAATCATTTTCCAAATTCATATTTTGTATATAATTTTTTTTGTTTATATACTAACCAAAAACTAACTTGTTTAGGTGATTTGTAGCATTTTCCAGCACACTTTATTTGCTGTTTTATGCAGGTTTTTGCAAGTAGAAGCGGAGTTGCTGCCAAAATTTGGCCCTAAGGAGCTCAAGAAAGCACCTAAAGGCTATGGTGCAAAACCCTCTTTCTATTCTTGCTTTCTAAACCATTGTAAGTAGCCCAAGAGAGTCTCTTGGGATTGCATTCTCTAATCGCTTTCAAATTTTATAATCTATAAATTAGTTTTAGAATTCTTGCCCACACCTTGCATGTGATTTGACTTTGCCATTCTTGCAAAATCGTGCTAGCTAGTTTAGATTTATTTTTTTGATTTTTTCTTAATATGTTTGCCCACCTTGGCCAAAAAATTGGTAGGCTTTGTCCTCCACATTGTGCCATATTTGTGAGGCTTGTAAAATTGTTTAATTTTTACCCACCTTTGTCACAAAATCGGTAGGCTTTTTCCTCCACATTGTGCCAAAGTTGTGTGGCTAAGTTTGTTCATTGTTATTTATTTTAAGCAATTTATTTTTTGTTTGCCCACACTTTGCATGTGAGTGTCATTGCAACCCTTGCAATATCGTGCTGGCTAGTGCTTAAAATTTCAATTTTTGCAAAGTAAATAAAACTTACCCCGCCTTTGCCCCGTATTCCATCCCCTTGCCACTTTTTGGATCTTGGGTAATAAGAAAAGACAGAGGATTGAGTGGTTAGTTTAATTAGGCACTCATTTTCCATTATTGTTTCACCACTAAAATAAGGTGACTTATGGATGCTAGAAGGGGTTGAAGTCGGGGACAATTTCACGTCGCTAAGTGTCGTTCTTTTTTAGTGCTCAAGCACTTTGGATTTGACCTATGGAGCTAGGGGAGAGCCTTGTTATTCTCTTGTTGAGCACCCAACATTTCCTCGTAGCTAAGGGATAAGGACTTGAGGTGGTCACATAGCTTAGGTTTGAAACATTTCACATCTAAATCCCCTTAAGTCAAAGAGAGACCTAAAATTAATTAGAATCAACCTATTCACTTTTCACAACATTTACATTTCCTTGCAATTGCCATTTCAACAATTTGTTTTCAAGTATTTACATTCCATTTATTTTCTACAAGATATTTACATTATTCTTTATTTCTTATTCAAACATTCTTTAATTCTTTGGGAAGTAATTGTTTATATGTAAATTTATTGTTTTGAATCATTGTGTGGATAAATTTAGGATAAATTTATTCTTTATTTCAAGTTGTAAAGATATCTTTTTGTGAATATATTTCAATAGGAGAATTTTGATAATCTTTAGGCACTGGTCTAAATTGTTGTGAAAGGTTTGCTTGTCATTAAAGTAACTGCATATTTCATGGTTGATTATCATTTGGTTGGGTCTCCCTAATCAACAAATTAATTAATTCCTAGAATTAATAAAACCTTCTCATAGTTTAATAAGGTCTACCCCCTTTGGCTTCCCTAGGAGTGAGCCTAGACGGAATGAGTCCAGAATCCAGATTGAGGTGACAGTGGGTCTGGATTCAGGTTTGTGCCTCCAAGGACACACCGAGTGGGTTGGAGACTTCTCCACATTTGTAGGTGTGTATTAGGCAACAATATCTTTGGCGCCGTTGCCGGGGATAGGTCTCTTGTCCTTGGTTAATTGACAAATTTAATTAATTCTTTAAAAATTAAGTAATAAAATTTTCCCTTGATTTTTCACAACCTTAAGATTTGTTGTTAGACATTGCTTAATCTCCAAGTGGCGACTCCATTTAATCATTCTTTGAGGTATCCTACAAGGAGCAACTCGCAAGGGTTGGTTGATTCCCTTCATGAACCTGAAAGGGTGTATAGGAGGAGAATAAACATACTAGCTCTTCGTAGGCTCCTTGAAAGTCTTAGGGAAGAAGCAATATTTGATATACATTTCTTATTTGTATCTAATAATCCTACAACAACTATGGGTGACCAATATAAGCCATGTAATTTTACTAAAATTCAAGGTTATCCTCATCCTCTTCCTGATCGCCTCTCCAACATAGCTGGCCAAATCCATGTGCCATGAAGAGATGCATCATCAGATGCAAATTTGTCGAAGAAATTTGGTTCTACAGGGCATGTTTGGCCCCAACACTTCTTTTTGTAACTGGAATTTCTGCACCCCTGCGTGGGTCAATAATGTAATAGGTCTGCATTGATCATAGTTAGGTCAGTTACCTTGGGATCGGTTCAATAGGAAAGTTCCTTTCACCGAGGGTTTTTTATTCTCAGGTCATCAATTGGGCTTTTCAGCCTTATTGATTTCCCTTGAGTTTTTCCCTCACACTTGCAATAATTCCTCCAAACTGGTGAACAACGTTCTAGTGGGCTTATCTTTTGGTAACTATTGTAGGGAATCATTGTAAATGACCATGCAAGACATCTTAGAAAGTTTTGCGGAATTCCGTAGAGTCTAGTATAGTTTTTTTTAATTAATTAATTTTTAATTAAATTTCCCTAAGTTTGGAGGTTTAATTATTTAATTAATTAATTATTTTTGAGCAAAAATTGTAAACACTAGGTCCTTGGAATTTTGATAGGGGTATTTGTGCTCAAAAGAAATGAAATAGCACCCCCCACATCCATGGACCAAGTTTCAGCTCAGTCAGACAACTTTTTCCATGGGTTTATCCACCCAGAGTGTCAATCAGTCTAAAACAACAATTTTAATTGCTAAAGTCCAAACATGGCAAAATTGTAGAAATATAATAATGAGTTAAAAGGATGTTAAATGATGGATTTAAGTTAGAGAGAGACTCCCTAAGCCTAACCTAACCACCCAACCTTTTTCTAACCCCTTTCTACCCTTTCCCCCCTCTCACCCTCTTCAAAAGTGACGCCCTAGGGGGAAGTTACGCCCTCCTTTAGAAGAGAGACGTGGCATCTTGGTTTTAATTGGTGGGAGGCTCCTCCCATTGGTTGATGTGTTTCCTCTCACCCCCACATCCCTCCTTGCCTCATCCCAACATCCTCTCCCTCATCTCTCACCCTCCATCCTTTCCCTCATCCCCAAAAGTTGCGCCCTCCTAGGAGAAGTGTGCCCCCCTCCATCTAGAAAATTCCCAAATAATTTTTAAAAAATTATTTGAACCTTCTCACCTTCCTTGACATCAATCCCAAGGCCTCCCACACCCTTTTTCTTGATCCCAACATATTCCACACTTTCTAAACCCTAGATCTAGGATCCAAACCCTAGATGGTGCGCCCTAGCTTTGGGATCTACTCTATTGCTTGGTGGTGGACACTTGGCATTGATCCAAGAGAGGTAGGTTTGCCTCTCCAAGTATAAATAGATCATTTTCCTCACTCCCAACTCACCATATCTTGAGCTAATGTTATGTTGCTTGATTTCTCATTCTCTCTCTCTCTTTCTTTCCACATTTTCCATTCTCTAGCTCTTAGGGTTTTGGAGATAGTTTTCTCCAAGGTCATTTTCTTGAGTAATAAAGAGAAAACTTTGGAGGATTATTGGAAGAGTTATGCACATGCTTTTTCTTTCCATACACATGAGGTAAAGTTGTTCAAATTCTTTTGGTGATTGCATCCATTGGATCCTAAGGTAAAATGTTATTT
>ML789880.1:331099-347087 GCA_009831015.1 Picea engelmannii | reverse complement strand
GTACAACAATAATGAGGACACAAGGGCATTTATGGAGAGAGAGGGGGGAGGGGAGCGTGCATGCATTCTTTTAATTTAGTTCTAGTGTAGATATTTTTATATTTAGCAATTCAATTCTATTTCTAAATTTGCTTTAATTAGTAGTTGCATGCATAGTGAATTAAAGTGCTTTGCATGTGGAAAGTTTCCAAGAATAAATGGGGTGCAGAGCCCTAGAAGAGAGAGATGCATACTTCCACTCTCTTCTAGTGGCCACACTTTCCTAGGAATAGATCTTTCATGCAAGTTGAGGGTGCTAATCCCAATGCAGGAATAGATCTCAAGTTTAGGTTTATTAGGTTAAGATGTTATGCATGTGTCCAGATTCATTATACCTTCTAGTCTATAAACGAGAAGGCAGGGGTATAGGTTTCAATGATTCAGTTTTCAATAATGGGAAGCAATGGGTGAAGGGTAGAGTTTGAAGCTTTTCGTGTATTTCTTGTTTTGAAGAGTAATAAACAATGGTGAGATTTAAGTTTTAGAGCTATGTACCCGCTACTACTTTCTTCAATTTGAGGTGTTTCAATGCCTAGTAAAACTCAAATTGAAGTTTTGATAGAGATTTTATTCTTCTCTTTTCCTAAGTAGGTGGGTTAGAAATCAAACTAGAACTCTTACCAGTGCTACTTTCTTCAATTTGAGGTGTTTCGGTGCCTAGCAAAACTCAAATTGCAGTTTTGATAGAGATTTCATTCTTCTCTTTTCCTAAGTAGGTGGGTTAGAAATCAAACTAGGACTCTTGTTGTGTGCTAAAGAATTTTAACATGGTATCATGGTGTTATATCTAAATCCTTCTAGAATTCCTTATATGGAGAGATCAAACTTGAAAAAAATTAAGTTGGAGGGTTTTGATGCGCAGTTTGTCCAAACTTCAGTGGTTAACGCAAATCTATACCATCGATTGGCACATGGACATGAGAAGAGTTGTTGGGTGTGAAACCCTAGTTGATCCAGTGAGTGGAGATTAAAGCTTGTTCAGAGGAGCTACAATGATGACCATTCCCAGTGTGCGAGAGAGTCACCTATTGCAGGGCACCTCTAACTTTGTGCCTTGGAAGTGCAAACTACATAGCCCCCTGGAAGCAGGGAACTTTTGGTACCCTTATGGAGGAGGTAAAACCTCCTACAAATCCCAAATATTTGGGAGAATAAAAAAGAATGCAATGAACACAAAATGAGTTTTGTGGTATTCAATGAAGGATCATTTGATCCCTCTTACTTTCTAGAAGAACGCTACCAAGGAGATGTATGATGCCATGGGAACTATGTACCAAAGTGTGAACGTATCCAACAAGATGCTCCCAAGAAATAAGCTCATCATGACCCACATGTGCAAGACAAATGCGGTGACTAGCTATCTAATGAAGTTAGCAAAGCCAAGAAACTAGCTTGGTGAATTTGGTGATGAAGTCAAAGCTTATGAACTAATTTGTATTGCTCTAAATGGCTTTAGTTAATCTTGGTACAACTTTCTCTAGGTTATCTGCAATCACGGGAAGTTCCTAACTTCGAGAAGTGGTGGGATGTTTTCATTGGAGAGGAAGATACTAGAGCAAGTCTCAACCACTTACAAGGATGAGGATGATGTACCAAAGATAGCTCATAGAGAAGGTGAGGAGACAAAGTAGAAAAGGAGGACCCAAGAGGGGTCAGAAGGTCAAGCAAGAAGAATTGAATTATTCATGTCAAGGGAAGAAAGACTTAAATCATATCAAGTACCTTAGGAGCGAAAAACTTGGTTCAAGACTCTACAAGACACAACCAATGCCAAAAAACCTCTAAGTATAGTAAATTTTGTGCACAAAAAATACATTAATGGCATTCCCAATCCATACATGTTATAAAACAACAATGTATTCACAAATTCATAAGATCGTCTCATAAAATATGATCATACAAACACTCGATGTGTGTTTACCAAACCGTGAACTGAAAGATGATTCCATGATCAAAATGACAAATTGTACCAAGTTTAACAATTGTTAATAAACAATGAATTACATAACTCACAACATAATTAGACAATCAAATAAACAAATGTCTCCAAGTCCAATCTCAAGTCGCATGCATGCCTACGGGGACACCTATCATAAATCCCTCAAGGAGATAGTGCCAACAAAACATTAAAAAACAAAATAGCATTCATAAATGCATGCATAGAATAAAACATATATTCTAGAATACAAGCCAACAATGTGAGAGAACAAATCACTACAATATTGCCTATAACGGTCAACCCTATCGACACCTCAAATGTTGTCAAGGAATTAATCCTCTACAAAAAATTACCAAAACGAGGGACGGGAAAATATCTAGAGCAATAAATCTCCAAAGANAATGTGAGAGAACAAATCACTACAATATTGCCTATAACGGTCAACCCTATCGACACCTCAAATGTTGTCAAGGAATTAATCCTCTACAAAAAATTACCAAAACGAGGGACGGGAAAATATCTAGAGCAATAAATCTCCAAAGAAAAGTGAATCAAACTCGCAAGTCTTGGCAAGTACACCGAGTCTTGATGAGTTTGGTGAAGGGGAGAGTTTAGGGTCAAGTATGACCCGACAACTCAACCCAACTCAATCTTGGGAATCTTCCAAAATATGTGGTGTCGTGCACCCTGTGCTTAAATGTTGTTTGGCATTGCAATTAATTTGTATTAATTATACGCTAAGTATCTCAAACCATTTCTCTCAAGGAGCTACTAAATCTCCCACTGCAACACCATGGGTTTACTCCTCATATCCATGTCACTAGAAAGGGGTCATATAAATCACGAAGATGGAGTTGTTATTACAACTATCTTATCACTACTCTAAAGTCTTTGACCAAGCATCCATGTGTCTAATTTCTTCAGAGGTGCGTTCATGTCCTATTGACAAACCAAAATCAAACTTTAGTTGGCATAAGCTTAAATCTTTGACACCCTCAATCCAAGTTGCATTCTAAAAGAACAAGATCAACATGGCAACCATTGTCTCAATACATTTTTCCGTCCTATTTTGCCTTCTTTACCTTGGCTCTAGAAGAACAGGAGCCCTAGAATGGGCACCTGTAAAGCCTAGGTTTGTTTCCCATTATGTGTACTTTACACTACTTGCTCAACATGTATCGCATTCAAGCTCTGTTGCTACTTTGTCTTGCTTCCTAATATTGTTAACCTATTGAATTTTCCAATTCCAACCACCAACGCAATTGACCTCATTCAACTACCCTTGCAAACAATCCACTCCCCTTTATGGCCAAAACCTCTGATCCAAGTTGCAATCCACCTTGTTCACTAACTTCAATTTACAATCCATAGTTTGTCATGTTGCCTCTACCTATGATTTGTCATGTTTAATTTCTACCACTAACAATCTACCATGTCCCTCCTTAGAAAGCCTCAATCATCACTAAGAAATAAGTTACAAGCACCCCATATTCTTGAAGGGACATTGAACTTTGCTCAAATGCACAAATGTTCAGTGCACTCCTCGAAGGCCCACAGTGGACCACACCATTGGCCTCCAAAAGCAACCTCATAATTAACACTAGAAAGGGGTCACATAAATCACGAAGATGTAGTTGTTATTACAACTATCTTATCACTACTCTAAAGTCTTTGACCAAGCATCCATGTGTCTAATTTCTTCAGAGGTGCGTTCATGTCCTATTTACAAACCAAAATCAAACTTTAGTTGGCATAAGCTTAAATCTTTGACACCCTCAATCCAAGTTGCATTCTAAAAGAACAAGATCAACATGGCAACCATTGTCTCAATACATTTTTCCATCCTATTTTGCCTTCTTTACCTTGGCTCTAGAAGAACAGGAGCCCTAGAATGGGCACCTGTAAAGCCTAGGTTTGTTTCCCATTATGTGTACTTTACACTACTTGCTCAACATGTATCACATTCAAGCTCTGTTGCTACCTTGTCTTGCTTCCTAATATTGTTAACCTATTGAATTTTCCAATTCCAACCACCAACGCAATTGACCTCATTCAACTACCCTTGCAAACAATCCACTCCCCTTTATGGTCAAAACCTCTGATCCAGGTTGCAATCCACCTTGTTCACTAACTTCAATTTACAATCCATAGTTTGTCATGTTGCCTCTACCTATGATTTGTCATGTTTAATTTCTACCACTAACAATCTACCATGTCCCTCCTTAGGAAGCCTCAATCATCACTGAGAAATAAGTTACAAGCACCCCATATTCTTGAAGGGACATTGGACTTTGTTCAAATGCACAAATGTCCAGTGCACTCTTCGAAGGCCCACAGTGGAGCACACCATTGGCCTCCAAAAGCAACCTCATAATTAACATAAACACTAGTTCAAAGGTGTTCCACTCTTTAGAAGATAGAAGGGACCACCACCACCTTGGAAGTTACAATAAACCAACCTACGAACACTTAGCTATACACATACACTTAATGACTACATGTAAAATGGTATCATTGTGTGGGTCAAATGTAAATTTATAATAAGTGATGATGAGCATGAGACTCAATCCACCATATAGACAAACTAGTTATGACTACTTGCTTCTCCATTTTTTACCACTACTTTCTAATTATTCTATAAATAACCAAGCATAGAATAACCCATTCTAACTACCTTTTCCAAGCATGAAGATTGATTCTCCATCTTCACCATGACATCATATATGCCTTATTTATATTGGATGCATCATTGTTTCTCTGAAACTAGAAACACTCTAAAATTGTTGACGCAGTTTGTGCACTCCAAAAGGTGGGTGGAGTTTGGTATTATGGCATTTTTTTTCTTAGATAGGTCAAGGTTGGAAGTTAAACTAGAAACACTCTAAAATTGGTGACACGATTTGTGCACTCCCAAAGGTGGGTGGAGTTTGGTATTATGGCATTTCTTTTCTTAGATAGGTCAAGGTTGGAAGTTAAGTGAGGAAAATGAAGAAAGCTAAATATTCTACATTTTCAAACTTTTTCAATTTGCCGTCATCGAAAATTGATTAGGCAATTTTTGTCAAAATTGCAATTTTGGATTTGATAAAATTGTTGTTTTTAACACAAATAAGGATTTAGCACCCTTGAATACCCCTATTGCAACCGATCTATGCAATATTAACATCTGATATCTACAATTCCAACAATCCAAAGTTATTTTCATCAGATTTCAAGCCAAAAATACCACTTTACTTTCCCATTATTTTGAGCACCTAGAAAAGGGCCAATTTGTAGCACGTTTAGTCTACGACATTAAAAATCAAGCTAAAAATTCCCACATTGTTCACTTTTTAGGAAAGGATAGCCACTTTATAGGAAATCATTGAGGTGAAATCCAAAAGAGATAATGGCATTTCACAAACAAGCCAATGAAACTCCTGCAACCCACAAACCTATCATGTTGAGATAAGTCACCAAGAATATGTAAGTGGTTCAAAGCCTCCATTCTAACAAAGCAAAAAAATGATGGGGGTTCGTGTTACACTAATTCCTAACCATGTCAACATTTGGGCTCTCAATTGTTGTCATGTCCCTTTCGAAGGATTACACAACCCATGGGGTAAGGATGCTACCCAGATTCAAAAATGTCAATGTAAATTTGAATCCATAAACTATAAAGTCGTTTGAATTCATGCATGTATACAATTAAATAATGCCGTGGAAGTAATCATGCATAAAATCATTTAAACCGAGGATTCCATTTCAAATTTCATTCATACACAAATTAAACTGAAGGTTACAAATTTTACAAACAAGGATTTAAGAACAGAGATTATCTTTTCACTAAGCTGGTAGAAGAAATTGGCCTACGTACGAGCAATTTTCCACCTAACCATAGGCATCTTGTGCACATGCCACCCCATGAGGCCACCAAGGCAAAGAACAATCGCTACAAAGTCATAGGTCACTTACCCAACCTAATTGCTCTCAAGCTCAACAAATCTATTCACAACTAAACACTCGAAGTAACCATTCCAACAATTTAACAATGATGTCACTCTCATCCACTACCCACGTAGCACAAGGAAGGCATCTCCCCTCTCTTCTCAACAATGCCTTGAGAATATTCTCCCTTCTAGTGTTCTCAATGTAGGCAAGAAGAACCCATCCCATTGCTTATCTTCTAGAATAACCTAACAAAAATATACATTAGCTCTAAAGCACCCAATGAGCAGTGATAAATAGATGAAAGGGAGGTTTCCTAAACAACCCAACATCTACGCTCCTCTACAACCATCCATCTCTCAGCTCCTTCCCATCATTAGTTTTGGTCATTTCAAGTTTGTATCATAGTTTAAAACATGGTTGTAGTTTCATAACTTGGGTGGTGCTTGAACATGAGAATGGTAGGGTAAATGAGTCGTTTGAATTAGAATGGGAAGATTGTGCATAAAAATGGAGGGTGTTTGAATTTCCACAAAGATGGGGTCTATTACACTTCCTGATGATGATGATCATACTCAAACCCCATGCCTCCATAACTATGTAAGATAAGCTTCCTCGCCAACTACCACATGCACTCAATGATTGGCCTCTAAGTCAAAGAGGGTAGATGAAATTTACATTAAGCACATTATAAAAAAGGTATAAGTTAGAAAACATAAGATTATTTCTTCCACCATTAGGGCCCCTTACCACTTCAGTCTATTACACTTCCCCGTGATGATTATACCCAACCCCCACACCTTCATAACTATGTGAGCTTCATCTTCAACCACCACATGCATTCAATGATTGGCCTACAAGTCAAAGAGGGTGGATGAAATTTAAATAAAACACATTATAAAGAAAAAGTAGGAGTTAGGAAACATTAGATTATTTCCCCCACCCTTAGGCCCCTTTCCTCTCTGCCATTTAGTGGATTCATAGCCCTTTCATGCTCCCCACAACAATATTGGACCTTTATATTAATTTTCGAAATAATATTTATACATCTTGAGTATACTATGGTAGGTCTACCATGTGGTACATAGAAAGGATAGTTACCGCAATTACATGCCTCGACATTCATTAGTTGGGCCTTGGCCTTGAGCTCAACACTAGGAATCCATACAATATACTTACATCACTTACACATGGGATCATTTATTTAATACTTTTATCATTATAAACACCTATTTACAATTTTAGATAATTTAATCTAATACATCCAATGAGTCAAAACAAGGGTATTACAATTGTTCACCCATGAACTTTTAAACTCCTAAGATGAGCTAGCTCTTACATGATGATACTCCCCAAAATTATTAACCTAAAGACTCAAAAGACTACAAAATTTACCTTTTTCCTGTGTTATATTGTCCTAAACAATCCAAAAGAATTGTACCAATACTACAAAAGAAGACTCAAAAGACTACAAAATTCACCTTTTTCCAGTGTTATATTTTCCTAAACAATCCAAAAAGAATTGTACCAATACTACAAAAGAAGACTCAAAAGACTACAAAATTCACCTTTTTCCAATGTTATATTTTCCTAAACAATCCAAAAGAACTGTACAAATACTACAAAAGGTGTAGAATTTCCAATGATGAGCAAAATTCACCCTTTTCCTATGTTATACTTTCCTAAACAATACAAAAGAATTGTAGAATTTCCACTTAATGAGCAAACAACTAGAAGATCAAGGAGAAGCAATTAAACATACAAAATTGAAATCCACTACCCAAAAGCTTTGTCATAGGGTCTACCAATTTTCTTCCTTTAAACATACAAAATTGAAATCCACTACCCAAAAGCTTTGTCATAGGGTCTACCAATTGAATTCAAAATTTAGCAAAATTCAAAACCTTCCATTAAAATCATCAAATTTTGTATGAAATTGTCACAAATTTAGGTTATATTTAAAAATAATTAACAAAGAAAAAAGATTCCTTGTACCCTAGCTCTGAAACCCGTCCTACATTATCCAACTGTATCTAAAACCTACCACTCTTAAAACAGTGCATGTGTGTGTGCCTCAAAGACTATCAAATTTAATGGCGAGTTTTATTGAATGTTTTTTGACTTCATGAAAAAATTTTAATCCCATTGTTGTTGACTTCAAACACAAACATGAACCACGAGACTATGCCCAAAAAGGTTCACAAGAGTCCAACTCAAAAATTGGTGTTTCAAGCATCCAACTTACTTTTGTCCCCGAAGGAGGGGAATAGTTGATAAATGGAGAGAAAATCATCAAGGAGATCATGATTTATTTATTTTTACGATGGAAGAAATCACAGGAAACCGTCCAAGTACTTCCCCACATTTCATGGATGGTAAACAAAGTAAGCCGTCGGCCTGATTACAAGCCTAACCCCAAGGAGGAACAAAAGATTCGAACCCGTGACCTCCTCCACTGGGGATAGCTTCACGGCTCAGAACCACTTGAGCTAGCTCTTGGGGCTTCTAGGAGGTCGATGATGCTCTCTGAATAATTGATTTAAATAAACAATTGCTTAATGATTACGAGGACTTGTAATTGACTATGGACAAAATATCACTCATTATACCTTTCCCTAAAAGAAAAGCATGCTAACCAAAAAGATTATAACCTTACTGCATTGAGTGTAGGTGTTAACCAAAGTGATAATTAAGGCCAAAAAACGGAAAATCATAAATATGGAGGATGAAAATGAAACAACCTAATAAAACCCTTCTAATCCCATGCTCCTGGACATTGAAATGCAACTTGGTCAAGGAGGCCAAGCCAACGGAAGTCCATTTTATGTGGTGCAGCCCCTCAACCTCGTAACGTGTTTCTTGAAGCAACTTCCCAAAAAGGAAACTTGATCAATGAGATTGAGCCAAGGATATAAACAGAAAAAGAAAAAATTACTCCGACACCTAGAAAGTCCTTTCAAAAATAAATTTCAGACCATTGGTTATTCAACAGCAGATTATCTACTTTGGCATTTAAATACCAAAAAAATGGTATTACCTGGCATTGGGCCTAACCTGCCAATTCTTCACTTTCTTATGTGAATATCAAATTGTCATGTCTATGAACAAAGCAGTCTTATTGTCTCTACCTTCTGATATTCTGTGGCCATATTCAAAAATTGATTAGATTAGCTCAGTCAGTGTGCTATTTTTTGCCCAGGTTTGCTCCTCCTAACTTCTTTCAACCTTATCCTACTTAATGCCTGAACTTAGGGGATTCTGGGGTTCCTGTTGTGTTTCTTTGTCTGCCTCATTGCTGATCATACTTTTAACCTCCCACCCTTCAGCACCCTCCGTTATTGTCTTTTGTATTGATAGCAACGTCTGCTTTGATTTCATGAAGGTACACCCCACCAGTTCTTCACTTTCTTGTGTGGATACCAAATTGTCGTATATGTGACCAAAACAGTCGTATTTTCTACCTTTTGATATTCTATGGCCAGAAATACGAATTGATTAGATTAGATCATGGTCTACTATTTTTGTCTCAGCTTGCTCCTAGTAACTTCTTTTCAATCTTATCCTACTTCATGCCCAATCTTAGGGAATTGTGGGGTTCTTACTGTGTTGCTTTAACTGCCTCATTGCTGACCATACCTGTTACCCACCTTCAGCACCCTCCATTATGGTCTTTGTATTGTTAGCAACCCTTGGCCCCCCCCAAAAAAAAAAAATCTTCACTTTCTTGTGTGAATATCAAATTGCCATATCTATGAACAAAACAGTTTTGTTCTCTACCTTTTAATATTCTATGGCCAGATTTATAGATTGATTAGACTAGCTCAGTCTGCTATTTTTTTGTCCTGGTTTGCTCGAAGTAAATTCTCTTCAATGCTATCCTTCCTAATGCCTGATCTTAGGGGATTCTGGAGTTTTGTTGTGATTCTTTATCTGCACATTGCCGATCATACCCCACCCCCCTCACAACAACCTCCCTTCCGCGCCCTCCATTATGGTCTTTGTATTGACAGCTGGTCTGCTAATTTTTGTCCCGGTTTGCTTCTAGAAACTTATTTTCAATCACATACTACTTAATGCCCAATCTTAACGGATTCTGGGGTCCTGTGTTTCTTTGTCTGCCTCATCGCTGATCATACCTTTTATGCCCCTTCAGCACTCTCCATTGTGGTCTTCATATTGATTTTGACCTCTGCTTTGATTTCATGAAGGTACAACCTGCCCCACCAATCCCTCACTTTCTTGAGGGTATAAGCAGTCTTAACCTCTACCTTTCGATATTTTGTGGCCAGACTTACCAATTAATAAAATTAGCTTACAGCATGCTATTTTTTTGTCCTCGTTTACTTGTTCGTAGTAATTCTTCTTGGGTTCGCATCTCTTTCTTATTTCCTCCCAACTTGTTTTTCTTCCCACTTTTCCTCATATTATTTAGACCATTCTGGCTTGAATTGATATTTTTCTTCAAGTAAATCCTAGGAATGGCCATGTTTGTAGCAGAACCTGCACATAGATGGTATATTTTCATCTAGGTAGCATGGATAGACATACCCAGGGGCTGGATTATTTGTACCCATACCCGTACCCATGTTGTACCCCACTGTACCCAGCAACACAATTGTGTACACCTCCCTCGCCTGGTCAAATTTGGAGATGTACCCCAATTTTGGCTACATCAACACCAATTTTAACGAATGTACCCCAAGTCAGAATTGCACTCGGAATCGGCCAAGGATCAGACCAGACTCGGATCAGAATCAGCCAACTCAATTTACTAAAAAATACATGAATTATGAAAATTTAATTAATATGTATACATTCAAGTACATCAAATGTAAATCCAAACCATCAAAGACCAAACATGCAAAGTCTACTCATGTATATACCATGTAGGGGTGAATATAGCAAAATGGCACCAAGTGCAATGCATATCCAAAACATAATACATAAACAGCAAAGCTCTAAATGGCCTCTAGATTCCGAAAACAGCAAGCTAAACAGCAAAGCTCTAAATGGCCTCTAGATTCCAAAAACAGCAAGCTACAAGCTACTCCATATCAATGCTAAACATGATCAATCGTCAAATTCATCACCACCACTGGGAATGGAATTCCTCATCGTGAAATACAGGATCATCTCTGGCTCGGACTCAGTGGACTCCTCAGTGACATCTACAGTGCTAGTAGTAGTGCGGCTAGTGCCTGCCATGCAACTCCACAAACTCAAAATGCTCAACGAGAGAGGTGTGAGGTAAATAAAGGGGGGGCCCTTGTATAACATTGTTTCAAGATTTGGTGGGCAGGGCAGGGGGTATTGGGATTTTTTTTGCTGTTCTATGTATTATTAAGCCGTTCGTTTTGCCACAGGCGGGCCCAAGCCAGTTCAAAGCAGTACCAGTTGACCCCGTCAGTCTAACTAATTCTATACCAAACTGATTCAAGCACTGGTCCATCCTCTTTTAGGGTCATACTGAATTTAACATGAAAAAATAATTGTTTTTAATAATTAAAAAAGCCCCAACAAGGTTGCATTTAGGGTGGGACGAACAAGAAACCCTAAAACAACTAAGTGTTGCCCCTTTTTATACCTTTAGACCCTAATTGTATGCTCATTTCTACATTTTCAGTTTGGTTAAGTAAATTTTAAAGAGACCAGCAGAGAAGAGATGTAAGGCATTGCCACTTGCTTTTATTGCAGGAAATGGGTGTCCATGCCAGCAATTAAACATTAAGCATTCTTCATCATTGCCGACATTCTTCTCCCCCTTCACATTTCAGTTCCATTAAATTTGAAGTTTCATAATTTTCTATTTGTCATATCCACACCATGTCTGTAAAAGGATGGTATGTCAATGTTCAGTGTCGAATCATGAATGTCAATAGATGAATAATCACTGGAATGATTTGATCCTTCAGTGATTTGAATCTACAAATGAAAATGAATCATTGCTCATTTACAATGTTAGTTCTTTTTTACCATATATTATTGTATATATAAAATCTGATATATTTACCACCAACCTACCCATACGTTGTTTTGAAAAATGGTGTAACCTGTACCCAGTACCCTGGCAACTTAGGTTTTCATAATCAATTGCTTGGTGCTATGTATAATCTAATAGTTTGAGGTTCAAGGAGAGGTCATAACCCGCACTCCTAATCAAGATCTATCCATATTCTCATGTACTGGGGAATCTTCTTCTCTTTTGCAGCCTGGGAGACTAACAAGAACCTTCCCAATATATCTCCAACTGTTCAAAATTTTGAACACTAACTCCTAACAAAACGCAACTCTTATATGAGCAATGTCATCCATGAAGGAACCAATGTATCCTCCCTTGATTAATAGTCCATTATCCAGTATTTTATGAACTAGCCAACCCTTCTTGTAAAGTACAATAAACTACAGACCAACTTCAAAGACCTTCTCCCTATCTTGCTGAGGTAAAAAAGCAAAAAAAAATAGAAAAGAAACCTCTGGGTAAATTGTTGCCTCTTTAGATTCCCAAAGTTTCTTCTCAGATATCCATGTGAAGATGACCTGATGAGACAGCCATGTTTTTATAAATGTACAGATTAATGATTCTTTTTTTCAGGGCCTGAATATTTTTTACCAGACATTCCAGGTCAATAACTATCATAGGCTCCTCATTTCTCCAAAATGTTCCATTTTCCTTTTAGGTGGGGTCAAGTTTCCTCATTCCTTTATTTTAAAAACTTTCAGCCCTCTCATGGTATTTTGGAAGAGAAAAGTCCCCCTACCTTCTCCTGTGTTTATGGAGGCTGGAGATAACCACAACAACATAGGAGCAAATTACAATGTTCATTCATGCAGGGAAGATTTCCCCCTAGAGTCTATATTGCCTCCATTTTGTGCAATAGACTTCGGGATCTTTCCCCATTCAACTAACAAGCAGCGAACTGCAGGCTGAATGAAGGGCCTGAGGCAACAATTACTCTTGTAACCACCCTTGACTCATGGCCCAAATTCCTCCACAGCATTGGAGAAAGGAAGCCCATAAATTTCTTCATCGATGTCTTAAACTAATTTCAGGTTTAATTCTTTTTACTTCCATTTCAACTTGGATTTCCAAATTCCAGGAGCCATTGGTAGCTACAGGTTTGATGTGTGCATCTAGCTATCAAAGTATCTCAGCCAATTTCTTACTTTTGGAATATAGTATATTAGTTACAATTAGAAGCTAACAGTTCCCGGAAAAGAGCTGTTCAATTCACAAACAACTCCTGTTGCTTGCTCCCACAAAAAGGTCATCTTACACTGACACAATGCTAATCAATTCAAACAGATAATCTCCAAGGTTACTCTAGGTATACATTTCAGTTTAGATTGGAGACTGTGATTCTACAGCCCTGGGGATTAAAATACTTATGTTCTTTCCTAGTGATGAGAAGGCCAGATGAAGAACAATACGCAATCTTACCGCCTATTGAATTTTGTTCCATCCTCGCAGACTGCTACAGAAGAACCCATTTTAAAAAATGCCAACATACAAGCTACTTGACTCTTTTAGGGTACAATATGACTATACAGGTGTCATTGTCTTCTCTGAGATCAGACCTCAAAACTGACAAGACCTATTTGTTGGAGAGTCTCAGACAGCTGTTTTTAATCTACAACCACATTAGAAACACCCTTTTTTATTATGGCTGAGATGCAAAATGAAGTGATGAAAATATCTACCAACACAAAACAATTACCAGGGCATTTATGATACAGTAGGCAAAGGCTAATCAGAGAGAAAAATCGAAAGAGCTCAATGGAGAAACTGAGAATGCATCCACATGTTCTGATTTCTCACTCTGAATAAGCATTGCATAACAGCAATCCAACTATGATAAAACCTTCAATTTAAGAGAATGAAAGCCTGAACCAAGCTTAGGCATCCAGATATAGAGGAACGGCAACAACGGCAGCCAACAGGGCTTCTTGTAGATGAGAGGTGCCTAGGTTCCTAACTAGATATATTGGTAGAGTAACATTGTGAGACACTACACAAACCCTATCACATGGTCTTAAGGATCAGAAGACTTACCAGTGTTTTGTTACTGTAAATCATATCCATCATGAATTTGTATTTGCATCATCATTCATAACCTCAGTGTGTCAGGAACGGCAACAACGGCAGCCAACAGGGCTTCTTGTAGATGAGAGGTGCCTAGGTTCCTAACTAGATATATTGGTAGAGTAACATTGTGAAACACTACACAAACCCTATCACATAGTCTTAAGGATCAGAAGACTTACCAGTGTTTTGTTACTGTAAATCATATCAATCATGAATTTGTATTTGCATCATCATTCATAACCTCAGTGTGTCATCTCTTTGGCATATCACAATCAGTACATTTATGAGGATTTTCTTACATTAAAACTATGCATATCACAATCAGTACATTTATGAGGATTTTCTTACATTAAAACTATTTACAGAACCACACAAGACATGTCTCGAGTATCAAATACATAAAGGAATACATAAAGGTGCATGGGCATTATGAACTGGATACTGCATTTTGAAGATTCTGATTCATATGCTGCTGAAAAAAAATACTTTCATCTCCAACAACTCCATGGACAATTTACTTCCTCTAAAACAGTCTAGGAGAACAGAAATCATACAAATAACTAAATATCATACAATAAACATGAAGAGAGAATAAAAGGAATCCCATGGCAGGAGAATGCCATTACTTACAGTATCAACATTCAACAATACTCATCAAGATTCAAAACAGGACATGAATGAACAGCTATAATACCAGCCCTCCTGTTACCACAAATAAAATGGCGAGTTTACAAAATGCATACCATCTTAGTGATGCAATATTCTACAGGTTATAGTCACAGTCTCCTTTAAGCTTCTATTCAAAAAACTTAGAAATATCAAACACTCGAATACCAAATATAATCCTTGAAATAAAAAATAAATGTATATGGAAGTCTAAGTACACATTTTTTAACCCTAGGACTCTACCTATGGGACAAAACCATTTTTAGTGAATCATTAAAATAATTTTTCAAGTGATTTGCAGTTGACCGAAAGCCTTGTTTTAAAAACCAGTGAACCGGAACCGGAACCGGCCGGTTTTACAGGTTTGATGGTCGACCGGTTCAAACCGGCCAATAAACCGAACCGGTTGGCCGGTTTATGACCAAACCGGCCGGTTTGGTGCCTAAAACCTAAAACCCCCTAAAACCTAAAACCTAAGTAACAGAGATGTACTTGGCTCGTGTTTTCTCATGCAAGTTGGAGTTGTAAGGTGTTTTGGTGTACAGCTGAGGGTTATTTTGCCTTGCTAATGCTATTTAAAGAGGTCCCCACCCCCTCCATTTCACCCACCCTAGTAATTAATGGTAATGTTAAATTCTTAAAGTAAATGAATGAAAATGAAAGATAAAGGAGAAAGATTGCAATGTTTCCACTAGATTCTATCATGTATGAGGGTATGGAACTGACATTTAAAATGTCACGACCCCAGTAAAAATGTACCCTTCACTCAAGTATAAACTCTTCTATTGAACTCTTCTATTTGTCGTCATGTCAGGTGACTTAGTAGTGTATGTGCACACCAACCTCCGTCTTATATACAGGAAGAGAGAAGAGTGGTTGAAGGGAAAGACAAAGATGTGGGATGTGTTTTCTGATGATATGGGTTTGAACAACAGTGTTGAGTTGGCATTAGCCAACTTGGGATCTTAATGAACTAGTGCTAGTGCCGGTCACTTTTGATGATGGTGATTCTCTTGAGAGGTCATCCTCCAGAGTCCACATCAACAAATGCACAAATTGCATTGGATATAGGGGAGGAGGAGAGAGCAGTGGTAGTGATGCCAATCTTGATGATTATGACATGGAGGACTACTGACAGTCACGACTAATGAGCTATGAGATTCTTCCATCTACGGTTCTAGTATCTACCCTATGGCTATTTTGTATATGTCATTGGCATTCCCACCTATAGTATCAGTGACTCTAACTTAGTATGTTATTTGATGTTGTAGAGGCCATTTAGAGCCTCCTTGATTATGTATTTATGTTCCGATCTCTAGATATGTATTGCACTT
>ML789880.1:296892-331049 GCA_009831015.1 Picea engelmannii | reverse complement strand
TTTTTTTCGTTAAAATTTAAATATTTTATGTATTTTTTTAAAAACCAGTTCATTGAAACCGGTTTGACCGGATTATTACCGGTTCCAGTTCCGGTTCAAGTTGGACCCTCGACCGGTTCTGGTGCCGGTTCCGATTTTTAAAACTATGGCCAAAAGCACTTATTTTCCCTCTTCAAACTCATCAGATATAATGCATTCAACTCTTAAAACAATGTGATAAAGCTAAGGGATATGTTGCAGTTAATTGTGCTTCCCTCTTCTCTTTTTTAAGGAAAATACACCATGATTTTTAGTATATATGTTGCATTGACCGCTTACAATGTAGCTGCCTACATACAAGCAGTTCCTCCTTTAAAGGATTTATATAGTCCCGTTGAATTTATATGCTTGACCTGATATTTAAGATATTCTGGATATGTTTTATATCGGTTGTATAAGACAAACCGATATAAAACATACATAGCCAAAGACAAACATTTCCGTTTATTCAATATTTACTCTTCTTCTAATTTCAGTAGAAAGCGTGGAATTCATTGTTTATTAAAAAAATTAGCAGAAATGAAAACAGGTGGGGGCATCAGCCCCCATTTTCAGAAAACTAATCACAGTTATTCAATTTTTGTATGATAAGCTAAAGAATGATTCTGCTTGAATTTCATAATAGCTTCAGAAGTTGTCATCTATCAATTCAAGGGTTCTATTGGTGATTGATGAAGCAATATACAACAGTTTAGATGTTCAGGCTTTTGGCGAGGATGTGGCTTCAGGTACAAATAGGTAACATGTTCTTTGCACTAGAACTGATATTTTCTGAGACACCAAAATAACTAACAATGCTAAAGATACCAGAATATCAAACTGTTATAGAACTGTGCTTCGAGAACAAAAAAAGCTCAGAGGCTTTTGTTGAGAATTATAGCTCAGACAGGAACTACCGCACAGGTTCCATGTGAACATGCAAGAAGTAGTTCGAAATATTTTCGAAAAGTAATTCTATTTTCTAAAAGTGATTCTATTTTCCAAAAATAAATTCTATTTTGTAATTCACTTTAGTTAAAAAGTGGAAGTCTTATTTTTAGCAGTTGAGTCTAAAAAGTATAATTCATACATGCATGGCTTAGACTAGGAACAATCTCAAAAATAAATAGGGTTTTGATCTCAGCTAAAACTATAAAGACAGGTCAAGATAGAGAGTTCAAACACGTTCAAACACACCTGAACACTTGCATAGTTCAACAGGTTGAGCGACGGAGAGGGAGAGAGAGTAGGCAGCCAGGAAAGAGACATTTCCGGCAGCACATAGTCCCATGCAGTCATCCCATAGAGACAGAGTCGTACCAGCATCTGTACAGCCTGTATGAATCAACCGTGCAACCGTACAGCAGGCCATACTCTCCCAGAAGGTTGTTTTGTTCGGTTTGATGTGTTTTTTGGTATCTGTGAGGTGCTGTTTTTGGGGCAGCTTGTGGAGGTTTCCTTGTAACTTTTTCAAAGGATTGAAAAGCTAGTTTTGAAGGAGTAATTCCCTGTGTTGGGTGAAATTAATTTTTATACTTCTGCTATTTAATTTCCAACTATTGTGTGATTAATACTATGGTCTGAAGTTTATTTCTGCAGTAATTAAATTCAGCAATCTACTTTTTTGATTGAGATCACAAGGACTTTAGTCACCTAGATCTTGGGGTTTTCACAGCTTTCACTTGGCAATAATAATGAGAAACAATCACAAACATCAAGTCGGTGAAGAACTCGAAAAATTAAAAAGTTCACAGCCCTTCTACCACATCTGGATGGCTCCAAACACCTGCACTTCAAGGAAAAAGGTTTAAGGATAAACTCAATGACTGGTTAAACAAAACTAAGGCTATTTTGCAGATCAATTCTTGTAGGAGATAAATCCTGTTCTATACCAGCTTCCATACAAATATACAGATTATTCAGTACTGAATTCTAAGGAAATATGTAGTTATTGAGGAAAACAGGTACTTTTAAATAAATGACTGGGTGGTTTTGTTTATTGATTAAATACACTTATTTCTGAGATTTAAGCTAGTGACCATCTAAGCTCAATCATATCAGAGCATAGTTTTTAAACTCGGAACCAGACATCAACTAGGTCACCAATCAACTCAGACTCAGATTGACTTAAACCGATCTGATTTCAATGACTTGGTTCACTTAAAAAACATTAAATAATTTAATATTTTTAGGGCAGTTATAACCAACAGTATAAAATTGCAGAATGTTACCATAAATGCAAACAGAAGTATTTCACCCACCAGGGACCTCTTAAGGTTTATTTTTTAACCATGGAATTATGCATTCATAAGCAGAATATAACAATCAATATCCATAGAGAGATACAGTTGTGACAGCGAGTTCATTCCATCATCAATAGAGCATAAAAGAAGTGAACAGTATAACCCACAACAGTGTTTTAAAAGATGTCAAGCTCAGATATCAAGAGAGTACCAGTGTTCAGGTCACGTTTACTACCATATACTCAAAACAAATTACAACCAATAAGGTCAATGATCATATAATAATATTCATAGCGTAACACCACAGGATTCTCAAGGAAAATTTATGAGGCTTGTGCAAAGAGATAGTATTTGATCCACAGGAAAATATATCAGTCCTCGGAGCATTATATACCATGTGTTTAGGGCAGATCATCACCACTTGCTGATCTGAGATGAGAAAAACAGTGAGGGGTAAAGTAGAAATGGTTAATCTTTCGAGATTTTATGTCATGCATTTCGAGTATTACCAAAGGCATCATAACTCTGTAGTAAAGGAAACGCACAGGGAAGTTATGAAAAGAGTGTGACATCAAAATACAATTAAACTGATTTTTTAACTTACAGTCCACACAGATGGGTCTGGAATCGAACTGGCCGAGTAGGCACTGACTTGGCTGGATCAGTACCAAACCGGTCACCGAGCCAATTTGAAGGCCAGTTTGAATCAGCCAGCTATCCACTCAGCCGGTTTGCCGAGTTGATATCCGCTCGGGCCGGTTCTAAAAACACAGTATCAGAGTATAGACTTTCACATCTTCAGGATTAAGTAAAATCCTACCATAAACCTCACAGTATTTAGGGGGCAACTGCTGTTTAGGTTTGGAACAACTACAGATCTGTGAGGATTACAATGCAAAGCCTTCTTCTCTATCGCTGTCTTAAAGTCACGGACACATGAAATAACAACTGATATGCAATTGGGATTTTGAGTTCAATAAGAATACTAAATTTCAACTGAATGTGGAAACTGGAAACACAAGCAGTTCTGAGACACATTATGTGCAATACATTGCATATTACTAACCATGTTGTGATCATGGAAAGGGTAAATCAGCTCAGTAGAAAAAGCAAATCCAAACTAAAACAATAGATAATATCACACAACCGATCCACCAGCAAAACAAGATGCCAGACAATAATGCATTGATCGATTCACAGCAGAATCACGAATCAAAAAAACAAATACAATTCAAAGCTTATGACTACTAATACCTTGTCTTGGAAATTATATCCTGTAATAGTTAGAATTAGAAAATTGTCCTGAGGGCTGCAACAGCCAATCCTCACTGTTGTGCGTAAAGGTTGAAGATACTTATAAAAACACCTTCTGAAGGATTTCTAAAAATTCAGAAGCTGATACTCTTCTTCACGAACCTTTCTCTGCATACAAGCTAAGCACTCTACCTGACTGTCACGATGTCATCAATCTTCAAAATCATCCGAACACATTCTGTTGCCAAGGATATTGCACTAGTACTCACCAGCAGCGGCTGAACAACATTCTCTTCCAAGATGTTTGTTATCTGCCCCTTCCTCACGTTAATGCCTGTGTTTATCTCACCATTCGCATGCCGATTCCGAAGCTCTGTGACAATAGCAATTGGATTCAGCCCTGCATTTTCAGCCAGAGTATATGGAATTACTTCTAGTGCTTCAGCAAATCCACGAATACAATAACTCTCCATTCCCTGCAAAGTTTTCGCCCACACACCAAGCTGCCTTGACATTTCAATCTCCGGTGCACCACCCCCGGCAATCAAAAACCTCTTGTTGACAAGACACCTGACAACGCAAAGCGCATCATGCAAACTTCGCTCTGCCTCATCCAAAACCAACTGATTCGACCCCCTGACCAGCACTGTTGTTGTCCGCCCCATGTTCTTGATCCCAGTAACCTTCACAATCCTCTCATCCCCAACCGTTATCTCCTCCACGATATCGGCATGCCCCAGCTTCTCTTCCCTAAAATGCTCAATATTCGAGATAGGCAAACAGTTCAGTGTCTTGGTAATAAACTCGATATCGTCCCTCTCCACGTCCTTAACAACCAAGATCTTCGCCTTCGACAAATAGTGCAACGAGAGATCGGTCACGGCATCGCGCAAGATACTCTTCTGAATCAACAGCACATTGCAGCCAGTGGCCTTGATTTTCTTGATTATCCCGAGAATATAATTCCTCTCCTCCTTCAAGATCCTATCCATCATGGTATAATCTGACACAACTATGTTCTGCTCAATGTCGGTCTTGGGAGGCGAAATTTGAAACTGGATGACTGCAATCTTAGCATTCTCAACCCTAGTTGGCCCTCCGGCAGTATGGCTAACCTTCTTATCAAAGACCAAACCCTCGACCATCTCCGTATCGTCGACAGTCCCCCCCAATTTCTTGACAACCCTGATATCCCTCAAATCCACGACATCGGGCTTCGCAGGGTCGACCACATTCAGGACTGCATCAACAGCTAAAGGAGCGAGAAGGGAAGAGTACTGACTTACCACTTTGCTGTTCAGAGAAGTGCTCGCGCTCTTCACCAGGGACTCCCGGTCCGTCAGCTGCACCGGCACCGACATTGCCGTCAAGACCTCGACGGCCTTCTCCGACGCCTTATGGAAGGCCTCCGAGATGATTGTCGGGTGAACCCCCTTGTCGAGCAAGTTCATGCACTGCTTCAGGATCGCCCCCGCCACAACCACGACCGTCGTAGTGCCGTCGCCCGCCACGATGTCCTGGGACTTGGAGAGCTCCACCAGCATCTTCGCGGCGGGCTGCAAGACCTCCATCTTGTTCAGGATCGTGGCTCCGTCATTGGTGATGATGACATCGCCCGTAGCAGTGCAGAGCATCTTGTCCATGCCCTTGGGGCCCAAGCTGGTTCGGACCGCATCGGCCACGGCCTTCGCGGACACGATGTTGGCCTGCCGGATGTCGTCCTTGCGCTTGTTATCGACGTATTTCTCTGTCTTCGCGGGGCCTCGTGGATGCGCAATGGTCGCCATTCTTGAGGTCGTTGGAGAGGTCTTGGATGGCCTGTCAGATGAAGATATTCTCGACTTCGGCAGTCGGAAATCGAACTATATTTTGAGGTTCTAAAGCGTAAACCCTGCAGGTTCTGCTACAAACCCTAAAAACCCTAGTTGCAGTGTTATTTTGTTTCTTCGCTCGTCTAGGGGCTTCTGAGATCCTCCGTTTTTTCCTTTTATAGATTAAGAAAGTAATAGTAATAAAAATAACATAAACAATGATATATAGAAGGCGGTTTATTTAAAATTCAAAAGTTTACGTTAAAGCGTGAGTAGCATTGGCATCCTCGTTGCACCTCATATTTCTCTAGAGGTTGCGCGCTTTAATGAGGAAGTTTGGTATTTTATTGTTTACGATGTTAATTTATCTACCACCATGTCCATGATGAGAGGAGTTGCGCTAATGAGAAGTTTAACTTATAGGGTATGTATATCTTCGTAGACTTTATCGGTGAAATTGTTGGGGGAGGGGTCCCTTGTCCCACAAACAAGGGGGTCTCATACATCAATTTGGTGTGGCTTGGCTATGACCTTAAAAAATAGATTATTATTATTGTTTGAGAATGGATTTGGTTATGTATAAAGAGGGAGAATAACACAAAATCATCATTTTGGGATGCTTATTGTAGTGGACAACGTTGACAAATTTGTGATGTTGTGAATGTGTCGATGTTTATAGTCAACAAGTTTTAGAGTTGCATCTCAATCATGTGATTTCAAAGTTTGGTTGGGTTAATAATAATAATAATCTATTTTTAAGGTCACGGTCAAGTCATACACCAAATTGGTGTATGAGACCTCCTCTGCCCAACGATTTGACTGGTAAAGTCTACGGAGGTATGCATACCCTATCCCTTCTGGATTTGAACTTGTGACATTGTCATGTCACCTTCGCACGTGACATTTATTGCAAACACAATCCTCAAATAACATAAGCGTGACATTTGTTGCAAACACAATCCCCAAATAACATAATTATGATGGCATGGATGGATCATTGAACCCAATATCACACATGGAAGACCAAAGTGATAAGAGCGTGTGATCTTCCTATTTGTGTGTCTTCGTTTTTCCAAATGTTATACAATCATATAACCTAGAAAATATAAGCAGAAGGGAAACGAAGTGTCTCGTATTCTCTCAATGGATTTTTTTATCTCTTACCCCTTATCTTTAAATTGTAAAGGGGTTGATAATTGGTTTATTCTTTGTTGGTGTAATGCTTCGTATTGTTCACATTTGTTGTACAAATTCACAATGTGGATGAAAACTCATAGTTAACTTTATTGCCCAAATTTGATTGTGCCAATGTATGTTCCATATATGATGCAGACACCCCTTCTCCCCTCGGGGTTGCGTGACCTCACGGTCAAGGATCTTCAATTCCGAGCCGAATTGGCTCTCTGAGACCTTAATGGCCTCACTTATGAATTAACACAGGCCCTTTTTATCCTTTGGTGCAGGCTCTATGGCACCCGCGACCTCTTGCTTCACGTTGTTGAACTCACAGGTTTTGAGGCGCAAGCTCTTTTCCCGTTAGCCCTCTCCTGCATATGACCTTGGGCTATATCCTTGCGTAAACACACGATTGTGAGCGCGCCCAAGAGTCGTTTGGGATCAAACTACTTTTCGCCCCGCAATTCACCTCGAGCCGCCACGTGTTTTTTTTCCAAAACTGTGGTCTCGATTACAACCCGCCCTCAACTTCTTAAAACTCACGCACATTTTGTCCCCGCAATGCGAGGTGACCGTCGATCTCACGATCTTCATGGTGCTTCTAAGCGGATGACCGAGATCTCCCTCTTGGAAACCAACAGTTCATATCTACCTCTCCCAGATCGACGATTGTGATTGTTTCGGAATTCTCAAATCTCAAACTTTGTTTTCCTTTGCAAGGCAATCTTCCGGAGCGAAAGATCTGTTGACACCTATCCCTTTCGATCAACGGTTATGATCCGTGTGAGTCCTTGGGCTTCGGGTTTTTCAAGTCTCAAACTTTACTCCTCTCGAAATGCACAGAGTTCTGCCACGCGCCCTCTTGAATCGGACGATGGGGATTTACTTCAGATGATCCGACGATCGACGTTTGCTTCGAGTCTTTACCCAGAATCCACAAATCCATGCCACATGTTCTCCAGATCTGACGGTTTAGATCTACTTCGAATAATCCGACGGTCGACGTTTACTTCGGGTCTTTACCCGGAATTCCTAGATCCACGCCACATGTCCTCTAGATTTAACAATTGAGATTCACTTCGGCTCTTCGGGCTTCGGGAGTTTCAATTCTCAAACTCTCGTTTCTTTAAGAGGGATTTCTCTGAAATGGCAGATCACCTGTCATGTGTCCTCCTCGATCAACGGTTATGCTTCCACTTCGGGACTTTGGTCCTTTCAACCAAATCAACGATCCTTCGGCTCTCTTCTCGATCAATGATCGAGATCTCTTTCTGCAATTTTTCCTCCTCCTTGTCCACAAACTTTTGAAGTTGCAGATCTCGTGCCACCTGTCCTCCTTGACGATGGACGGCCCCAAATTACTTCGGGACTTCGAAACTTTGGCAGGTTCTTTCTCCTACATTTGCAAAGCGTTAAGGCTCGCGCACCTTGATTTGATCGGATGGTTGTTGGTCCTCTAAATCGGTGATCTAACAACCACTGTCACTCTCCCTCCTGAGCTTCTGACTTCCTCTGACTTAGAGGATTTTCTAAGTATCCAAAGGTCCCGGCCTTTGTTCCTACTACAAGTCCATCCCTTAGGCCTCGTATGTACTTCTGGAAAGCGTTATATCTTCTGAGCTTTCTCGCCTTCTGTTCCTTTGACTTCTTACGGAGTCACTTCGACACTTAGCCGAATTTTGGATCTGTGCACTCCTTGCAACAGATTCTTACGCAAGGTTTGAGTTCTTGCGGATGACTGTGCACGTCTTGCAGCAGTCACTTTTCACTCCTTGCAAAGGAAACTCTACGCTATCTCTTCTGAGCTTGTGAGTCAAAACAGACTCTGTCGATGCACACCTTGCACAGACTCAATCGAAGAGAAACGATTTTAACTTATGCAAACATTTCAAAACTTCATATACTCGTAACGAGATTCATTCATTCATGAAAGCAACAATAACAGGGAATTGCAAAACAATCATAGCATCACGCATTTGGATCAATTTTCCTATGTTAAATTCATTCAAATGTAAATGGCTACAGCTATGAAAAACGATAACTGAATCACAACAATCTCCTATCCAATTTGCAGCAACCTCATTTAGGCATACCATGCATCTACATATACAAGAGGTCCTCTAGGGTTCCCTCCGACTACATATCCTATCGTAGTAACAGCTAACAACTACTCAAGCTCCGTTACATCCAAGACTAAGAGTGAAACTCCCAGACCTCTCGCGATCATTTAGTTTCTGAGCGTTTCGCTCTTCTTCAATCATCCGTTCAAAACAGATCTACAGAAAAACGCCAGTTTTTAGATTTCTTTTAATTAAAAAGGCGCATTATGGTGTTGTGTTGTCCCTCCTCGTGGGCTTTGCTAACGATGCTCCTACATCGTACTCCACTGCTGGGAAAATCATGAGCTCCTTCTCATGGCTCCCTCTGCCATGTTGTTGAGATCCTCCAGGGTCCCATACTTTCTCTTGGAGTTGTTCATCTGCTCCTTTTCTTTGTTGCTTCTTTTGCCATGTTTCTCCTGTAGGTTTTCTTTTGTCTCGTACTTCTCTGATGACTGTTTCTTGTGTTGCCTCCAACATCAATCTCTTTATCTCCTCTATTTCTCTATCTAGCTGGCCCATTGGTTGGTTTTCCCCCTGTAGTATGCTCTGTTGACTCTTCTCTCCATCAATTTCCAACTTGACTAGTTCGATAAGATGCTTTTGCATTTTTACCCTTCTCTCCAGAGCCTCCAACTCTTCACACAAATCAACAAGATCCATGTTATTTGTTGCTTCCTCCTCTATTACAGGTTCACATTCTACAGTTATCACTTGCTTAGCTTCCTCACTAAAAAATTTAAGCCATTCCTTTGAATGCTCTTCTCCCCCTGCTGTAGATCCTAATTCTACAGTTGCATTATGTTCATCTCCTTGGTTGAAATTTTTTAGCGATTCCACTGAATGCTCTTCTTTATCCATCTCTTGGGCACATTGTAATGTGTGCTCTCCCTCCCCCGTGTCAATCTGATCAATATGATCCCTCATGTTATCTTCATCTCATGTGGCACTAGTTGGCCACTCTGTTGCAGACTCCATTTCTGCAGTCTCACCACTGAGTTGTTGCTCAACTTCCTCCTCTGACAGATTGACTTCTGCCATCTCCTCTTGTGTTGGTTCAACTCCAACTTCCTCCAATTACTCTCCAGGCTGGTATGCTCCTCCACCGGTTTCCAACTTAGCCTGTTGGATATGCCTACTCTGCATATTTATCTTTCTCTCATGGGCTTCCAATTCCTCATACAAATCAGCAAAATCTATGTTGTTCGCTTCCTCTTCTGTTGCAGGCTCCAATGTTGTAGTGATCTCATGTTCAGCTCTCGGGTTGAAAATTTTGAGCAATTTTGTTGAATGCTCTTCTCTTGCAATCTACATGACTGTCTCCTGGCAGCCATCTTCTAGTTTTGGATTGTCCAACCAATCCTCCAACATCTTCAGCTCTTGCTCCCATTGAATGAGAATTTCATCTGAATTCTCCTCTTTTTCTGTTGGGGCAAACATCAGTGTATGCTCCTCCTCCTCTTCTTTGACAGTCCTTGTTAGTTGTATTTCCTCTGCTACACCTACATCGCAGACACAGTTAGATTTAAAAGAATTTGGCTCCATGGCCTCCTTCTTGGATTCTTGTTGCACCACCTCCTCATGCGCAATGCTTGTATTAGCCTTCGCTGGACTATTTGGTAGGAATATTTGAATTCCCCCAATGATCATAACACACCTTTGATCTTCTTCCATCGACACTCCTTGTTGATATGAACTCTCAGCCAAGTTCATATCTTCTCCCTTTCCCACCTGGCAGTTTATGAGATCACCTGATCTCTCTACATTGCCCACCTGGCAACTTGAACTTCCATCACTACCCTCCTGGCAGTCTATGAGATCATTCACTAATCTCCTTCCATTGCCCACCTGGCAACTCGAAAGTTCACTTCTACCCCCCTGGCAGTTTATGAGATCCTTAACTGATCTCTTCTCCTCGTCGTCACTGAGATTCCTCCCAATCTCTGGTTCACATATGTGAATCACTTTCTCCTCTGTGTCGCTGAGGTTTTCAGTATGCCTCAACCACTTCTTTAACAGTTGTTGTTGTCCTCTGGCTACCAACAATTTATGGACAGGCCACTTCACTTTCCTCTTTAAAGGCCATTCATATGTCCAGTGCACCTTTGTCTCACGTTGCATCTTCAATGCTAGCTTTTCCATCCTTTATCTTATCTCAGTGAGCTCCTTGTTAATTTCTACTTTACTTTTCTGCTGGTGGTCTCCTCTTCGACCATGCTCATGGCCTTCAGTAGCCATCTTCCTCTTACCTCAGCCCACCTGGTTGTCCACCATTTGGTGCACCCTTGCAATAATCTTCACAGAGCATCAGTACTTTGTCTTCTCCTTCACCTGTTGTCTACAGGTGAACTCCAACTTCTTATACCATTTGATGTCATCAGATTATCTCTATTCACCTTTTCACCTTGCCTACAATTTGCAGACACAATTCAGCTCTTGATACTACTTGATGTAGTCAAATTGTCTTCTCTATCTCCTTTGTCTGAAATCTACAGAAAAATCAACTCGGATACCTCTTGATGGTATCAGACTATATCCTTTATCTCTTTTCCTCTTTTGCCTGCTGTCTACAAGCAAAAAATCAGCTTTGATACCACTTGATGGTATCAGAGTATCCCATGTCACCGTCTTGCCCTTTGTCTGATGTCTGCAACAAAATTTCTGCTCTGATACCACTTGATGCATAACCCCCCTTCTCCCCTTGGGGTTGCACAACCTCCCAGTCAAGGATCTTCAATTCCGAGCCGAACTGGCTCTCTAAGACCTTAATGGCCTCACTTACGAATTAACACAGGCCCTTTTTATCATCTGGTGCAGGTTCAATGGCACCCGCGACCTATTTCTTCACGTTGTTGAACTCACAGGTTTCAGGCGCAAGCTCCTTTCCCGTTGGCCCTCTCCCACATATGACCTTGGGCTATATCCTTGTGTAAACACACGATTGCAGGTGCGCCCAAGAGTGGTTTGGGATTAAACTACTTTTCACCCCGCAATTCACCTCGAGCCGCCACGTGTCCTTCTTCCAAAACCATGGTCTTGATTGCGACCCGCCCTCAACTTTTTAAAACTCACGCACCTTTTGTCCCCGCGATACGAGGTGAAAGTCGATCTCACGATATTGACGATGCTTCTAAGCGGACGAATGAGATCTCCCTCTTGGAAACCAACAATTCAGATCTACCTCTCCCAGATCGACAACTGTGATCGTTTCGAAATTTCGGACTTCGAAATTCTCAAATCTCAAACTTTGTTTTCCTTTGCATGGCAATCTTCCGTAGCGAAAGATCTGCTAACATCTGTCCCTTTCGATCAACGACTGTGATCTCTGCGGGTCCTCGGGCTTCGAGTTTTTCAAGCTTCAAACTTTACTCCTCTCAAAATGCACGGAGTTCTACCATGCGTTGTCTTGAATCAGACGATGGGGATTTACTTTGGATGATCCGACGATCGACGTTTGCTTCAGGTCTTTACCCGGAATCCACAAATCCATGCCACATGTTCTCCAGATATAACGGTTCAGATCTACTTCGGACAATCCGATGGTCAACGTTTACTTCGGGTCTTTACCCAGAATCCCCATATCCACACCACCTATCCTCTGGATCTAACGATTGAGATTCACTTCGGCTCTCCAGGCTTCAGGAGTTTCAATTTTCAAACTCTCATTTCTTCCTAAGGGATTTCTCTGAAATGGCAAATCGCCTGTTGCATGTCCTCCTCAATCAATGGTTCTGCTCCCACTTCGGGACTTTGGTCCTTTCAACCAGATCAACGACCCTTCGACTCTCTTCTCGATCAATGGTCGAGATCTCCTTCGACGATTTTTCCTCCTCCTTGTCCACAAACTTCCGAAGTTGTGGATCTCGTGCCACCTATCCTCCTTAACGATGGACGACCCCAAATTACTTTGGGACTTCGGAACTTTGGCATGTTCCTTTTCCTGCGTGTGCAAAGTGCTAAGGCTCGTGCACCTTGATTTGATCGAATGGTTGTTGGTCCTTTAAATCGGTGATCCAACGACCACTGTCGCTCTCCCTCCTAAGCTTCTGACTTCCTCCGACTTAGAGGATTTTCTAAGTATCCAAAGGTTTCAGCCTTTATTTCTCCTACGAGTCTGTCCCTTAGGCCTCGTTTATACTTCTGGAAAGCGTTATCTCTTCTGAGCTTTCTCGCCTTTTGCTCCTTTGACTTCTTACGGAGTCACTTCGACACTTAGCCAAATTTCGGATCTGTGCACTCCTTGCAGCAGATTCTTAAAGGTTTGAGTTCTTACGGACAAATGTGCACATCTTGCAGCAGTCACTTTGCACTCCTTGCAAAGGAAACTCTACGCTGTCTCTTCTAAGCTTATGAGTCGAAACATACTCTGTCGACGCACTCCTTGCAAACTCTGTGCACACCTTGGACAGACTCAATCGAAGAGAAACGATTTTAACTTATGCAAACATTTCAAAACTTCATATACTCGCAACGAGATTCATTCATTCATGAAAGAAACAATAACAGGGAATTGCAAAACAATCATAGAATCACGCATTTGGATCAATTTTCCTCGGTTATATTCATTCAAATGTAAATGGCTACAGCTATGAAAAACGATAACTAAATCACAACAATCTCCTATCCAATTTGTAGCAACCTCATTTAGGTATACCATGCATCTACATATATAAGAGGTCGTCTAGGGTTCGCTCTGACTACCTATCCTATCGAAGTAATAGCTAACAACTACTCAAGCTTTGTTACATCCAATATTGGGAGTGAAACTCCCAGACCTCTCGTGATCATTCAGTTTCCGAGCGTTTCACTCTTCTTCAATCATTCGTTCAAAACGGATCTACAAAAAAATGCCAGTTTTTAGATTCCTTTTAATTGAAAAGGTGCACTATGGTGTTGTGTTGTCCCTCCACGTGGGCTTTGTTGATGATGCTCCTGCATCAATATATGAATTGATTTGTGTATGATTGGCTTATTAATTGTTATGACATAATATGTTAAAGACCGCGTATGTTAAGTTGAGTTCATTACGACTTCTCATTGTGGTTATCGCAATTTCGCAAATGCACTCTCATTTGGATAAATTGGTATAAGAGCATGGTTCTATGCATAGTTATTGGAGTTTCTACATGGTTTATAGCAAATACTCACTCTCATGCAAAGAAACAAACGAAGAACAATTTGCAAATTAGTCGCATTAAATAGCTCAAAATAGGAGTAAAACAATCTCATTGGCAAAGTTGAGAGCATGGATGGACAATTGACCAGTGTTGCTCATTTGATGTAGACATTTGCAACCTTTGTCACATCAATGTGTCTTACCATCCACTAGAAGCCCCTCATAACCAATCTGGACCTGAAATCAAGTGATGAAAGAGGAGATTTGTCATTGAATGTGGGTTCCTCTCTCAAAGTGGAAACCAACATGGAGATTTGGTCCTACAATAGTGAGGTGGACACCATGCAACTTGATGATTCATCAAGGCAACCCAATTCCTTTTATGAATTTCAATAGTTCAGTAACGAAGACAAAGTTGCTTTCAAAAGCTATGCTTGCACAAATAAGCTTTCCTATGAATTTGTTTGAATAAAAACAACCACTCAATTCCACTCAAGCCATGATGGGACAAGCTCAAGATCGCTGTCAAATACAAATCCTATCTCATTAATTATTGGAAGGAGAAACATCAATAATGGTGGTACCTGTGATAGAGGTCCAACCAAAGGATCGATGTCTATGTCTAGGAGTCTAATATTTATATAATATAGCTTGGAGTGATGGACAAAGAAGAAAAGTTAGTCAACGAATTCATTAATAGGATGATCATGCTAGTTCAAAAGGAACTAGAGATGTTTGACATCCACATTCTTGAAAGGGCATGTCATAAAGGTAAGTTAGCAAAGGGGGGAAATAGTTGGAGGAATCTAAATACCCTTATTAGTGTTAATTATAGTCATGGAAAGAAGATAGGTGCAAAAGATGCCATGACCAAGAAGCCATTGAGCAAGACCATGAATAAAAAAAAATAACTCAAAATTGACAAAGGATGGATGGAGTTCATCAATAACAAAAAAGACACCCTTCTACAAGTATTGTAAGCACACGGGACATGTAAAGATGAGTGCAGTGTAAATTGCACGTTGTGTCATAAGTCTACCATGATAAAGTGGGGAGAGAGAAATAATAGTCCCTAACACAACAATAGAAGGTATTTCCTTGATGTCAACTATCTAACCTAATCACACATACTGTGTGGTTTTTTCTCCATTAAATTCCAAATGAAAATGGAACTTGTGACCACAATTTTTTATATTAACAATAAGGTGGATCTCATCTCAAACACAATAGAAAATGAGCACAACTTCCCTGCAATTGTGCATCTTAATATATACTCTTTGTGTTGGTTCCATGAGATCAACGATTTGTGCATTTGGTGCAAATACTAAGTCAAGTTTGTCTTCTCAACAAATTACACAGATGAAATAGAGTTCAACATTGAGCCCTTTAAATGTGTGTGCAATGATTTTCAATAATCCATAGTCTTGGGATCAACATGTTATCTATGGATGGTACCTAAGTTACTAGTACATGCTTGTTAAAAATGGCAAAAGTTACTTAATGACAATGCAAGATTATCCAATTCTCTCAATTTTAGTTTATGTCATAAAAGCCCATAGACTAATCAAATCCTCAAAAGTGTTAAATTTAGAGGAGAGTGTGGCACTTTCTAATCAATGTTAAGGAAAACAGGCCTTCTTGTGTGCAATTTTAATGTGACAATATAAGTCTAAAGAACGTAACTATAGGACCACTTGATTCAATGTTGCTATGATTTCTTGCAAGAAATACATAAAATGCCTCCAAGCTACATAATTGAGCTCTCTATTTACCAA
Organism: Picea engelmannii; assembly: GCA_009831015.1. Lineage (NCBI taxonomy): Eukaryota > Viridiplantae > Streptophyta > Pinopsida > Pinales > Pinaceae > Picea > Picea engelmannii. The sequence continues at coordinate 315,557 of ML789880.1, read as the reverse complement.
TAAGGAGTTGTTATGTCGAATGGGTGATGGGGGATTCATCTTATCTCTTATTTAGCCCATCATGTATAAACTTTTGATACATTTTACTCCTGACTTGACCTTGATATAGAACAATTATGTCTTTTGATGTTTATTGATGTTATTGTGACATTGTTTTTTATCTATGCATGATTTGCTTAAATTATTGAATATGAATGTGATGAATTGTGTTCTCGGATTGTTTCGAGGACTTATGCATGCATTTCATGTGAAGACTAATGTGGTTCAAAGAATAGGAATGCAGGAAATCATATCATCGAGGACAATATCATATCCTCGTCATGTATAACTTTAAACAAAGTGCACGCTGAGCCTTTTGAGCAATCTCGTCGCTTTGCCTACTTCAAGAGCTACATCAATGGCCTCTAAGCAATTCAAATTAGTTGATCATAGGGAATTTGAATTGCACAAGGAGGCTAGGATCCCATGAAACACAACACAAATTTTAGGACTAGCTCCCATTGATCGAGGGATTGATTGGGAGTTCTATTAGGTTTCCTTTCAAGTGCAAATATGAGCATATGCTAATAGATTATAGTCTCATTCATTGTTATCATTTCTCTAGTACTATTGGTGATTAAAATTATAGTGTAAAGAATAAAACAATTTTGTTACATATTTCAGTGTTGTTTGTTTAACAAGGGTTCCATGAGCATCCTTCAGTGGGACCCACTCAAGAAGAGGATTGAGAACTCTTGTATGTATCTCTTGTTGTCTTCCAATTAGGCTTTAGTGTTGATTATAGACTTCTGTAGTAGGATTACAAACTTTTGTAGTAGGCTAGATAGTCAATTAATTCCTATTATTACCAACATTCGGTATTTTGCTTTATGTCTTTATCTTTACTTCATGTACTTCATTGCTATGATTTACTTATAATGTTCAATACTTGAAGCATGTTCGATGGGAAATCTGAGATTACTAAAAGATGTAAGGATCAACAGTCTAATAGCATCCCTTAGAATCCTAGTTCCATCAATGCATTAACCTAGTTCTTTATTCCATAACAAATTATCTGAGACGTTTGTCTACCCTTCCATGTTGTCGGGCGAGTTAGAGTGAAGATCATAAGTTAGATGGTATGGAGCAGCATGGGAATGACTTGTCAAAGTTGAGCATTTAAGTTCTGCAATTTTCATAATGTTAATTTCAGATTAGACCCATGTAGTTGCATACATGGTGCACAACACCTCATAAGTTTGCATGAACCCCAAGTTGATAATTAAAGTGATTTAAGGGATTCAATGTTTATTGCTGCAATTCTTTGGCTCGACACTTTTTGATGTCATTTTCGAGGAGATTGCTAAAGTTTCATTGGGATTAATTTGAAAATTATGAGGAAACAAAAAACTAGTAGTTCATGTTTAGTTTGCATGCATTGACCTAGGGATAAGTATAGTAGATTTTTACCAAAAACACTTATTTTTGGTGTACTTGAAGTAGGTACAAGTGATAGGAACAACAACAAAATGACTGTGAAGTAGACATACAACATACTATTGAAGAATTTTCCAATCAACCTTAAGGAGGAGCAAGGATTCTCATCATTCCTTACTCTAATTTTGTGAATCCTTTTGTTGATAGAGAAGTTGAACACAGTGAAAGATCTCAATCTCATAACACCATGGCAAGAGAAGGAGAAAAGCAACTTGAGATCTTTGAGTTCCCAATCTAGGAAATCAATGAAGAAACAATGCTGAATAATATTAATCATGCCACTCTCCCTCATTTTGGACTTACTTCATAAAACCTTAAACGCCTTTCTCTTTGAGTTTTAGTTTGTTTTTAGGGCACATGACTATGCCTTAGATGCCCAAAATCTCAAACTCTTTCCTTCTACCTTGAAATAATCATCCTTGAGGTGGTTCACGAATTTGGAAGGGAATAACATTACTAATTGTGTAATGTCCCTTTCCAAATGAGTCCTCTAGAAGACGAACAAAATAGCCTAAGTAATTCCTATGGGCTATAGTCAGTATGAAAAAGGGAATTAGTTATTTATTTAATGTCATCGGAGCGGGAATTAATTAATTTTAATAGGTGACATTGAGTAAAAAGTTAAAAAAAGGCACCTAAGTAACTATTGAGAATATGAAAAGTCACTTAAACATATTAAAAGGTAAAATGGTCACAAAAGAGTCAACCAAAGAATAAAAGGGGAAAGAGAGAGCACACTCTCTCATTTTTTACATGACATTTTCTAAAATTGCTTTGAGAGAGCTCTGTGTGGCTTTGTGAACCCTTGGGACAAAAACCCTAAGGGAGATTTTAGATATTGGTTTCGGTGGTGAGATTATCCACCATAGCCGATCCATTTGAGGAAGAGATCACTCAAATTTCTTCATTGAGCTTCATTGAGCTTCATTTGCAGTTGGGTTTATTTTCCTTGTAGTTGAGCTTTCATTATTAGTGGATGGGTTTGTTGTTGGCGACGAAGTTTGTTTGCAAAAGGTTCGAATCTCATTGAAGAGGCTGAGTTTGGGTGAAGAAAGGTCGAGCTAGGTCTGTGGGTTGTGATTTTAGAGTGTGGAGGCCAAGTTAATCTCTGGGAAGGTCAAATATCCTCAATTTGGGGGCATTATCTTGAAACTGGATGCATATCTTGGAGGGAGGCAATGCATATCTTGAAGGGTTGTGTGCCTTTGTTGGGTGGTATTTGAGGTGGTGGAGCTAAGTTCCTATCCATTAGAAGTCGAGTTTGTTGAGAGAGCTGATATATCTCCTTGTTGGTAGTGTTTCTAGTGTTGGAGGTCGATTCCTATAACTTTGAGTGAACATTTCTCTTTATGATCGCTTTGTTGGTGCGGGAAATTCATCTTACCTGTAGTTGTTGATTACTTACAAATTGGGACGATTTGTTGTGCAAAGAAGGGACTAAATATCCATTGTAGATACCTGCAGGCTTGATATTTAATTATTGGCTTCCATGTTTAATTGTTGGGATAAATTCTTCATCTACATACTTGTATCTTCAATGGAGAAATAAATAACAGGTTCCTTGCATTCTTGCTATATTACTTGTTGATATTTATGGGTATTTCCTTTGCTAAAACCGTCAATGCAATAAATATATGTGAGAGTTGGGATGGGTGTTTCGTTATAAGTTACAACAATAAATAAAAGTGTGTGTGAGCTATGTGGTTGTAAACTACTTGACGAAATATTTGTACTATTAAACTAAAGAAAATTCCAAAAAAAATTAGTCGGAATATTACAGTGGTATCAGAGCCTTAGTCCTGCCAGCCTGAGGGGATTTAAAAATTAATGAATCAAGGAGATGGAGAAGGGTATATCACCTACAAGAGTAGGAGGCAACGAGGGGGAATTTTTTTTTTCACAAAAAATAAGAGGTAGAAGAAAACCAACCAGAGGCAGAATAAGAAGAAGTTATGGGGGATCAGAATGAAGATAGGGCTTTGCAAATTTTAGAGGGTATACAAAATGGGCAGCAACAATTAGCACAGTTATTGGCACAATCGATTGCTACCAACTAGGCAAACCATAACCATGGGGGTAATAATGGTAATGGAGGCATTAGTGGACACCATGGGGGCAACAATGGTGCGAGGGCTCCCAACGGGAATAATGGAAACCATGTAGAGGTCAACAAAAACCATATTCCTGCACAAGTTGGTACCAGAACCACAGGAAGAATCATCCCCATACCACATTTACCTTAGTTCATTGGGAATCAACAATAAGAGAATCGAGGACAACAAGGTCAGGGTGAGACCTTTGATGATTATTGGAAGGATTACCAAGCTATGGGTGAGTATTTTCAGGTTGTCATGTCCCTATAGGACTATTGCAATATCAAATATAGGAACATGCCAAGGGAGGTCAATAGGGGTCATCAAAATGTTGATCTCATGAGGAAGATTGGGAAGCTCACCATCCCCTCTTTTGATGGTTCAAGCAAATCCACAACCAGGGCATGGGTTCAAAAGTTGGATACATATTTCTAGATTAACACCATGACAGAGGCAGAGGCGATTAAATTTGCTACCTTACATTTGGATGGGGAGGCCCACGAGTGGTGGTACCATGGATTGGTCACTCCAGGACATGCTACCATTACCTCGTATTTGGACTTCACATAGAGGTTGATTGAGAGGTTTGGCAGAAAAGATCTGAAGCTACATTTCAGAGAGTTGGCACAACTCAAATAGGTTGGGACATGGGACATGGAGGATGCGATCCCACAGATAAAAAAATAAATCTCCAAACTGTTCATTTCCCAAAAGAACAAAGATAAAAAGCCCTTTCAGAAAGAAGGAACAGGTAAGGAGAATATGGACGAGGCAACTTGTAATGAATTGAGGAGGAAAAAGCTCTGTTTCAACTGCAAAGACCCATGGGAACCTGGGCATAGATGTATGGGCAAGGGAAACGCATATTACATAGAAGTGCTTTCAGACAGTAAGGAGGATGAGGAAGCAGAGCATGCACGGGATTATGAGCATGACAAATCAACTGAGGAGCAGCCACAAAAGGAAGCCAAGAGTGGAGCTATTGCCACTCCATTGAGTATCCCCATATTTCACACCTTCAGGATCAGAGTTGTTGTACAGGGTCGACGAGTCACTGTATTGATTGTTGGTGGGGCAACCCACAATTTTATTGACTCGGCCTTGATGGCTAAGAGGGGGATTCCTACGATGGATTTCGAGGGATTTGATGTGGCAGTAGTCGGGGGGCATGTTATGCCCTGCACATAGAAGATATCACAACTATGTTTGACATTGGGAAACTACACAATGACAAATGACTTTTATGTAGTTGAGTTGTAGGACACCAATGTCATATTGGGGGTCCAGTGACTTGTTTCCATCGATAGACATTCGGTCGACTATCAGGCCATGGAGATGGAATTTAAAGCAGCATATGGTAGGAAGGTGGTCTTGTGAGGCATGTCAAATGATACTCCCAGGATTGTCTTGGCCAAACAGGTGGAGGGGATATTACGACATGGGTATGTTGCTTATGTTGTAGAGTGCCTGATCACTACTAAGAAACCTTCTACTAGAAACCATCGATATCAAGTGGACATCCAGATACTACTGAGTAAATATGACCAAGTCTTCAGACAGATACCTCTAGGGAGACCACCCGACATGGGATTCAAGCACACTATTGAGTTGGAGGAGGGAGCCAAACCGGTGATCACCACTCCCTACATACATCCTAAGAAATCCAAGGATGAGATCAATACCATTAAGGAGTTGTTGGAGATGGGGAATATTAGGCCGAGTTTGAGTCCATTCGCTTCTTCTGTAGTGTTGGTGAAGAAGAATGATGGCACAATGTGGATATGCATTGATTACATGGCATTTAATAAGAAGATGATAAAAAACAGGTACCCAATTCCCGGGATCAATGAGCTACTGGATGAGTTACATGGGGCGATGTATTTTTTGAAGATTGATCTTCGATCGGGGTACCACCAAATTAGAGTTAGAGAGAAGGACATTCCAAAAATTGCTTTCAGATGCCATTATGGGCATTATGAGTTTTTGGTCATGTCATTTGGGTTGACCAATGCACCAACTATTTTCCAATCCTGCATGAATCACATCTTCGAAAAACAATTGAGGAAGTTTCTATTGGTATTATTTGATGATCTCTTGATTTATAGCAAGACATGGGCGGAACACTCGAGACATCTAGAAAAGATTATGAGTATCACGGAGGATCAATCACGAGGAGCACTTGAGACATCTAGAGGAGATTACGAGTATCATGGAGGATCAATCACTATATGCCAAGGAGTCAAAATGTGAGTTTGGCATGACAAAGATCCTATACTTGGGTCATGTCATTAATGCTCAGGGGGTACAGGTGCACAGATTAAATATTCAGGCCATACTAGATTGGCCACAGCCAAAAAATATTTCACACTTGCACGGTTTCTTTGGGATTTGCAGCTACTATAGGCGGTTTGTTAAGGGGTTTTCATAGTTAGCTGCAGCGCTCACAAATATAACAAAGAAGGGGGTGTTCAGGTGGACAAACGAGGCCCAAAGGACGTTTGACAAGATGGAGGTGATAAGCATTTGTCTAGCTCTAGCACTTCCTGATTTCACTAAGGCTTTTGTGCTTGAGTGTAATGCATCGAGTGAGGGGATAGGAGCAATTTTGATGCAGTAGAAGCATCTAATAGCATACGAGAGAATAAATCTCACAAAGTAAAAGAGACTCTACTCCACTTATTCCAAGGAAATGTTTGTCATCATGCATACCTTGGCGAATTTTAGACAATACTTGGTAGGTGGAAAATTTGTGGTTAAGACAGACCATAACAACCCGAGGCACTTTCTGGGGCAAAAGGACTTGAATGAAAGGCAACAAAAATGGGTTAGCAAACTGTAGGCCTATGATTTAGACATTGAGTATGTAAAGGGAAAGAAGAATGTAGTTGTAGATGTTCTCTCCAGAAAACCAAAGGTGTTTTCACTTGCAGAGGTTTGAACTAACCGAAAATCTCAACTCTTGGTGGAATATTCCAAGAACAAATTCGCTTGTGAGGTGATGGATCGTAGTGTGCAGGATGATCGGTACAAGGTGGTTGATGACATCATCTAATACAAAGATTGTATATACTTGGTTCTAGAATCTACACTCAAGGAGAAGATCATGGAGGCTATGCACAATACACCATTGGTAGGGCATCCATGATACTTCAAAACTTACAAGCAGATCTAGGAGAGGTTCACTTGGAAGGGCCTTGAGGATGATGTACTGAAGCATGAAAGAGAGTGTGTGACTTGTCAATAGAACATGTCAGGGCAAACCCATCCTGTTGGATTGCTACAACCATTGCCCATTCCAGAGAAGAAGTGGGAAATCATATCTATGGTCTTTTTCACGGGTTTACCGAAGGTCCAAGGCATAGACTGTATATATGTAGTTGTCGATTGATTGCCCAAATTTGCACATTTCTTTACAATATCCTCTGAGTATAAGGCAACAAAATTAGCTAAGTTGTTTTTCAAAAAGGTGTTTAGACTCCACGAGTTGCCGAGGTATATTGTCAATGACAGGGACAACAAGTTTCTTAGTGCATTTTGGGAGGAGTTGTTCAGACTGGCTGGCACATAATTGACTCCCAGTGCTAGTTACCACCCTTAGATGGATAGACAAACATAGATTATGAACAAATGTCTAGAAGGGTACTTACATAACTATGTTTATGGGGAGGAGAAAGCATGGGTCAAGTGGTTGCATTTAGGGGAACATTGTTATAACACCACTTGTCATATGTCCATTGTCATGGCGCCATTCAAAGCATTATATGGTTATGATGCTCCTTCTTTCGTGGACCTAGAGTTTGGGGATAGCAAGGCTCCCAAATATAAGGATTGGATCTAGGAGAGCCAAGACATACTCAAAGCTCTCAAGGACAATCTATAGATGACCCATAATCAATGTAAGGTATATGAAGACAGGCACAGGGTCGAGCACGCTTTCTAAGTGGGGGACTTGGTGTTCTTGAGGCTACAACCATATAGACAGTCTTCCATGAATAAAAGTAGAGCATAGAAGCTTAAGCCACATTTTTATGGACCTTACAAGGTGATTCAGAGAGTTGGCAAGGTGGCTTATGAGTTGGAGTTGTCATAGGGAAGAAAAATTCACAATGCATTTCATGTTTCATGCGTAAAAAAGGAATTGGGACAACAAGTCACAACTTTGGTAGAGTTGTCTCCTTTGGATGAGGAGGGATAGCTAGTGTTGGTTACCGAGGAGCTTTTGGAGGTTAGGGAGAGAAGGTTGAGAAACAGGGTGATCTGAGAGTACCTCATCAGATGGAGAGATTTACCAGCATTGGATGCCACGTGGGAGAGTGACCAAATCGTACAACATCCAAATTTATAGTTGCTTGAGGACAAGCAATCTAAGGAAGGGAGGACTGAATGTCCCTTTCCAAATGAATCCTCTAGGAGATAGACGAAATAGCCTAAGTAATTCCCGTGGGCTATAGTCAATATGAAAAGGGAATTGATTATTTATTTAATGTCATTAGAGTGGGAATTAATTAATTTTAAAAGGTGACATTGAATAAATAGTTTAAAAAGGCACCTAAGTGACTATTGAGAATATTAAAAGTCACTTGAACTTATTAAAAGCTAAAATGGTCGCAAAAGAGTCAACCAAAGAATAAAAGGGGGAAAATAGGGCACCCTCTCTCATTTTTAACATGACATATTCTAAAATTGCTTTGAGAGGGATCTTTGTGGCTTTGTGAACTCTTGAGACAAAATCCTGTTGATGGGTCCTAGATCCCTCGATTCAACAGTAGGAACCAAAATGCCACTGAGGCCCAATTAGACTCTACAACGTTTAATAATGGAATGGTTCTCCAGATCTTGCGATCTGACCAATTTATCGATGGGATTTATGTTTTCTTATGAAGGCACTTCCTTCAGTTTGGACTATCTCTTTTTTGTATTTTTTCTTGGGTGGGACCGATATGAGATGTAAGTTTGTATAAACCAACTTGGCAACAAAACATGATTAAGTTCTAACTACTAGGGAAGAGGCTGAACTTGGGATAACCCGTTGCTCAAGCATGCAGACGACAATTTTATACCACAGGCCTAGTACTAATATGTTAACCATGTGAGCATCCAATTACTGTATGAGAAACTAATTATCATAAAGAAAACACATATGCGATAAGATAATGGCAAGCAAAATAATTCACCTACACTAATCATCGATCACATGATAACACAACGATTCATCTTCATCATTAAAGTAAAGAACAACAAAATATTGCACCACATAACTTGACAATAGATTAAATCGCTCTTACTCATTAATACATCATTCATGAAACAAGATTGGAAATAGTTCTTCTCCACGTCCAATCACACATGCATTTGATGAAAATAACTTGTCTCTGGTCCAGAAGAACTTCTCTATTAAAGGCAACTTCAAAATAATTCTTAACAACAAAAAAGAAAGAGTTTCTTGCAGCAACCATTGACCCTTACTAATTGGTCGACGTTCTTATTTATAACATAAAAGTGAACTAAAAATAACGACTAAGTGTAGTTTAAACAAAACAAAATTCGCCACGTGGCGTCATCTTCTAACAGTTTCTTTAACAGTCAACTCAAGATATCACTTGAAAGGGTGACTTTTCTCATACTCCGACCAACTGATGAACAACTCCTTGCAAGTTTGGGCCCATGGAAATCTGTGTTGTTCCATCGGAGCCGCGTAAATTCCTCTAACTTCTACTACATGCGCTCGATGCTTCACTAGACTAGTGTTTAACTGTCGTAGCACAGTTCGATCTCTAATCGGATGTTCCATAAATCGTTGCACTTGTCCTAGCGTTGTCTCAGTCACCTTCGCTAGCTCTTCGACCCATAAGGAATCTTGCTTGGTATGCGATCCGACTATGTCACACAAGTCGACGAAGTCGTCGGGGGTGTTGAACTTTGGGAGTTCGATATCCTTCATCACCTTGTTGATTTTACCCCAATGTTTCTCGCATTTGGCCCACTACTCTTGAATTTCACGGTGTGGTTCCTAAGACATCTTAGCCCAATACTCGGTTGATCGCTTCATGCGATCAAGACTGTTTTTTCTCAACTTCCGGATGTCATGTTCTTCTTTATCTCTGCCCTGTTGGACTTCATCAATGTATTTGATTCTCTCTACAACTTTCTGCGGCCTTTCATACCACTGCTCCATATCTTTGCACGTTGCAAGGGCCATGAGAGTGTCTTCTTGGAGCTCAGCTATCTTCGCAGTAAAAAGGTGTTGCTCCTTTTTGAACTTGTGGTAAGCCTCTTCGAACTCRCTTYTGAGGTAAACCGTTGTCTGAGTGGTGCCTTGATARTATTCAACCATGTGGCGCAAATGTTCTAGTTCCTTTAGGGCARCGACCAACTCTTTTTCATCCCGTCTGGCTCGATCCAGGGTAGTATCTGAGATCGCCATCCCCACGCCRATGAGCTTAGATGTTCTGACATTTTCTGTGTTTATCAAATCCTCCTCTGTAGTGATGAGGATGGAGTGATCCAACGTGATCCTCCTTTTCTTCATGGTTCTTTGGACTATGGCCTTCCTCTTTCGATCATAGGAGATTGCATAAATATCGACTACCTCRTCTACARGTTCAGGAATCTGTTGATCACCCCATGTGAGTGTGTTTCCTAGATTTCTGGTGGTGAATATYTGTTCAAGGYCGGGTTCTTGAACTTCCTCGTTGTGCTCCAAAGGCCCGACCTCTGTCTGTCGCTTGTYGGGGATCTGAGTATCGAGCGGAATAGAGGYGTTGGGAAAAGACTCRATACTTACTTGTTCATCGACCGTTGAATCGTCGATTTCCTTTTGTGGGGATCCTTCCTTTGGCTCATCCAATTCTGACTTATCCWTTGGATTGTCGGCTCGGGTCTCCGACGCTTCGGGCCTCGCTGTGTCGGGAACACTTTTAGCTTCTATTTCCTTTTGTGGGATCTCCTGGGTTTGGACCTCGGGAACAAGAGAAGAAGTCTTCTCAGGTCCCTTTTCTTCTTGGACATGCACAGGGGTCCCGCGAGATGCCTCCGGGCTCTCATCATCACTGTATATATTTATAAACTCGCTCAAAGAATTAGGCACACTTGTTTCTACAGATACCCAAGCCATCTCTGGTTGAGTCATCACACCTGCCGACGATCCTGCTGGTGGTATTGTGGATTCAAGGTCATCTAACTCGTTGATGTTATCCAGGTTTACGAAATTAGGGTCGCTTGGCCCCGCTGGGCTTTCTTCTGGGCTATCAGTCAGAAGCCTTGGAAACCTGATGAGGTTCAGGTTATCTCGCATCCGATTCATTATCTGCTAGGCTTGTTGATACATGAGTGCCCCTCTCTCCCGCGCATCTTGAGCCTCGGGGAAATTCTTGTTCTGTACCGGGATTACTTGGAAATCTTTGTTGTTTTGATGTTTTCCTGAGGAGCTTCCACCGCTTCGACTGATTCGGGTGCTATCCTTTCTTCTCTGGTCCTGAGGACTTCTTGGGCCGATTGTTCCAGGGTTGTTGCTTGCTCATCCAAACTCATGGACTTAAACCTATTTGCTTTAGGGTCAGCCATCCTTGCGACCACCTCATCCCTGTTTTGAGCATTTTCAATGAAGATCTCATCCTCAAACCTTTCATGGGCATATGGCCAGCAGGATGATACTTGTGATGCATGCTTCAGGACCAAACCCTTGGGGTCGTGCTTGTGAAAATGACCAGTTTGGAATCAGAACTCCAACTGGATTAACCCTTCTTGCTTGGCCTAAGCAGTGTCCTTTACCATGTAGAAACCAACATGAAATCCATAGGGTATGAAGGCCCTCTTCTTATATTTTACCAAAGTAGCATTGTAACCTTGCATAATGGTTTGATAATAGATTTCCCCTACTACTAGTCAATCGGGGACATATACAGGTAATAGATGGGGTGCTTCGGTGGCGTCAAAAACCCTGATGTAGGTATCGCGCTCATCCAGATACCAGTGGCCAACTTTCGATACAATCTTTTTGGCTGCATCTAATAGCCTTGGGCACTCTTTCTTGAACAACAAGAAATAAATACGTGCGATAAACTGATCACAGATGAGAGAGTAGGATTTCTTGTACCTGTTCCCACAAGATGTCGAAATATACATGGACCGGGAACTCGGAGGCGTGCCAGCTCAAATTCATTCTAATAAAGACATTCTTGGCACAGATGACGTCCAATAGATAAAAGGCCATGTAGAAGGAAGGGGTTTCTCCCTTTTTCGACGTCTGAGCCTGTCGTATGCAAGTGCTCAGTTGTTTGGAGATGATGGCACCCCAGTTAAAACCTATTCTGAAAATGGTTACCGTATAAGCTAGAGGCATCCAAGCGTTTGAAAACCTGGAGCAGTCTTTCTCCCCATGCAATCGGCAGAGGAGGGCCATTAGATAGATGTACGACTCCCGCAGGTTGGCCGTCGGGTACCAGCCGGAGGTCCGATTGGTGAAATTTTTATCTTCTCTCCACCATGAAGCCATCAACTTGCTAGTGTCATGTTTCTAATAGAAAATCAAAACAAAATCAATGTTTAGTCGCTCCTTCGACACTCTGAACTTGTAGTAATTTTGAACCTCCACTAGAAGGAAAACCCTCACACACTCGTTGTTGTCGTCATTAATCAAACATCTTTATGTGTCTGTGTGATCGATAAGCCATTTTAGGAGTTCTATTCATGGGAATACCAGAGTCCTGCTTGCCACCATGTGCAGATATGCCTTTCAGACATTCAAGAGGACTTCATCGTCGAGTCTTCTCGTATCGGGATCGTTGTGCGGGGTATATTTGGGGAATTCCTCCCGCTTGATTTTCTTGAAAAGTTCTTCCCAGCGCGAGAATACTGTCTTGGTCCTAATATTCGCCTCTGTGTCTCCAAAGGCTGAGGGCTAAACGAAAGCCTTCTTGGTGGCTATTTTGATGGCGGGCACCAGCTTTGGAGCAAATTCCAATTATCTTGCAACCCTGGGGAGGAACCTTCTCCCGCATCTAGTTCCTGTAGCTTTGGCGCTCTTGGATATTTCCTGGTAGTAGGCTTCTTCGGAGGCATTGTTCTTGCAACCGAAAATGATCCTTTAGGCATGTGTACATAGTAACACTGGATAAAAACATATGAGATGAAGCATAAAACATCCATAGACCGGTACATACATGTAACGCTTGCTAAAACTGTTGTTTAATACTCAATGGACCTTGGAAGCTTTCCCTGGATTGCTTGTCTCGCTCCTCTAGATGTTCTGAACTTCTTTGCGCACAAAATAAGCTTGTTTACAGTGACTCAAAAGGATTTAATGGGAGAGATCCTACCAGTCGTATCAATCAATTAATTCGAGTGATGGGTGAAATTCAAAACAACCTACCGCCGAATCTCTGCAAATAAATTCTGCGTGGGTTGATGGCGGAGGCTGATGCATTATATCAGCATGTTTAAATGACCCTTTTGATTCCCGCACGAATTAGCAACTAATGTGAGATTTTTGAATTATTTAACCCTTTAAATGCGTCGTATCTAGCGTATCTTAGAGCTAAAACGTCCCACTGCATCCCTTTCTTAGTGGACAGGTCGGGAATTGACGAGATCCTTGTGTATGTTCTTGTTGGCACCCTCCTAAGAAAATCTTTCGACGCCGATGAGTTTCATCGTATGACGCTGGTTCGAGGCGTGACTTGGGTCTCGGGAACTAGTAGCGGTGTAGGGGAAAAGCTATATCGTACGTCTAACCACTCGGGCAATGACAGATGGCAACAAAGGACAAGTGGTTTGACTATATATCTCAGTCAGAGTCGGGTCTTTCAACAGAAGGCGTGTATTAAAATAAACCTGGGATTGTTTTGGCTAAAAGGTATCGAGGTCGATGATCGAGGATTGACTTATCACATTCTCTAAGGGTTATCCTTCTAAAAACTCGTCGATACCGAAAGTTATCGGGGATCGGCTTTCGAAGATAGTTCCATCGCATAGTTCCTTTGTGGGTTATCATCTTCGAAAACCCTCGATACTGAGAATGTTTCGAAAATTGACGATCAACGATATCATTTCATTCTTCGCGAGCGCTTACGCTCTTAGTATTTTGTCTATGCCAAACAGATCAGTCATCAGCGATATCCTTGGTGATGCTTGTCGCGAAAGAAAGCTCCTATCTGCCGACGTCGATTTTCTTAAGTGTGTTGGGGAAAAATTTTAACTGTCTATTCTCTAATTTAGATGTTAGTCTTTTAAGTTATTGGTTTTCGCATGCTCGAGCAAACGTTGAAAGACTTAAATGGAAAACAAGATGATAAGCAAAACCAACATTTTCCATACTGAGGTCGAAATAAATAGTGTGACAGATCAAGTGGTACCCAAAAAGTAAAATTTGACATAGGCTTTTAGGGTGTGTAGAGTGCTCAACAAAACCCTAAGGACGATTTCAAAGATTGGTTTTAGTGGTGAGACTATCCACCCTAGCCGGTCCATTTGAGGAAGAGATCACTCAGATTTATTCATTGAGCTTCATTTGCACATGAGTTTATTTTCCTTCTAGTTGAGCTTTCATCATTAGTGGTTGGGTTTGTTGTCGATGGCAGAGTTTCTTTGTAGAAGGGTCGAATCTCATTGAAGAGGCCGAGTTTGGGTGAAGAAAGGTCGAGCTAAGTATGTGGGTTGTAATTTCAGGATGTGGAGGTTGAGTTAATCTTTGGGAAGGTCAAATATCTTCAGCATGGGAACATTATCTTGAATCTGGACGCATATCTTGGAGGGAGGTAGCACTATCTTTCCCCGTGGGCCGAATTTTTTATTGTAGAAGGGTCGTGTGCCTTTGTTGGGTGGTATTTGAGATGGTGGAGCCGAGTTCCTATCCATTATAATGAGTTTGTTGAGAGAGATCTCTCCTTGTTGGGAGTGATTCTAGTGCTGGAGATCGATTCCTATACCATTGAGTGGACAATTCTCTTGTTGGTCGCTTTGCTGGTGTGGGACGAGTTGTAGTTGTTGAGTACTTACAAATTGGGACGAGTTGTTGTGCAAATAAGAGACTAAATATCCATTGTAGATACCTATAGTCTTGATATTTAATTACTGTCTGCCATGTTTAAATGTTGGGATAAATTCTTCATCTGCACACTTATATCTTCAGGAGAGAAATAAATATCAGGTTCCTCACATTATTTTTATATTACTTGCTGATATTTATGTGTATTTCCTTTGCTAAAAATGTCAATGTAATAAATATACGTGAGAGTTGGGATGGGTATTTCATTATAAGTTACAACAGTGAATAAAAGTGTGTGTGAGCTATGTGGTTGCAAACTGGTTGACTAAATATTTGTACTTTTAAACTAAAAAAAATTCCAAAAATAATAGTCGGAATATTACAAATTGCGAGTAGATGAAAAAAACCTTCATAGAGAAATATATGGATTATTGTAAGGATAGAGATAGTAGAGATGATATTTTTAGAATGATACAAAGATAAAATGATTCCCTGGAAGATTATGAAGAAAGATTCCAACACAGATTCCAATGATTCCCTGGAAGAGCTCATAATTGCACCCTAGATGAGGAATCTTGCAAACTTATGCTTCTTAGAGGACTAAGAGAAGAACCAATAGAGACTTTGAACCTCATTGAAAATGGAGACATCTTCTAGTTGGATTATGATGACATAAAGCAAGTATTCAAAAACTCCTCTAGATCTGCACACAAAAAGAATAACGACAACATAAATTTTTCCCTACAATTATTAAAATCTGCAACTACAACTCTTGCAAAAAATGAAACAAGAAATTTGTTAGAAGATATCAAACCTGCCATTTTGCATTCCTTTGCTATGCAGATGGATACCATGCAAATCAAGAGGATGCAAAAAGAGGCTAAAAGAGTCTCGATTGTTTTATATCTTTGGTGCAGAAAGAAGCATGCCAAGAATGAATGCCAATTGAATACAATGGAAATCTATGGGATTTGTGAAGAAGATCATCAAACAAGCAAATTCCATTCATTACTTGGTTTTAAATTAGTGTACCAAGGAACAAAAGATAGCATGGATCAATTGTGATTCATCAATAAGAGGAGGCAAGGAGCAAGGCCATTCCAACAAGATATTCCTTACAACCATCCTCAATATTTTAATTATTCTTGTGGAAATCAAATGTATAACCCATCTCCAGATTGGTACCCCAAGAATCATTCTAATTGAAAAATGCACAATTAAGTTCCACAATAGTGGCAATGTTCTCAGAATCAATCCTTTCCATTCTAGCCTCCATATCAGGCCCAAGGCCAATGATCTAATCCTTCTTCTTCGTAAAGACCTCAAGGACCTCAACAACAAGCTTTATTGCCACCTCTTACACCTCTTGTGCAAAGCACTATTCAACAAAGATCCTAAGCAACCCCAAATGCCTATTCAACCTACGTTAAACCCCAATAATAGATAAGTTCAACCCGTGTACAATAATTAGATGGCCAATTACCAGGCTTACTTGTTGAATTCTATAGAACTCATTGAGTTAAATTTGTGTTCAAGAAGAGTGGTCACAATTCCTTCGCCACTTATCACTGAACATGTAGATGAAAACCTCGAATCACAAGAAAACTAAGAAAATCAAGAGAATCATGAATTCAAAAGGATCAAGAGCCAGGTAATCATCCCTTTCAACAAAATTCTCCTTAACCTAAAAGGTTAGAGCAAAAGAAGACATGTACTAAATGTGTGTGTGAAGAAACCCTTCTGTCAAGCCATGAAGGATGTACCAATCTACAACAAATTCACCAAAGAAAATTGCATGAGAAGCATGGGAGAAAGAAGGAAGACCCCCCTATAATCAATGTTGTAGTGAAGCTTGCTAACACAATGTTAGGAAAAACCTTCACTCCCAGGTATTGTGATCCAAGAAATCCTATAGTTGAGGTGTACATCAACAGAAGTTTAATCCAAAATTACTTGGTGGACTTGGAAGCCACAATTAATATAGTGACTAAGGACACTAGTCTAAGGTTGAAATTAAGAGAGTGGCTAAGACACACACCTATTGTCCTTCTATTATCCCCCATTTCTAGGGATAACCAAGGAGATGATGTCTCGAGGCTCGTAGGTTGCAGACATGGAGTGTCGAGGGATGGATTTATTTACATTATGGTAGTTGCAGGAGGTATTAACCTCCAGTTGTGACCTTTTATGAGATTAGAATATTCCAGGAAGCAAGAAGAACCCTAAAAGACTTGGACATAACCCTATAAGAGAAGTCGACTAAAGAGAATATTTTATATTGAGTCTTTAGCCTCCAGAAAGAGAAGTCGAACATGACAACCTGAAGAGAGTAGTATAAATATAGGGCGCCAAAGCTCATTTGGCACACACAACTCGCAACTACAGAAATTTAGTAGTGCAAGTCTGGAGAGCAGCGGTAACTGCACTTACTACAACCTGTAATTTTGGTATTTTTGGGTTGGACTTTCTGATCAGTCTTGGTTATCTTTTCTTGGTGCATTAACCTTGGTTGGCTATTGATTTGCTACGAAATTCTTCTCTCTGTCAAGATCAAGGTGCTAAAGCACTGCCGCTAGGGTTACTAGTAGGTGTAGTTGCAAAACCCTAAAACTCTTGCCCAACACCTTATGATGGAACACCTTACTCAAGGAGAAGATATTCTAGTGTGCCTTATTCCAACACACCTCTTGGCACTCTTAGAAGGCAAAAACGTCAAGGTTGAGATTTTGGGTCAAAGTCAAAGTTTGACTAGTTATCATTCAACAAAAATCATGAATGAAAAGACGGATCATCTACACTATTGAGCTCTCACAGGAAATCTTGAAGATGACCTGTAGATAATTGACAGTGGAGCTTCCAGGCATATGAGAGGAGACCAGGTCAGACTGTCTAATCTAAATGAAAAGAGGAAATCCTACGAGGTAGAACTTGGAGATCGGAACACCTATCCAGTCGAAGGAATTGGTCAAGCCTCCATCCAATTGAAAACAAGTAACAATGTTCATTTGAGCAATGTCTTAAATGTACATGATTTAGAAAAGAATCTTCTATCCATATCTTGCCTAGAAGACAAAGGAAACTGAATAGCCTTTCTAGATGGAAAAGTATTATCTTTTTCTAAAGACTCCAACATAGAGAATGGTAGAGTTATTGGAACCCACGAAGGAAGACTATACAAACTACTATAACGAAATGATGAAGCTCTTGTACATGATGAAGTCAATCCCAATGAACTTTGGCATAAAAGGTATGCTCATATATATTATCAAGTATTACCTTTCCTCGAAAAGATGGTTGAAGGAATACCAAAACTACAATCTACACATGAAAGAATTTGCAAAGAATGTGCTCTTGGTAAGAATGTTAAGAAACCATTCTCAAGCAGCAATAATAGATCTAAGGAAATCTTAGATCTAATACATTCAAATGTTTGCGGTCCAATTACAGTCGAATCTCTAGGAGTTTCTCTTTATTATGTAGTCTTCATATATGATTACTTAAGAAAGACTTAGTTATATCTCTTGAAGACAAAGGACAAAGTTTTCAGCAAGTTTCAAGAATTCAAAGCATAAATAGAGAACCTCACAAACAAGAAAATCAAGACCTTGAGAATAGATAATGGAGGAGAATACACATCCAAGGAATTTGTTGCCTTTTGCAAATCGACAGGGGTTAGGAGGGAGCTAATTGTTCCTCATAATTCTCAACAAAATGGTGTAGCAGAAAGGAATAATAGATCTATTGAAGAAATTGTGAAGGCAATAATGAACGATCAAGGTTTATCTCTGTATTTGTGGGGAGAAGTAACCATGACAGTAATATATGTTCAGAACAGAATTCCCCACCGCATATTGAAGGATATGACTCCAGAAGAATCCTTCTCAGGAAAGAAACCTAATGTGGAACACTTAAGAATCTTTGGATGCCATTTTTACATTCACATCCCTAAGGATAAAAGGAAGAAACTAGAACCCTCAGGAAAGAAGGGCATATTTGTGGGATACAATGAATCATCCAAAGCCTACAAAATCTATATCCCGGAACAACATAAGGTTGAAGTCAACAGAGACGTAACCTTCAATGAAAAGATGGATTTCAAGAAATCCATAGAA
>ML789880.1:280655-295890 GCA_009831015.1 Picea engelmannii | reverse complement strand
ATCAATGTCATCAATTGCATCATCTCTCGAAACCATACTCCATCTGAGTAATTAGACATGATGCTGGATAAGTCACTCACTCCATAGAGTGACACAAGAACCATTCTTCTAATCCAGACATATGTCCTAGAAGATTAAATGTCCTGGACCATTTTCCGTCTGGGAAATCTCTGTCCATTGATCATCCATCTAGATGATAATCATTTCCAACATTATTGATAGTCTTCAAGGCAATCATAACAATATCATTCAATAGAACACAATTGTGTCTATCCATAGTGGTACACAACTACAATCCAGTGGTACACTACCACACCAAGTAGCACACAGGTACTTAATCAGTGACGTATAGTCACAATCAGTGGAACACATCCACCACAGTAGCATACATCTACTGTCTAGAGACATACATTCTCCATAATAATCATCTGATATCAACCTACACAAAAAACCTTGTTATGATATAAATTGAATCATCTAGGCCATTCTTTCACTCACATCTGTGAGATATGGAAGAACATCTACCCTCAGAAGGTCAAACATCAATGATGAGCTATCTGGACTATTCTTCTTAAGCAAGGAAGAATAATTGTCCCGATTTCTAATACTGGACCATTCACCTATCTGGGCCATTCCTCCAGCACTAAACAAAGTGCAACCTGGAGAGAATATGTTTGTCCAAGGAAAATGCCTATCCTTGATTGTTGAGCCTGGACCATTCACCTATCTGGGCCATTCCTCCGATAGTAAACAAAGTGCAACTTGGAGAGAATGAATCTGCCCTAGGGAATGACTGTTCGGACCATTTCCAAAGGAAATGATTGTTCTGCACCAACCTCCAAAACGAACCATTCTTCGAAACTGCTCACAACTATGAGCTTCGAAAGAATGACTGTTCGACGAGGTGGACTAGTCTGCTTGACCACTACTGAGAGAGACCGTCAAGAAGAGAGATTGTCCTAGACCATTCCCAATGTTAACCACAAGGGGAAACATTGTTTATGGTACATCAACAATCCATCAAACCATTTTTATTACGAAAATGACCGTTCGATTTGGACCATTTTCCGAACTGGAAAATGCATGTCCGTCAGAAATCTCAAACCACTTTTCAAACTAGAAAGGAACTGCTCATCCTGGACTACTTTTCAAATTGAAAAATGACTGTCCATAAATCAATAACACATTAGTGCTCCCTCCCAACCTGGGAGTCATCTCTTCGTTTTTCAATAAGGAAATCGTCTCCACGAGCTCTAGCTTGAGTACACAAACTCTTTCACCTTGGACAAAGGCTTTACTAAAATGTCTGCTTATCGGCTCATCTATGGATATATATATATTGGAGAACCACTTCTCTTTTTTGGACTTTATCATGGAGAATGTAATGCTTGATCTCAATGTACTTCGGTCTTTCTGGAACACTGGTTTTCTATGAAGGCTTCATATAACTTTGATCATTACAGTATATCATAGTTGAATTCAACTCTTTTGTTTTCTGCTAGCTCATAACATCGTGGCAAGGCTCAAATTAGAACATATCCATGTGGCACTTCTTCTGTCATAATGAGATCTTTGTCATGGATTGTCAGTCTATCATTCTGGAGTTCTGAGTAATCATTCTGATATAATATAAAAAGTTTTCACCACGCTTCTGCTGTGCATTGGAGGTTCTCCACCAAGCTGTCTTCTTTCATCTACATACAAGGGTCACTTTATGGTATACCTCAAATTCTTTAGGTTGCTCTTCATACACTCTTTGTTCAATTATTCTGGAGAACAGTCTTTGCACTCACCTATGTCAATCCCATGAAAATTGTGGACGATATAATGGCTCATGTAGAAGTATGTCAGGTTTACTAGAACAAGCAATCATCAGAGTCTTCTCCCTCCATCTGGGAGAACCTCTAGTTCTGGATCTCACAATGCTTACATTCATAAGTCTTTCATACACTGTTCTTCATCACAACTTTCAGTTCCTCTGCTTAATTGCTTTTAGTGAGTTCATATCAGGCTGGTAATCTTGTGGTTCTTGATACAATGACTGGTTGTTCTGGCTTTTCTTTCTTTCTTGGAATCTTCATGTTCTTCCTCATGTTTCTCTTTAGCTCTTGGGTCCATGGAGATTTCTATAGATTCCATGCTATGAAGATTCCAACTTATTCCTTTCATCATAGGATCATGGATGTGGATGGACAACCAAGGATACTTTAAGGCTTCTTTTCGAAGAAGGCTTCTTCTAAAATCAAACTGAACATGTACTGTTTTTCATGGTTGCTACCATGGATATATACTTCATCATCTTCAATGGATCATAGGATTAGCTCCCTCCCAATCCTTGCTCCATGTATGAATGCATGCTCTTCTTTTGGAATATATAATCGACTCCCTCCATTTAACAGAGTCCACACTTCCATCTGCATTCTTATTGCCTTTTTCAAAGTGTCATAAGTCTTTCTCTAATTTCCTCTTGATTGCTGACTTCTTTCTGTCTTTACTTCTTCTAGGTTTCTTTAAGATTGATTCTTATTTCGAATTATCTTGCACCTGTTACTTATGTAATAACTTCCACATGAATTGTTACCAGGGGTTGTTGATGTACTTCATCCTTTCATGTGTATTGTCTGACTTGTAGTTATAGTGATAACAATCCTTATCTTGTTTTTCTTCCATAGGTCTCGTGCATTATTACTTGGGACTAGAAGTATGGCAGAAGCATGGTGAAGTATTCCTTGGACAAGGAAAGTATGCAGTGAATATTCTTCAGAAGTTTGGAATGATGGATTGCAAATCCATGGACACTCCTATGACCACAAATATAAGAAAAGTAAGAGACTTAGACTATGATCCAGTAGACCCGTCCCTATATTGGGAATTGATTGGGTCATTAATGTATTTAGTGAATACTCAACCAGATATTTGCTTTGTTGTAAACACCTTAAGCCAGTTCCAGGTGGAACCCAGACATGTGCATTGGATAGCTGCAAAGCATGTTCTAAGATATATTTGTGGGACACTAAACTATGGTTTAAGATATACCTCATCCAATTATATACAACTTCATGGATTCACAGATTGGGCATGGACTACAGAAGACAGAAGGAGTACTTCATGGATGTGTTTCATCTTGGGCTATGCTATGATATCTTGGGGCAGTAGGAAACAAAAGCCTGTCCCACTCAGCACAACAGAAGCAGAATATATCCCAGCATGTGAGGCATGTACAAAAGTAGTATGGTTGAGGAAGTTGATTTCTAGATTATTTGATTAGGTACCATATTTGACCATAATATATTCTGACAATCATAGTTGTATAAGGCTATCCGAACACCCAGTCTTTCATGATCAGTCGAAACACATTGAGATAAAATACTATTTTATTCGTGATAAAGTACAGGAAGGAGAAGTGAAACTCCAGTATATCTCCACATATGAGCAGATAGCATATATTTTGACAAAGACTTTGTCCAGGATAAAGTTTTCATACTTACGAGACAAGTTGGGGCTCGTGGAGATAACTCCCTTAACTGAAAGGGAAGAGATGGCTCCCCAATTTGGGAGGGAGAACTGATATATATATCATTGATTTATGGACAATCATTTTCCAGTTTGGAAAATGGTCCAGGATGGGTAGCTCCTTTCCAGTTCGGAAAGTGGTTTGAGATTCTCTGGCAGACATGCATTTTCCAGTTTGTAAAATGGTCCAGATTGGACAGTCATTTTCATAATGAAAATGGTCCGATAGATTGTTGATGTACCATGCTTACATAGAAGTCCCACTTTGGCTTCAACCTGGAAACACATTAATTAATTAATGACAATAAATGGGCTTGGAAAAAGGTTGCATTGAAAATGAAGGTGCATCACACCCTCTACAAAGGAACCCATAAATAAGACAATATGAACCCTTGTATGTCATGAACCCCATGCCCAAAAGTTTTACCCCATCCATTTCACCTTATTTGCATGACTTAGAACAGATCCACCTAGGAAACACTCTTTGACTTGAGGAATGACTCACACAATAGGTCACCATGACAACCCTCTGATACCTAAACTTGGAAAGTTGCATAGGGTCTTTGAGTACTTGTTTAATTTGAAAAGGTAGTTTTGACACACATGTTTAGGTGGATCTTGTATTAAATGTGATTTTACTTTCCATGATGCATTTGACTTGAGACCCTTGGAGGGCGCACTCATTTGTCTTTGCATGACCTTGCTTGGTGGACGTTTTAGAAGGAACAAGCCTAGCTTGGGCCTTCATTGGGGAAATAATGCCACATACTGGATGCCATGACCCACACCTTGGGAGATGACAGACAATGGACGTTGCCTTTGGAGACAAGAGAAGATACCTAGCCCTCGCTTTCCCAATGATTTAACTTTGGAGGCGATACGCCACACTTTTCGGTTTGACGTCGCCTTGGGGCTAGGGTTTTGTTGATGCTCGTGAGGTTTGATGATGATTTGGAATGGTTGATGAAGAGGAAGACACTTCCCATGGTGCCACATGGCATTTGGATTCCCAACATCCCCTTCAACAACCCAATGAAATGCTAGAAGTGCAAAAGCGTCACCCTCTAGGGGCATAACATCATCTTTTTAGGGTTTAATTTCTATGAAATTGAAATAATGTCGTAAAGGCGCAAAATAAAGGAGGACGGCCTCCTTTTTTTGTGTTTTACCTTAATTAAGTGGACACACTTATTTTACATGACCTAGTATAAATAAAGGTCATTTCACATTTCATTTTCATAACATTCTCACTTGAGAATAAGACATACTTGGCTAAAATATTTGCCCTCTTTGGGCATTTGACCTATATCTTTCTCTCTTGTGCAAAATTTTGGGTGCTTATTGGTCTATCGTCGAGCTAAAGTGGTGCACTACCCTTCTTAGAGGCTTATTCTTGCATGTGGATGGAATATAATTGGTAAATTAGGGTTTTATCTTGCTATTTTGTGGAATTGGTAAGGAATTTTCTAGATTTAGTTTGTAATTTCTTCTTACTTCGTGATATTCTTGTCTAAAACTCTTGGAGGAGTATAAGGGCATACACCCTCTACCAAGTTCATCTTAATTGTTATTGGATAAGTCATTTTTCACAAGGTTGCTAGGAGGAGTAAAAGGGATTACACCCTCCTAGTCTCACCTAATTTGTTGAATTCTCTTACTTTAGGGAGTAAAAGGGCTTACACCCCTAGAGAAGTAGTGGATCCAACTCCTACAACCAAGACTCCATTACCCATTAGATTAAAGAACTAATATTAAATTGCATTGGAGAAACAAAATCACTGCAATGGAAATTTTGTTTTGTTGAGGTATTTCATTTGTCTAAAGTGGATTCAATTCTATATGCTACTAGCTTGCTTAAGCCCCTAGGGCATCTAGCTTGGCTAAGTATTTTTTGTTGCTACTAGAAATTTAAGCTACATCCATTAGGGTTGCAACAAAACTCACTCAAAATCTTTCTTTTACTCACTATTCCACCATTGAAAAATTAAACTACTAGACGTTGGCTATCTTTTGGGTGGTTTACTTATTAATTTTGGTGGTTGAATTTTGTTGTTGTAGTAAAATCTTGCTACATCCACTTGGTTGTCATAATAACTCTTTGATAACATCATATAACAACCTTCTATATTCACTAAAGTCTTGTTGTTGTAGGAAAATCCCCCTGCGAACATGTGAATTCCCTCTTGGATCTTAGACCCCTCTGACCAAGATAGAAAAGTGCTAACATTGAACACTGACTTTACTTTAAACATAGCTAAACTAATCAATATAGAAGAGAAAGAAAGTAAGAATACCTTTTTACAAAGTTTGTCCTTGCTCAGTCCAAGTTGGGCTTGATCTCCAGGTCCTTTAATGAGTCCTGCAATCCCATAAACAACCAAGACAAAGCATAATTCCTATTCTACCATGATTAGTTCAAAGCTAGATTTATCCAAAAGAGACAAGTTCATGCAAATGTACACAATCTTTAAGGAAATAAACCAATCACATGTATTAATGAGAACAAAATAAGGTGCTTACAAAGTGTAGATGCAGATGTAGCAGCCTAACCAAGTTCTCCTTGTCCAACCCCTTGCTCAAATGATCCACAATCAAAATAACAATACTATTCACTGATTATTCTCCCCTTTCACAATGAGAATGCCTCCTTATATAGGCTTTGAGAGGTCTAACCATCTTAGAGATTCTTTGGATAAGTTGAGGATGTTTCTCCACCAGTTGTGGAATTCCCCTTAGATCCAGCCTTGGTCATAGATTCGAGCCAAACTTACTCGGATATTTCTCAACTGGCTTCCGAGATAAGGGGGATTTGTCCCTTGATTTGCTCAACAGCTCGGTGCTCCCTCAAAGTGGGCCATAGAGCATTGCAACACTCCCTGTTAAGAGGGCAAGGAGCGCTAACGCTCCCTGCAAGTGCACAGTGGAGCGTCGTTCTCCAAAAATGATTTAAAGGTGGCGATTTTTCAAGGAAAAAGTTTGTATTCTTCGCCAAATGATATGTTCCTTCTTTTAACTAGTCTTAGAGGGTATCTCAAGTGTCTTTATGGTGTTGTTTGCGATGCGACACTAGCGGGATGACAATATGATTTTTGCGACACTAGCAGGACGACAATATGATTTTTGCGACACTTGTGATCATCACAGTGAGACATCATCAAAGTGAGTAATTTTGATGTGTAACAGATTGCCCCCAAAGTGCGAAGTCAGAAGACAAAAACTGATGACTGAAGTACTTTGTAGACATTTTCGAAGCAAGGGTATGGACTCGGAGAACCCGATAGAAGCTGCATACAACCATCAAACAAATGTTAGGACATGTTTCAAGCCCAAGGCATGCATACCTATGCTTGAGTGATAAAATATTTTCAAGGTATGGCCGCCATAAAATATAGTGCGAATCCATAATCACTTTGAATTAAAATGTATAGCCACCAAAGATACAATGAGGATTTATACTCCCATGACATGAACTAATCATAACCACGAACGATACACAGTGGATCTACGAGATGACAAAACATAGCCACTGACCAATACAATGTGGATCTATGTGACAATATATATATCATTATTCTCAATAGAAACTCCATCGCAACTTGAGTAAAGTAGATAACAAAGTGAACACTCGACCCAAGGTCTTCTTACCGATCCCGATGTGGTACAAATCTAACCATGTGAATATATGTCCTAATGTCGAACATGGTAGAGACCACTTAATTACTGGTCAATGAGGTAAATTGTTAACAAGTGCGAGGTAAATCACCATTGATGTCAATGACTCCCAAGGTACCCTAGTATAATCCAGGGAATGTGAATAAATGAGTTGAAGTCGAACATTCGTGGAATCATCTGATTAGGGGTCAATGATGTAAACCCACTGTCGGAAGTGAAGAGATCTACCATTGAGGCATGCAGGTCCCAAGGTACTAACTGGTTTCTAAGTCTGATTACTGGATAATGTGCTGAAGTTGACAGGAACAGACTCGTCGAAGGAGGGCCTTGATGTATCCCCGATCAACAACATGAAACTGACACATAGATGTAAATTGGTGTATCAAATGAGAATGGACTGATACGAGCATTGAAACATGGAATTTGTGATGGTTGACCTTTGAAGCAGATACTTCCCTTGAACACTGGGGCACAAACGATAGAGACATGACACGAATCAAAACAAGATGCAATGGATACTACGACTTTCGTCGGGTGATCCAAAGGAGTAAAGAAACTAAGAGGATTGGTTCAGTGTAGAGGTTCGGCGAGTTAAAATGTATGCAAAGATAATGTGTCATGTTCAAGGGCGACCATAAGAGTGACGTGTGATGTTTTCAAAAACTGCTTGGCTTGATTCCTTCAATTTCCCCCCCATCCAGATAGACGAGTACCTCTTTTTATTTTTACAAGCTCGAGGAGGGTAACACATGCTCGATATAACTCACCTTAGGTAAGTTCCTCTACTTTTGTTTAACGAACTAGAAGAAGTAAGGGTTCGGTCCCATGTGGGCCCTTCAATGTATAAATTTTTAACGAGTTAAGAGAAGGAAAGCTCAGTTGTTTTTCATGTTTAAAGAGTCTGAAAATAACTTAAAGGTGACTCCAGGGGGTTCCTTTTTTGTGTATCCATGCGAGTTCGAAAAAGAGATAAAAGTCGACTCGGTTGCGTTCTCATTTTTTTTCGAGCGTGAGAAGGAACCAAGACCGTGCTTGTTAATGTGACAAAGTTAAATCGAACAATATCTCTTCGAAACCTACAAATAATGACAAATCTGCATTCCAGGGCATTAATAATATCTCCAAAATGATTTAAAAACCCAAAAAAGACTATAGGTTAAGCAAAATTGAAGTCTATATCAATGAAATAGAGTAAAAAATTGTTTTCACCAATTCATTTGTGCCAAAACTTCTAGCAGTGGAGAAAAATCAACTTTGGAGAGCGATTGTTGAAGTCATCGGCGTTGGAGCTACAATTAGCCATTTCTTCTTCCGTCTGGATAAGGTTGGTCCTTAACACCTTCCATTCATTTTGCAAGGTTTAAAAATTAATTTTAGGTAATGTTTTGGTTTTATCTTGATGCCCTAGAAGGGCATAGGCACCGAAAAAGCTCGACGCTCTACCAAAGGGCATAGGCACCGAAAAAGATCGACACTCTACCAAAGGGCCGAGGGTAGTGCTGCCCGTGATTTCGACGCTCTGGTGTACACTCTAGGGGGCACTAGCACTCTGATCACACAATTAGGGGAGCACCGACGCAACAAGTAAAAATGTTTTTTATTTCAAGCAAAAATTACCCAAGAAACTGTTATGACAAGATGACTAATGGCTCTTTGTTGATTGTATTTGCAGTTTGCGTTGGTAAAAGGTCATGATCGAATGGAAGGAACGTGAGCATGAACTCAACAACTTGGCAGCATTACAAAACCCCCAATCAAGGGCCACATTGAGGAAGTGCGGCCTCCTCAAATATTTTAAGTTACAGAAGATGAAGAAGGAGGTCCTTCTATTGGAGTACATGATTGGGTTATGGAACACTATTGAACAAGGATTTCAAATTGGGCCGCAGTTGCTTAAGATTGATTTAGAGGACATTTACTTCCTGAATGGCCTCTCAAAGAGAGGGCCCCCTATTATCTTATCCGAATAGCGGGCACTTCCAGTGCTTGTTGAAGAGTATGTGGCAAACCACTGCATTCCAGGATTGCGAAGGCAAGATTGTGATAAACGATGTTAGGGATCTACCTCTTCGATCCATTTTATTTGCCATCATAAATTTGGTAGGTAGTACTAGTGCCCACTTGGCTTCTAGATCCCGGATGGACTATGCTCTACAGTGTGTAAAGCCAACTTTGTTTAACTGGAGCGCATCCTTCCTTCACAATGTGAAGGATCAAATTTTGAGATGCAGGATGGGGCAACAAAAGCAGTTTGGGTACGGTTCATTTTTGGTTTCTTTCTTCTTAGAGTGAATCCCACAGATCACACTAGCTATATGACCTGTAGGTGAACCACACATGGAGTGTTGGGCGAGTTTGTCTCTGAGGTTGGGGATCGATTAGAGTTCAAATTTATAGGTGACTTCTTTGCTTGGCTAAGATGCCAACTGATTGTCATCGAGGAATTTCCATACGTTGGAGTGGATTTTCGAGGTAGCATGGACCTGGTTCTTCCAGCTGGGATGGATTGGGATGCGTCGGGGATGAAACCAAAGACCTTGTCAAGTGTTTTTTTTATTTTTTAAAGTTTTATATTATTTTTATGTGTACTTAGAGGGGCATTTAACAGATGTATTGTTTAACCATGCAGACAGAGGAACAACATGTCTGGTGGAGATGCCGACACTGGGGCATCGCGGAGATGCACAAATGGTTGTGGAGCATTGATGCAAGAGCATCGCCAAAAACAAGTGAGCGTGGAGGCGGAAGACAGCTGGAAAGCGCAAACACACATTTTTCGCGTTTTGGAATGCTTTCGAGATATTAATCTAATATCTAGAAGGTGTACCTCGCATTTATATCTTGGAGGTTGTAAACAGATCTTGAGCGATTGCTCTCATCTGTAAAACATTAAGGCATTTATGCATAGTTAATGAAAGTAGGTAGATTTGAATATTAGATTAGACAGTTTATAGAGAAAGAGTAAAAACGGATATAGACACCCTCACCTTTGTATCATTGTAACATTAGAGAGCATTGTTGTATCATAAGCATAGAGAGATAACAGAGAGTTGTAGAGAAGAACCCATGTGCAAAAGCTTTGAATTTAATATATGAAGCTTTCGAGCAGACTCATGGTGTTGTGATGTTCTATGTGTATACATGCTAAATGATATGCTTATGGTTGTTTATCCTCTCTGTTATGCATTTGCTTTAATATTGTGTGAAAGTCTGAGAGAGAGAGAATGAGTTCCAATTGTTTCTCTTCCTGAGTGAGAGAAGTTCCTACAAGGAGTGCAGTGAAATCGTCTGCAAGGAGTGCGTCGACAAGGTTCAGAGTTTATCTCTGAAAGATTAGGAGAGATATCGTTGTTCTCATTCCCGTAGAAGTGCAGGTGAAGCACAGAAGCTGTGCAAGGTGTGCGCAGGCTGGTTGAAAGCTCATAACTTGTCAACTAAGGGGTGAATTGAAGGACTAGTGTTGTAGGAGGGTGCACAGAGTCGAGAATTCAAATACTTAAAAGTATTTGAGGGATTGCCGCAAGGAGAGCGTGCAGGAGTCTTTTCAAAGACTCGAAATTGCGAAGAAAGCTGAGAAGGGGTAGCGTCGTTGAAGTGTTCAAAGGAGGACAAGGTCAAACTACTTCGAGGGGAGACAAGGGTCGAAGTCATCCAGCAGAAGTTAAGTTCCAGTGGAAGAACCTTGGTTTATTTCGCAGGAGTTATCAAGGAGCAACGAGCGGTCGAAATTCTCGGTGGGAAATTCACAAAATCACGAGGACCGTAGGATCCAGGGAAGTTACAGGGGATCCTAACGACGAGGAGTTGAGCGCAGTGAATCAGAAATCCCGAAGTCACGAGTTGCGACAGAAATTTGATTGGAGTTTCGGGATTTCGACTCTCCAGGTGTTAGGAACGGAGAAGACAACGCTTTGGGAGTGAAAGTCCCAAAAGTTGGGGAGAGTGACAGGTGGTGTACTTCTTGACAGGTGGAGTCAAAACCTTGTTGATCGTTTCGGGGTTCGGAGGTCGAAGGACTGGGAGCCTTGCATCTGAATTCGCGAAATCGCAAAGTCCAAAATCCCGATGAAGTGAGAAGCCTGTTGGGAAGTCAACCTTTGTTGAGTGCATCGGAGTTCGGAAATTCAGGTTTCGGGGATTGTAGATATAGGAACCCTCGACAACAGGGGTCGCGAAATCGTGAAACCCGAAGTCCCGAATTTGTGAAGGGCACGATCCTATTTCGAGTCAGGATATTTGGGTTGATGCTTCGTGTTTGATCGCGTGGGCACACCCATAAGGACCTGTGGTTACACAATTGTGTGTGAAAGGTATTTCCCGAGGGGAAACCAAAGAGTCAACAAGACTCACAGGGTAGATTTAGAGCGATCCTGAACGAACCTCGACTCGAGGGTTTGGGGGTCTGCACCAAGCGTGAGGTAGCAATGGGGGGTCTCCGGGAGGTTGAGAGGAACCTCTGTGGTCTCACGATGGGTGTTCCTCCTCTCAGGAGGCGGGATGTACCCTTGCACTTACAAAGACAAATAGTAGGAGTTCTAGAGAGCCTAAACTACCTACTCAGACGAGTGGCCTGTGCAGTAGTGTGCTACTCAGAGCACAACGTGGTGCATGAGGACTAGGATCCTCCTGATGTTTTGTATAGTCTATACGATGATATTATGGGCATGAGGACCCATATTTTACCCTCCTATGTACATTTTTAATGTAACCGAACATTTTCTATAACACAGTATATATATACAGATATCGAGTTTTGTGGAGCCAATGAATGTTTTGCAAATAATCTTTGTGTGATGCATTTACATGTGATGTGTTTTATATGATTTATTTTCTTTTACAAAAAAATCATCTATGCGTGAGATAACGATCCATAATATAATTTGCTAGCGAATCCGAAGTTGTATTAAGTCCTCTTGTTATGTGTCTGTATTCTATAAACTCAAACATTCTTTCAAGATGACGAACTCGTAGGTGGAGACACAAAAGGGTAGGATTGTGAATGGCGTAGACCTGATTCAGTTGACAAACCACGAGTTGAGAGTCTAGGTTAATGATCATGTGAGATATACCTAGGGAAGAGGCTTCAGTTAAAAGTCCAATGACAACGTGATATTCTGCCATGTTATTGGTTGTCGATCCTAGGCAAACACCTCATGAACTCACTAACTCATCATAGTGGTAAATGACCCAAGCTGCAAAAGCAATGTTCTGGGTGTGTCGACTAGCACCATCCACAAATTCGACAAAGATAGGAAAGGAAGATGTCATCTGCGCACACAATGACAACACAAAGTATAAGCGGCTAAGACAAAACTCGTACACGCAAGAGAAAAAACACACCAAAACTAAAGTACAATAGTGTAAAAAGCACGCATGTTATATGTTCTATGCATAGTACTTCTTAAGGTAAAGCCCATTTTGTGGCTGACCAAGGGAGATTCCATTATAGTCAACTAGCTCGTAGGCGCCTCTATGGAACACACGTTTCACAATGTAAGGACCATTCCATAGAGGTTCTGACTTGCATGTCCCTAACTTATTATGAGCCTAGTCATAAACGAGGACTAGGTATCCTTCTGCAAAAGCATGAGGGTGGACGGATTTGTCATATTGATTCTTCATTCGCTTTTTATATGTCTCATTAACGAGAGCAACATCACGACGTGTTTCATCTAACCTAGTCAGATATAGGAATTGTTCTTCTTCAGCAGAAGTGTGAGGCATAAGTTCTACTTTGAGTTTCAACGAGGGAATCTCGCACTCGATTGGTAATATGACTTCTATACCATATACTAACTGGAAAGGAGTGAATCCAGTAGCAGTTTTCACTAAGGTACGGTAAGCCCAGAGAGCAGAGAAAAGTTGTAGATGCCAAGATGTCTTGTTTGCCCCTACCATACGTTGAATCATGGTTTTACGGACCTTGTTGATAGCTTCAACTTGTCCATTTGCTTGAGGATAGTAAGGGGATGAGTTCTCATGGCAAAAACCCAACTTGGCATGTAACTTGCTCATCATTTGGATTTGAAAGTGTGAATTGTGATTATTGACAATGGCTTGTGGAATACCAAAGCGAGTGATGATGTGGTCGAAGATGAAAAGAGCTGCAGTATGACCATCATTCAGAAAGGTAGGCATAACCTAAACCCATTTTGTGAAGTAATCAATGGCAACGATGATATCATTGTGCCCCCCGGGCTAAGGTAGGCTTACACTGCATGAAATCAATGCACCATTTTTCAAAGGGGCCGATGGCAACAACAGGATGCAGCGGATCGGGGAGGGTGCGTGCCTTTTTATGAAAGACTTGGTAGGATGGGCATTTTTTGACAGTGTCGATACAATCTTTAAAGATAGAGGGTCAAAAGTAACTGGCACGTAAAATTTTCTAAGCGATAGCCATCCCTAAAATGTGACCGCCACATCCTCCAAGGTGACAGTCATTAAGAACACATTCAACCTCTTCATGAGTCAAACAACGTCGTAGGATAATGTCGATACCATGATGATATAAAGTATCACCGATGATAAGGGAGCGTAAAGAATGGTGACGAATACGACTACGTTCTTCACAAGAGATATCAGGCTGAAAACGTTGGGTTTGAAGATATAGGAGGATATCTCCATACCAAGTATCGGACGTGCTGATGAGGAACATAGTTTCATTGGGGAGAGAATCTCTAGGCTCAATATCTTCATCAGCATGGGGAAGGTTGCAGATAAGTTATGCAAACACCAAGGATTTGTTGGCTTTGGACTTAGCAAACTCAAGATCGAACTCCTGAAGGATGACGACCCATTTGGAGTATTTCCCCCCAAGGACTTGACGTGTCAAAATATGATACATGGGGTTAGAGTTCGCGATAACCGTGGTAGTGCGTAGCAAGATGTAATGGCGAAATATCTGGACAACAATTATGGCTGCCAGAGCCAACTTTTCAACATTGGAATATCGGAGCTCGGGACCGGATAGACTTTTACTCAGATAGTATATCACATGTTCATCATTGTTAGGGTCCTCTTGAACTAACACCATAGCAATAGTGGAAGTAAAGGCTGCTAAGTACAGGGTGTAGTCCTGTGCATAATTCAGAGGATGCAACAGAGGTGTGTTGGTCAATGCATGCTTAAGAGCATCAAAAGATCGTTGAGCAGTGTCATCCCAGATGAAAGGAGTGTCTTTATGCAACAATCACATAAATCCTTTGATAATCTCAACATAGTTACATATAAAATGATGAAGAAAGCTTGCTTTCCCCTGCAAACTTTGTAGTTGGGTCAAATTATTAGGCAGAGGTAAATCCATGATAGCTTTAATCTTTAAAGGATCCACCCTAATCCCATCTTTGGAGACAACGAAACCGAGGAGTCGACCTGATTTGATAACAAAGATGCACTTGTGTGGGTTCAAACGAATACGGTAGAACCGACATCAAAGAAAAATAGCTCGTACATGACCAATATGGTCTGATTGACTAGATGAATGGGCAGGTAAATCGTAGAGGTAAGGTTCCGCAATATGTTTGATATCATGGAAAGCATATGACATAGCCTGCTGGAAAGTAGCACCAACATTTTTGAGAACAAACGGTATTTTTCGATAGGGGAAAGTTCCCCACAGGCAGATGAAGGTTGTCTTATGTTGATCGACGGGTAGAATGCCAATCTGGTTGTACCCTGAGAATCCATCCATGAAAGAGAAAATCATGCTGCCAACACAAATATCAATGATTTGGTTGATGAAGGGTGTGGGGTAATTGTCTTTTGGACAAGCCTTGTTAAGATCCCTATAATCAACGCAGACACGAATGGTCCCTTGTTTCTTAGCAACCAGAACAATGTTAGAAACCCATTTCGTCAAGGGGATAGGATAGATGAAGCCAGATTTCAATAGTTTCTCAACTTCTGCCTTTATGTCTACGGTTTTCTTGGGATGAAGTGGGTGAAGTTTTTGTTGAACAGGTTTAACACCTGGGTAAGTTTTAATTTCATGCACAATGATTGAAGGATCTATCCCTGGCATTTCCTCGTAGCTCCAAGCGAAGACATC
>ML789880.1:256860-280605 GCA_009831015.1 Picea engelmannii | reverse complement strand
GGTATCCTTCTGCAAAAGCATGAGGGTGGACGGATTTGTCATATTGATTCTTCATTCGCTTTTTATATGTCTCATTAACGAGAGCAACATCACGACGTGTTTCATCTAACCTAGTCAGATATAGGAAATGTTCTTCTTCACCAGAAGTGTGAGGCATGAGTTCTACTTTGAGTTTCAACGAGGGAATCTCGCACTCGATTGGTAATATGACTTCTATACCATATACTAACTGGAAAGGAGTGAATCCAGTAGCAGTTTTCACTAAGGTGCGGTAAGCCCAGAGAGCAGAGAAAAGTTGTAGATGCCAAGATGTCTTGTTTGCCCCTACCATACGTTGAATCATGGTTTTAAGGACCTTGTTGATAGCTTCAACTTGTCCATTTGCTTGAGGATAGTAAGGGGATGAGTTCTCATGGCGAAAACCCAACTTGGCATGTAACTCACTCATCATTTGGATTTGAAAGTGTGAATTGTGATTAGTGACAATGGCTTGTGGAATACCAAAGCGAGTGATGATGTGGTCAAAGATGAAAAGAGTTGCAGTATGACCATCATTCAGAAAGGTAGGCATAACCTCAACCCATTTTGTGAAGTAATCAATGGCAACGATGATATCATTGTGCCCCCGGGGCTAAGGTAGGCTTACACTGCATGAAATCAATGCACCATTTTTCAAAGGGGCCGATGGCAACAACAGGATGCAGCGGATCGGGGAGGGTGCGTGCCTTTTTATGAAAGACTTGGTAGGGTGGGCATTTTTTGACAGTGTCGATACAATCTTTGAAGATAGAGGGTCAAAAGTAACTGGCACGTAAAATTTTCTAAGCGATAGCCATCCCTAAAATGTGACCGCCACATCCTCCAAGGTGACAGTCATTAAGAACACATTCAGCCTCTTCACGAGTCAAACAACGTCGTAGGATAATGTCGATACCATGATGATATAAAGTATCACCGATGATAAGGGAGCGTAAAGAATGGTGACGAATACGACTATGTTCTTCACAGGAGATATCAGGCTGAAAACGTTGGGTTTTAAGATATAGGAGGATATCTCCATACCAAGTATCGGACGTGCTGATGAGGAACATAGTTTCATTGGGGAGAGAATCTCTAGGCTCAATATCTTCATCAGCATGGGGAAGGTTGCAAATAAGTTCTGCAAACACCAAGGATTTTTTGGCTTTGGACTTAGCAAACTCAAGATCGAACTCCTGAAGGATGACGACCCATTTGGAGTATTTTCCCCCAAGGACTTGACATGTCAAAATATGATACATGGGGTTAGAGTTCGCGATAACCGTGGTAGTGCGTAGCAAGATGTAATGGCGAAATATCTGGACAACAATTATGGCTGCCAGAGCCAACTTTTCAACATTGGAATATCGGAGCTCGGGACCGGATAGACTTTTACTCAGATAGTATATCACATGTTCATCATTGTTAGGGTCCTCTTGAACTAACACCATAGCAATAGTGGAAGTAAAGGCTGCTAAGTACAGGGTGTAGTCCTGTGCATAATTCAGAGGATGCAACAGAGGTGTGTTGGTCAATGCATGCTTAAGAGCATCAAAAGATCGTTGAGCAGTGTCATCCCAGATGAAAGGAGTGTCTTTATGCAACAATCACATAAATCCTTTGATAATCTCAACATAGTTACATATAAAATGATGAAGAAAGCTTGCTTTCCCCTGCAAACTTTGTAGTTGGGTCAAATTATTAGGCAGAGGTAAATCCATGATAGCTTTAATCTTTAAAGGATCCACCCTAATCCCATCTTTGGAGACAACGAAACCGAGGAGTCGACCTGATTTGATAACAAAGATGCACTTGTGTGGGTTCAAACGAATACGGTAGAACCGACATCAAAGAAAAATAGCTCGTACATGACCAATATGGTCTGATTGACTAGATGAATGGGCAGGTAAATCGTAGAGGTAAGGTTCCGCAATATGTTTGATATCATGGAAAGCATATGACATAGCCTGCTGGAAAGTAGCACCAACATTTTTGAGAACAAACGGTATTTTTCGATAGGGGAAAGTTCCCCACAGGCAGATGAAGGTTGTCTTATGTTGATCGACGGGTAGAATGCCAATCTGGTTGTACCCTGAGAATCCATCCATGAAAGAGAAAATCATGCTGCCAACACAAATATCAATGATTTGGTTGATGAAGGGTGTGGGGTAATTGTCTTTTGGACAAGCCTTGTTAAGATCCCTATAATCAACGCAGACACGAATGGTCCCTTGTTTCTTAGCAACCAGAACAATGTTAGAAACCCATTTCGTCAAGGGGATAGGATAGATGAAGCCAGATTTCAATAGTTTCTCAACTTCTGCCTTTATGTCTACGGTTTTCTTGGGATGAAGTGGGTGAAGTTTTTGTTGAACAGGTTTAACACCTGGGTAAGTTTTAATTTCATGCACAATGATTGAAGGATCTATCCCTGGCATTTCCTCGTAGCTCCAAGCGAAGACATCACTGAATTATTTAAATAAAGAGGTATAAGAAACCACTTCCTCGGGTGAACAATTAGCACCGAGATTAATATTTTCCACGACACCTTCTTTGATCGAAATATCAATAACGACCGTAGAAGAGATGTTGCCCAAATTCCCCTCAGAAATGGTATCCTGGGTAAGTAGAGGAGATTGTGGAGAAACAACAATATTGGGGGGGGGGGGATATGGAGTGTATATCTTCCTGAATTTCTTTGAGAGATGGAAGAAAAGAAGATCGATGATGGCTATCATCCCAAGGTACTTCGTCAATGCTAAGCATTTCCATAATGGATTTGTGTGAAGGAAAAATCTGGGGAATGTAGTCAAAAGCATAAGACAAGGAGTTCAACCAATATGGCATCGAGTAGGTGTCGGGTGCCAATAGATGTTGGTCATCCGAGGAGGGAGAGGAAGATTGAATAGTAACGCATGAAGCCTCGACAAGAATAAGTGGCATAATATCACCTAGTGTATCAAACTCTAAAGGACTAGGTACAACCCAGGGATCAGATGATTCCAAAGACTGATAGGCCACAGTCGAAATCATATTGATTGTGGCAATATGTTTCATGGTAGGTGGAAGTGGTGCAAGGAAAGTACCCATAAGGGAAGAGTCTTTTAACAAAAGTACACCAACACTTTCATACGTGATCTTGTGATCTCCCAATAAAGTAATATTGTTGCTAGCGGGAGCACAGGCGTCGGGTGTATAGAAATCTAACTGATCGATAGTGACAATTTTGCCTTGATGAGGAAATTGTACACATCGAAAACCGATGAGGCGACGACAGTCATGGCATAAAACCAACTTCTTCCTAGTAACAAGTTGTAATCGAGGGGAGCATCGACCACCTCAACGTCAACAAAGACAGTTTTTCCGTCCAACTGAACGACTAAGGACTGCAAGAGTCTGTGAGGATGAAAACCTCGCCCTTCAAATGCGCAAAATATTGTAGGGGATTTGTTAAGTGCGGACGATTTTTTCCAACAAGATAAAGAGATGACACAAGTAGAGGCTCCCTCATCCAAGATAGTACGGTGGATGTGTTGGTTATGAACAACAACATCAATTTGAAAAGCGAGTTGGTGAGAAAGTCATGACTTAAAATTGTTGAGGTTAAACGTGATATTATCGGATGACTCATAATCAAATGCGCCAATAGAAGCCAAGAGCGTTCTATGTTGACTTGGGCAGTGTTGTAGAACTTCCAACGCAGACATACTACACGGTGCTTGAGCCAAATCTTCAACGATGTTGTAGTTTTGGGAAGCACGTGAACTAGGATTAAAAGTAGATTTACAGATGGTGCTCTTGGGAGGGCGTAATATAGAGTCGAAAGTAGGCTTCTCCATCTAAAGTGACCCAAATGGAGGACTAACAGAAGGAGTACTAACGGGCGCAGGGGATGGACCTGGTAAAGAACTGTTAGTGACCTTTTCTTTGTCAGGTTTAGTTGGAGTGTCGTATGTCGTAGAGCAGGTGGTCAAAGCAATCCCATTGAACATATAAATATGAGCACTCGTCGATGATTCATCATTAGGAGGGTGGCTGGAACTGCCCACTGGAGAGGGGGTTTGAGCAACCATGGATTGTTATTGAGGAAAAGGTTGTGTTAACACGACGGGTTGGGAATTCTCTTTGAAAAGTTTTGCCACTTCAGCGCGATGTGGATAGTCTCGAGTGTAGTGATCGTCACCACAAATAAGACATGGGAATTTCAGTTTCCGCTGTGGTTTCTTTTTGGTAGCAGGCGATGGAGTTTGAGTTTTGGGTTGTTCATTATTATTATTATTATTGGGTTTGTTTTTTGTCTTCTTCTTACCTCTGGATTGTTGTGAAGGGGAAGATTGAACTACATTCACCTTAGAGAGTTGAGTTGGGAGGGAGGTAGAGGAGAGTGAGGTCGAACTGGGAGTGGGTGTCGAAGTAGATCAATTTACAGTTCCAGTCGATTGTGAAGTAGATTGGGTTTTGACGGAGCTGATAACTCCATCCGTATGTGATGTGAATGAAGGTTTAGATGGATCAGTAGTGGCATGTGTAGCATTTGGGATCAACTCGTACAAAGTACCAGATTGTGAATAAACCAAATCTAAGTACTGATCCCAATCAATGGATTCTTCCTCGGTGACTACACTTCCCATAGCGACGTCACAAGCAATTGGGGGTAAAAGTTATTTAGTGAACCATTCTGCCAATAATTGGTCAGGAATGATTTCTTTGATAAACCTTCGCCATCGTCTCCACTCATGAATGTGATCAGAGATATGCATAGAGTTGGTCTAATGAAGGGAGGTCAAGAGTTCAGTACCCCTCTCATAACGGATGGGTAGTTGAAAGTGTGTGAGAAAGGACATGGCAAGGGAGTTGAAATCTTGAAAAGAACCTTGTGGAAGTTTGATGTACCACTTGGCTGCTGAGCCCGTAAGAGTACGTTGGAAGAGACGCAAACATATAGAATCATTTATTAATGAGTTTAATTAACACCATAAATGGAAAGTCATCACATGGTTATTTGGGTCTTCTCCGGGTTTATCGTCAAACTTTGGGATATCATAAGGTAATTTAGCAGGAATCACTGGCCAATAGGGAGAATGTAGTATAGGATCGTTGGTGAACCGAGACAAATCTAGGAGATCTGAAGTAGCAAGGAAGGGTAATTGTCGGTTAACATGAAGGTGATACTGGTGTGGTATATTGACACCAGTAGGGCCATAAACTGGGTTAGATGGATAATTGTATCCAGTAGGTCCTCCTACATATGGTTGTATTTGACCAGAATTAATAGGATTTGATGATGGTTGTGAAACATTTGCTAGCGGGGGATAAAAAGTTTTCCCTTGAGGGGGGTAACCAGTTTGTCCCTGAGGTGGATACAGATTAACCCAGTGAGGAGGATAAACATTAGGCCCTTGAGGAGGATAAGGTTGTTGACCCTGAGGATGTTGTCCCCCAGACGTTTGCAGGTTACCTTGGAAAGGAAGGTTCCAAGGTAGAGCTTTCCCCCCAAGATGAGGTTGTGTCCTAATATGAGGTTGACCCCCAAATCGAGGTTGCCCCCCAGTTTGAGGTTGACCCCCAAATTGAGGTTTCCCCCCAGTTTGATGTTGACCCCCAAATTGAGGTTTCCCCCCAGTTTGAGGTTGACCTGCTACAGGAATCTGGGAACCGGAGGTAAACGAATGACTGGTGCCTCCAATTGGATTGGAGCCACCAAGGCCAAATCCTCCAAGCTGAGGTGTAGGTATAAAACCAACAACGACGTTATACCCAGGAGGAACAAAAAGTCCAAAACCTCCGGATGGAACCAGGGTGGTGATAGGAACGAAAGTATTTAGAGCTCTATACCCAAGGGGAAATGATGGATTTGGTCCAAGCGGTGTCCTAATTTGATCTTGGGGCGCGATCACATTTCTGGTGGGGATCATGGTAGCTTGCAAGACCATAGTAGAATGGGCCATCTGAATAGTATGGATCGAGTGAGAACCAATCAACAATTGGTTTGAAATGATGGTGACATTACTAGTAGTGCTAGAAAAATGGTCTAAAGGTACCGTATAGGTAACAGACGTCTCAGGAATTTGTGATGCCATAGGTCGATCGAGACTTGCTCCTAGGTTACCGTACAGATCACGTACTTTCAAAGGGATAGAACCAAAACTAGAGGTTCCAACAGTGTGAGCTGGGGTCCTAAATGATTCACTTTAGAAAAGTGGATCCTCTACTCCAAATCCAGTGTTAGGTGCAGTAGGTATTTCGGTATCAACAACAATGTCTCTAGATGTGTTTACCCAGGGTATATGTGGATTTCGTGAAACACTCGATGCCAAATTGACAGGGAGGTAGAAAGCCTCTAAAGAGTCTGAAACAATTCGAAATCTTTCCAAAGAGTGTGTGCTTTCAGTGTAAGAAGCTAGTTCGTTATTAGGCTTAGGAGTGCCTTCTCGTGAGTCAGGAAGCAAAGGTAGGTAACCTTCCGGATATTCCGGGGGTATCCCTTGCATCCTACGTGAACAACGAAGGCCAATGTTGCTTGAGCTAAGAAACGAACTAAAGAAATCTATGGTCGACTAGAGGAAATAAACAACATGCACTATTAAAATCTAGGAACCAAACCAAGCAAACTAACCTTCTCTCGATGACCGTACTAGTTGGTGATGAAATTCAACATCGCGTGATCAAGTCAAGAAGGGGCTAGGATATGAGAGGGTGGAACAATTACGATGGCGACCTACTTAACAGACTTACGCCTTGGTGCAAGCTTCCACAAAGTAATTGTGGATTTACCCTCCAAGGAGCCAGAGTGAGTTTGATCACCATCTATTGCAGGTACAACGAAGACTTCCCTTCACTGTCACCTTGTGTAAAGACCCTAAAGATTATGGCTACTAAGGACACGAACTCCCAGTTAGCCCCTGGGCGGGTACAATAGACAGTCCAGTCCGAACGTATGGGCAGGATAACAAGTCTGAAATTCTTTGAGAGAATTGAGGACAAGTTGACCGGTAGAACTCTAGAGGACCTCGAACAGATTCAGAATTCACAAAGCACCGAGACCAAATGAATATATTTGAGTCTCAAGAAGAGCAACCAATATACGATCTGACTACTACGAACGATTGAACCACAGAGGGATAATCTCTGTAACTCTCCCGAACGCAACCTCGTGTGTAACCCTTGTGTGAAAGGGGGATCTCATAAAGCTTATACAAAAATTGGATTTTCTCTCCCTATCGTAAGATGCTAATGTTTGTTTTGAATGCTTTGGAGACTTGTACTCACAGCCTAATCCAAAGCATTAATCCTAGTCTAATGTTGGTGGAAGAATCTAAATATAAAACTTTCTAGATCGATTTTAATTAGCGTTGATTTTTGTAGATGTTCTTTACTCGGAGGTGTATGAGTGTGGAACTGATGATATTATGACTTGATTCCCAAAAATTCATAAGAAATGATAAGCAATATTTTCTTTCAATGAACTTCCATTTAAGGGAAGGAGAATAAAATTTTCTTTTCACTACCACACACAAAAATGGAGAGACTTCAATGCAATTGTTCTCAATCAAGAATCCAATTCGATGCTAAAGTATTCAGAAAATGATCCTAATATCCAAAAATCAATCGTGAAAAAAATATCTCTTTGTTTAAATATGAATTATAATCAACTTGAATCAAAGCTTCTTATGCCAACTAGACTTGATTCTTTGTAAGTTGTAAGCAATTGGAAGCAACCATCATATAAACAAAAATCACACTCTCACCATGATCAAGTAAGAAGCAAAAACAAAACCAAACTTTCAAAAAGAAAACCAATACTTAAACAAGAGGAATTGCTTGGAAAAATAACTTCAATGACCAAATGGAACAATGTACAGATCTTTAAACCTCCTTATAACAATTTTCATGCAATCAAATAAATGAGAAAGTATCAAATCGACTCCAGACCTCAAAGAGGAAGAGTGATTCAAAACAAGGAAGAGTGAATGTCAAAAACCCTTGGAAATCAAATGGTTGGAAGCTTCACAAAAGACACACCTTGATAGTACCTGTCCTGAGCAGATCAAAAACCAAAGATTGCACCCAGAGAGGGATCCCCTAAAAATTTTCAAAAAGAAGAAAATCAACGCTATGGTGTAGTAAAAGGCACCAGAGCGTTGCCGTGCTCTGTGAAACACTCCAGGGGAGCGCTAGTCTCTAAGAAAAAAAAAATTTAACCCAGAAATCAAGCAACTCAAGAAAAATCTGAAAACCAGTGTGTGTGGAATGAAGTCAAGGCTAACAACACATCCAAAAACTAGGAAAACAAAGTGAATACGATCTAAAGATTGGCAAATATTAAAACAAGATCAAGGAAGGAAACCAAAACTGAAAGCTTCGATCCCTAGTGCAGTCGCCAATTTCTGTTGTAGGAAAATCCCCCTGCAGACAGGTGAATTCCCTCTTGGATCTTAGATCCCTATGACCAAGACAGAAAAGTGCTAACGTTGAACACTGACTTTCCTTTAAACATAGCTAAACAAATCAATAGAGAAGAGGAAGAAAGTAAGAATACCTTTTTATGAAGTTTGTCCTCGCTCAGTCCAAGTTGGGCTTGATCTCCAAGTCCTTTAATGAGTCCTGCAATCCCATAAACAACCAAGACAAAGCATACTTCCTATTCTACCATGATTAGTTCAAAGCTAGATTTATCCAAAAGAGACAAGTTCATGCAAATGTACACAATCTTGAAGGAAACAAGCCAAGCACATGTATTAATGAAAACAAAATAAGGTGCTTACAAAGTGTAGATGAAGATATAGCAGCCTCACCAAGCTCTCCTTTTCCAACCCCTTGCTCGAATGATCCACAACCAAAATGACAATACTTTTCAATGATTGTTCTCCCCTTTCACCATGAGAATGCCTCCTTATATAGGCTTTGAGAGGCCTAACCATCTTAGAGATTCTTGGGATAAGTTGAGGATGTTTCTCCATCAGTTGTGGAATTCCCCTTAGGTCCAGCCTTGGTCATAGATTCGAGCCAAACTGACTCGGATATTTCTCAACTGGCTTCACAGATAAGGGGGATTTTTCCCTTGATTTGCTCAACAACTCGGTGCTCCCTCAAAGTGGGCCACAGAGTGTTGCAACACTCCCTGTTAAGAGGGCAAGGAGCACTAGTGCTCCCTGCAAGTGGGCAGGGGAGCACCGATCTCCAAAAATGCTTTAAAGGTGGTGATTCCTTAAGGCAAAAGTTTATACTCTTCGCCAAATGATATGTTCCTTGTTTTAACCATTCTTAGAGGGTATCTCAAGGGTTTTTATGATGTCGTTCATGATGTGACACCGGCGGGATGACAATATGATTTTTGTGACACTTGCGACACTTGCGATAATGATAGTGAGAAATCATCGAAGTGATTAATTTTGATGTGTAACACTTGTTCTATTTCACTAGAGTTAAAATAGTAATTGTTAGCATAGTCTCTTGCATCATTTACTTGACTTTTAGTGATATATTTTGCAGCCATTGTTATCATTTACTTGCTAATATATATTCTTGTTTACTGCTTCAATATAGGACAACAAGCTTCACTTGCTTGTCCCTTTGATTATCTGGCTTGTATATCTATATTTTATCTTGTCTCGGGTAGGTATAACACTCTTTTGCAGGTACATTATACTTTGGAAACCTACCCCTATCAATAAGACACTTATCCAAGCCCTTTTCCACTTCCTTACTCGACATATAAGAGTTTCACCTTCCATCACTTCACTTTCGATCTCAATCCCCCTAAAGTCACCGAGATTCCCCCCTTGTGGTGATTTTCATCATCACCAAAGTGAGGTGAGTATCTATCTAAGGTGACAGTGGGTAGATACTCTCACGGTTGTCCAAATTTTGTAGTTTGGGTCAGGCTTTTTCTAACCTACAATCTGTGCGATAACACCTTCAACTTGTAGACAGATCCATTGTTGATCCGGGATGAATTTTAGAGGACATCATTGTATCGATTGACTCATGGGATTACCTAGTAGATTTCATTGTTATGCAAACTAAAGTCAAACTCAATGGGTACCCACTTATCTTGTGTAGACCTTGGTTATCCACAACCGATGCATATATATGATGTAGAGTAGGGGAAATGACCATCACCAATGGCCAATCATAAAAAAAGTTAACCCTTTATCCCCCAACCAAACCATTCATTGATACTGAGACACCCCTATGGGTAGAAGAGGGAGAAGATATGTTCTAAACTATCCATCCATTATTCACCATAGAAACTGCTCTTGCACTTAGGGACCTCAATGAGGACGTGGTCATTTCCAATTACATGGAAAAATTGTATTCTAGTTATGTTCAAATCCAAGAATACAAAGGCAAAGAGGTAGAAGAAGATGATGAAAACTATAATAATATGGATCAAACCTATTGGTATAATTTATTTTCTGCTAATACAGAGCATAAAATAGTCAAAACCAAAGAGATTCAACCCAATAAAATTCTGAAAATCAGCGGTGAATTTATGTCTAAGAGTAGCAGTTGCTATAAATCCATAGGAAACATAACTCATGATTTGTTTGGGACTACAAGGACATGTAAGGAATCCATATCAACATTTGTACCCGCTATATACACATTAAATATGATTCCTTACCTGTAAGACAACTTCAAAGAAGAATGAATCTAACACTAAAAGACACAGTGAAAACAAAGATGCAAAAACTTTTAGATGCCAATTTAAGTTATCACATCTCTAATAGTGAGTGGGTGTCACCTTTGATCATAGTTCCCAAGAAAGGAAGCAAATGGAGGATATGAATAGACAACAAGGAACTCAACAGAGCCACAAGGAAAGACCATTTCCATTTTCCCTTCATTGATCAAGTGTTACATGCTCTATTTGGTAAAAAGTAATTTCCATTTTTGGATGGATTCAATGGCTATAATAAGATCCAAACCTTCCCAGAGGAACTAGATAAGAGAACTTTTATCTGCGCTTGG
This sequence comes from Picea engelmannii, assembly GCA_009831015.1. NCBI lineage: Eukaryota > Viridiplantae > Streptophyta > Pinopsida > Pinales > Pinaceae > Picea > Picea engelmannii. Next base: position 269,613 of record ML789880.1, on the reverse strand, counting down.
GGGACATTTTCCTATAGAGTACTACATTCTGGCCTATGTAATGCCCCTACAAATTTTCAAAGGGTTGTATTGAGTATTTTTTTTTTCATATTTGGTTCATAACAAAGTTGAGATTTATATGGATGACTTCACTGCCTATGGCAATAATTTAAAAAAAACTTAGCCAATTTGGAGAATGTCTTGAAAACATTACGAGGAATGAATGTGTCTTTGAGCAATGAGAAGTGTCTCATTTTCATGGTTCAAGGTATAGTTTTAGGCCATCCCATCTCTCCAAGTGGCATTGAGGAAGACCCCTCTTAGATAATTGCAGTGCTTTGTTTTATCTGACTATTCTTACAAAACCAGACTTATTCTTTGAGGGTGTTTGCTCGTAAACGACCCGGTTAATAAACACTACGATGACATTTAGACCCTATTTTATTGTATTGTTTAATTAAATGTGAGAATGGTTGGATTAATTACGTGAGATGTTGATGAATAATACACATGATATTGGTTATGATTATTGTAGATGCTACTAACAATTTTCTTGAGTGGACACGAAACATAATGATACATTGACATGGGTATCATCAACGGGGCTCTCAGATTCTGGACATAGTCAGGGAGTAGTTCTTAATTGATAATTTTGGTTTATGTAATTGAATTGACTTATGAAAATGTTGACAATAAAATGTTTAGTGGATGCAAGCACATGGATCATGCTTGCCAATCTGACTCACATAGGAGTAACTGGGTTGTATAGAGAGAGACCAATACTACGGGGAGAGGTGGAACAATGTCCTTGATTCCACCTACTAGCACTCCCACCATGGCCAGAGTTGAAAAGTGTGGGGCACTTTTGGTCGAGTGGTTGCATGATATCGTGAGGGTAGACCGCAGAATTTGTCACTCACAAGGGTAAAATCAATGTCACATAATAAGGTGAAAGCCTTATTCCTCAGCATCCAATAGTCTCACAAATAAGGACAACAACCAGAGTTAACAAGGTCTCTATAGTTGCGCCACTCTTCACAATGTTTAGGAATGAATGCTTGAAGGGCATGACACGTGACACCCTTGGAGCATGTAGGTACATCTTGAAGGGCACGACGTGCATGACACCCTTAGCATTCTTGTAAAGTTCAAGACATCTATGTAAAACTAAAAATGACAAATAATCTAAGGGCACAATACAAGAAAAATATGTTTAAATATTGTCATTTAGTAAAAAAAAAACATTAAAATATACTATGCACTTATAAAAGAGTAAATTTTATTAAATGAGACAAAATATGATTTACTTAGTAATCTTGGATGAAGTGAAAATTAATTAAAAGCATAACTAGGAAATGAGTTTGATTTCATGATGTGCATGTTCTAATTTAAACAATTAAATAAATGGAAAAAATAATTTCATGAGACTTACAATGAAATGAAGGGTGGATGGAAGAGTCCTAATTTAAGTTGAAGCTATAAAAAAATGTAGGCTATTGAGTTAAGTGGAATTCCATTAAATAGAATAAGATATTAAAATATTTCCTTGGGATTTAGGGAGGATATATAGGGAACACTTAGGAGTGATTTTAGGGGAATCAAAAGTTGGGTGAGGGAAATGAATTAAAATTAAATAATAAATAGTAATTTACTGTGCAAATTTGCATGTAGGTGACATATGGATGGGTGAATAATCCAATTAAGTTAATTTCCAAAATTGCTAAATTTGCATGTGAACATTAGATGTAAAATATGAATTAAGCTATAAAAGAAAGGTTGGAAGAGGAAAATAAAATTGTTATTTTCCCCTACTATTGGATGGTCGTTGTAATGACCATTTGACCTGTGAGCATTACTATTTGTGAGTTGGATTTGGTGTAGCTTTGAGATGTGGGAACCTCGACGCTTGCGAGCGCGCTCACCAATATTGAGCTAGAGTTTGGTTCTATACAACCCTGTTGCAACTCACGGGGGCTTGGGAAAGAAGAGTACCCTTCGACGTTGGCAGGGAGGTATTCAGTTAGTCAATTCAGTGATTGACAAAGTCCTAATGAGGATTGTAGTGGTTCTGGTAAAGATTGAAGAAGTAACGACGAAGCTGATGCAACAATCAGTAAATTGGCAAAATTCTCCGATAGGTGACGCAAGGATCTCAACAACTTATTTCATTCGGTGAAGGTAATCATGTTGAATAAACTCTATTGTATATGTTATTTGACAGAATAATTTAGTAATTGGTATAATCTCATATATATTTAACCTGCATTTTTTGTGTAAATTTTCATAACATAAAATTTAAGAAGTATTTGTATGCGAAATGGTTATTATGATTGAAAATTTGTGGCTATACTCGTTTACATTTTGAATAAACGATATTAGTTCTGATTAAATTTGTCAAACAATGTTAAATAAACGTGAAATTTTTGATTGTATATATTGTACATTGTGGAAAAATTTAATCAAAATTTGATTAAATCAATTGTTGATCAGATTTTATAACTATTAATATATAAGTAGTAACTGCAACTTTACTCGATCTAAAATTCTTCCTCTCGTTTATTTTGTATGCTCCAGTGTCAAATTGAGGATAGCGAAATATTCAACAACCTCTCCCAAGAGAGGAATAACAAGCTATAAAATTATAAGTATTAAAATCAGTTAGTACCATTCAATTTCACAGTTCGTTAACACTGGTAAATCTGCTATCCAAATCGATTGAATTGAAGATTGATGTTATTACCCTGCAAAATTTTAATTGAAGATGAGTAAACAATCGAAACTTCAATAACATGCTTAAATGAAAATGCTAAGTATCTTAATGCATCTAAGGATTTTGGTATTCATGTTGAACTAACTATTCAAGAAATCGCATTAATCTAAAATTTAATTAAAAAACTTACGTGAACCTTGAAAATGAATCCTATGAAATCTATCACAATGCTCATGATAAAAAAACCATGTTAAAACTCTTGTTGGGTTCGGTCACGTCGTCATCCGTTTCAAGTCGACTTGTTAATTAAAAACGAAATCAAGCAATTATGTCATTGACTTAATCTGCTAGATACCACCACCCTCCTTCAGTACACTCTTGTCTTCCAAACCCTAACCTATCGCTACTCGAATGCATTCACATAGTCTTATTAAGTCTGAGGTGGGCTACTTCTACCATTTAACTCTAATTCTACTGAAGTATAACTATCGATGCATAACCTATAGTAGAAGATTTTACTCAAGAATTTAAAGATCTCAGGAAACCCAGGAGTAGAGAATCAAGTTTTGGACATTGTTGTCATTATGTTGCATCTCCTCAGTCTTTCCCTACATCGCTTCAATGTATCTCCCACTTGTATAATCCAACCTGTTAGAAACTAAATGTGATTCGTTGTGATTTTGTTCTTTACTCTACCTGGGGGTCTGGTACTGCAAAGAGAAAAAAAATAAAAATATGTCAATGATATGTATTAGTAGACTCATAGAGACTTGAGTGCTAGTCTAGTGAATCCTTAGTTAAGAATCGAGTTGTGTTCCAAATCTTGAATTGATTAGTGGGATAGATCGCTCTGTCAATAAATCCAATTGACCTGATTTGGGCTACATTTGCCTTGGAAGATTTTTTTTTATCAGATCATAATTGATGAGATCTACCATGTATCAATTATCAACACGAATCACGGTGTTAACTTATGTTAGTTATCTCACTTGAACTCTGTTATGTTCCACTATCCTAATTATTCTTTGACTTAATACTAATTCCTTGTGTATTGGTGTAGTACAGTAAACAAAACTAATCCAACAAATATTGTGAATACCACTCTGAATTAAGATTTTGAGGAGATCAAATTATTAAGTTATAATCATTGTAGCGATCATTTAATTATATTTGGAATGAATGTATGTAAGCAGTTAAAAATGATGGTATTGTTTTGACGTCATGTAAGAAAAATAAGCAAAGAAGAGAATTTTATGTGTCTAACTCTTTTAATCCAGTTGAATAAAAATCTAACCCTGGTTGTGCCTTTAAACTTTATGCAATAGCGTTGAAATTAATAACTTTATGAAATTAAATATCATAGTTGTAATTAATTATTGTTTTGTTTGGTAGATATTATTTATGGAACAATTTGGTCTACGGTTTCAGAGCTACATTAAACCTACGAATATGACCACAGGTCCTTCAGACCTCGGGCCTCAAGCATGAGGGCTCCCACGTGTCTCCCTGCTTTTTCCTTATCCCTTCACCGTCTCCACTCTAGTGTTTTTTGTTTCTTGGTTTTTTTATCATAGGCTGGCATCTTTTCTCCCTGAAGCTAGGGTTGGCAGGTAACGGTTTCGGTTCCTCAGCTGACATGTGATGTTTTCTCAGGGGGATATGGGAATCTATGACGGGGATATGGACTATTCCATGGACCCAGTGGAAGAATCCTGGATGTGGAACTTTCTAGCTGGAAGTGTGTTTCTTGAAAATTTCATCCCTCCAGTTTCTCCACCCTCTCATTCAAACAACGTTTCTTCTTTAAGAGGGTTTCCAGACTTTCTATCCTCCACTCAGGTTCTGCCAAACCAACTAGAACCCGTATCAACATTGGGGTTTCGTTTAGATATTGGAACAGGGGTTGGACCAATCTTGAGAGTAATTGAGATGAATTATGTTGGTCTGAAACCTCAACCATGGCTTCTTGCCTAGTTTCCCTTTCCATTAGATTTGACCTAGGCTCATCCCCTACTCTGTGTCGAGGGTTCTAAATGTGCCCCGTGCCCTGGTGTGGGCGGTAGTGAAGCCTAAGTTCCTGCTTATGAGTCTTAGATCTTCCCGCCTTCTTTTTCAAGCTTCACTCAAGGTTTCACTTCTTCTTCTGTGCCACCATCAAGTCCTTTTGGGGGTTCCTCTTCTCTACGATTCCATTAATGCTTTGGTGACTTTGCGGCGAACACTTCATTTTTTGAAGGGTTGGGAAACCCTAAGGAGGATGAACCTCTTCTTGGCCCGACTTCTCCTCCAATCCCTTAGGTTGGAAATAAAGGTTTGGGAGACTCAAAATCCTCCTCAACATCGAATTGAAGAAAACACAAAGGCGTGAAGCCATATGGGAGAACACAAAAGTTGGTTGGGGGGGTTGATGTCCTCTTGCCTAAAGTTGAATCAATGGAATAACTAACACTGGTTGGCAGGGTTCATGGACGTCGACTTGGAAAAAGGTTCTTGCAATAGTGGGTCTCAACAAATTGGTCCTCACTGCTTTCATCCCCTCCAGTTGTAGGTACTTTGTCAAGAGGTTGGTTTTTCTTCAAGTTTATTTCAACCTCAAATGTAGAGAATATCATTCACAAATCTTGGTTAATTGATTCTTCCCATATGCTATTAAAAAATTGGTTGCTCCTTTTTTATGTTGAAAGAGAAAGGGTGGATGTTCTCCCTGTTATAGCAAAAGTTGTAGGTTGGGAAAATCCCGACCCAGCCGTGGATCAAGTGCTACAACTATGGGAATCCTACACCCAATGTCACCTCGATGTAGGTCTTTCACTTCAAAGGTGACTAGGTCACTCTAGGGAGGCGATCTCGGTGACCCTAGGGGAATTGAGATGGAGATGGAGATATATGGAAGTGAATCCCCTATAGGTTGAGTCTAAATGGAATGAAGGGTAGGGAGAGATGCCTTTTAAGTCAAGTAAAGGCTGCCCCACAAGTATAGTGCTTTTTCAGTTGATTGTACCTGCCCGAGACACAAAAAATCACACCTTGCAACAATATATGTTAGTTGGATTAGCAAGTTAATCTTGTTGTCCCTAATTTGCAGCAATATATGACAATATATATCAACGAGAAAAAGATACTATAAGCTGCTCAATATGTGCTCAAGATCAAGTAGAAAATGCAAGAGAACGACTAGCAATTGACTAGCTAAACTCAAGATGAAGAACCAAAACTCTTAGCACAAAGATAAGGTTGTTGTAAACACTTGTCTGCAGTAAATTATATCAGCCTTATGGCTCTAACATTCAATGTATTACACCAAGAAAATCAGCCACTAGAATCCCCTCAAACTTTGCCAAAAAGTGCACTAGGACAATGAGAGTAAATGTGCAAACTTTGAGCAAAAACCAATGGTTGATAAGGGAGTTATTATAGCAAGTATGCTAGGTTTTCTGCAACCCTAAGGGATGAAGATGAAAATTTGTAACATTATCAATAAGTATACCTTAAATGAGGATGCCCTAGTGATTGTGAGGTAGCCAAGGCACAAGGAAAACAATCCCCTTTGCAAGAAGAAAAAATGACCAAAATTCAAGTTCCCCAATGCAATATTTTATTTCTCCAATGCAACAAATTAATGACTAGTGCCTCTACTATTGGGTTAATGGAGTCACAAGGAACTTAGATAATCTACCTCCTTGGGGGTGTAAGCCCTTTTACCTCTGAAGTCAAGTTTTTATAAGCTAGGGATTAAGCTAAGAGGGTGTATGCCCTTATACTTCTCTTAGGAAACCCTTAATCAATGAGATGAAGCAATAAAATGGTGAAGACTATGGTGGGGGTGTATGCCCTTATACTTCCCACCTAGCTCCTAGCATAAACAATACTTGACTCGAATAAAATGATAGCAAGAGATCTGAATAAAATCACAGTCAGAAACTGGTACCCAATTCCCCGGATCGACGACCTCCTTGATCAACTCACAGGGGACAAATACTTTAGTAAGATTGATCCGAAGTCTGGCTACCACCAGGTCCCGATAGAACAGACAGATGTATGGAAGACCGCCTTCAAGTCAAAGGAAGACTTTTCTGAATGGTTGGTCATGCCCTATAGTTTGACAAATGCTCCAACCACTTTCATAAGGATGATGGATGGTATTTCACAACCATTCACCAATACTTTTGTAGTGGTGTATCTGGATGACATTCTCATTTACAACAAGACTTGGGCTGAACACTTGCAGCATATTCAGCAGGTTCTGCACACCCTACGGCAGCACAAGCTATACGCCAACTTGGAAAAATGCTCCTTTGGCATGGACAGGGTCCATTATCTGGGCTACATCGTTGATCAACATGGTGTACATGTGGATCCAACCAAGATCCAAGTCATCCGTAACTGGCCAGCCCCAACCACACTCACTGAGTTTCGGAGCTTCTCGGGCCTTGCCAATTTCTACCGCAGGTTCGTGTTGGGATTCTCCCATATTGCATGGGCCCTCAACCAAATAACCAGGGGTGGTGGTAAGGCGAAATTTGTGTGGGGTCAGTCCCAACAACAAGCGTTCAATGATTTGAAGCAGTGCTTGTGCTCAACCCCAATACTTTCACTACCAGACCTGCAACAATCCTTTAAGATCGAGACAGATGCTTCAGACTATGCTTTGGGCATCGTTCTCACTCAGTACAACCCCCCTATGGCCTATCATAGTGAGACACTATCAGATATTGTTCGTAAGTACCCTACTTACGACAAAAAAATGTACTCCATTGTGCAAGCCTGTCACCAATGGAGACATTACATTCTTGGGAAGGAGACAATCATCCACACTGATCATGAGCCACTACAATTAATGCAGACACAAGAAAAATTGCAGAATGAACGCCATCAAAAGTGGTCCACATACTTGCAGCAATTCCACCTCAACATCAAGTATAAAACAGGAAGCACCAACCGTGTCGTTGATTACCTCAGCGGACCGCTAGTCGCGACACTCACCACAGTGCTAGACTCTTGCGACCATGAGACCTCTGGATGGCCCCAACTCTATGAGACAGACTCAAACTTCACCACCGCCTACCAAATGTTGGGTGCAAACGTAGTTGTCGATAATTTTCATCTTTAGGATGGGTTGTTGTGTTGTCTGGGCCATATCTGAGTTCCATCAAGCGAGCGAGAGAAGCTGATCTGGGAAGCCCACTACAGTCAGGTGGAAAGCCACTTCGGTGTCAAAAAGATAGTGGCGATGCTACAAAAACATTTATACTAGTCGAAACTTCGACAGGAGGTCAACAAGTATATAAAGTCATGCACTACCTGCGTTATTACCAAACCGACCACTAAGAAACAAGGCCTGTACACCCCTTTTCCTACTTCTGACAGGCCATGGGAATCCATCTCAATGGACTACATGTCGGGCCTCCCGTCCACCAAGTGGAGAAATGATTTTGTTTTTGTAGTTGTTAATCATTTTTCTAAGATGGCGATTTTGGTTGCCTGCAAGAAGAGCATCACAGTAAAGGCCACTGCCAAGCTCTTCTTTGAACGAGTCTGGGTCAATTTTGGAATCCCACAAACTAGTGTCACAGATTGAGACAGTCGATTTCTCAGCACATTCTTTTCGAGTCTCTGGTCACTACTAGACACCAAGCTCACCAAATCCACGACCTTCCACCCCCAGATAGATGGCCAAACCGAGGTCGTAAATCAAATGATTGTGCATATCCTTTGCATGTATAATTCTAAGCAACGTCGCAGATAGGATGGGAGCCTTCTCTATGTCCAACATAGCTACAACCGAGCCATGCATAGCTCAACTGGCCACAACCCCTTTCAGGAGGGGTTGGGATTCCAACCATTGGGTCCCATAGATGTTGCACTTCCCCTTACGATCACCTCGACCGACTCATCTCCTGCTCCAACTAAAGCTGACAAAGCCACCCAGTTCATTGAACGGATCCAACACATCCGCCAACAGGTTCAAGATATCCTACAGAAGTCCAATGACAAGTACAAGCAGGGCCATGATCAACATTGGGTGCCACATAAGTTTCAGGTGGGAGACAAAGTTTGGTTGCACTTGCAGAAAGAACGCCTTACAGGACCCCATCAGAAGCTTTGCCCACTCCGTTATGGGTCGTACACCATCACCAAGGTCGTGGGGGATAATTCTTTTGAGCTCATCATTCCTCCTTTCCTTGGCCTGCACCCAATGTTCAATGTGGATCTCCTTCTCCCTCATTTCCCACCATTATTGGACACCTCTGAAGTAGCAGAACAATTGACACCAACATAGCTCAACCCCGACTGCATACAACAAGCATCCAGTGATCAGATTGTGGACACATAGATCAAGGGCACTCGACAACAAAGGATCCAGCTTTATCGAGTCGTCAAAGCAGGGCAACTCCTGACAAGGCAAGTGACTCACCTGGGGCCAAATTCAGCAGAAATTTCCTCATCTGATGGGGGAAATCAACACAATGGAGACCATTGCTTCCTAAAGAGGGATGATTGATCCAGGTGGATATTGGTGGCCACCCATCTTTTACAACTAGCTCAAAACAATTTTCTGGCAATTTTAGTCTAACTTACCCAAACGGGGCCCACATGACTTTTGGCGCTTCATCTCCCAGTGTTAGGTTTTTGGATGTCTAGGGTTTTTGGAATTCCCATTTATTGTAAAAAGGTCTTCAAAGCCTCATTGTAATCATCTTCTTGCGAATGAGTGCAACTGTCACATCTCTTCTCAAAGATAAGCCGCCACCATTCCAGCAAGCTTGTTTTTCGCTGCATTTTACAGTTTCAGCTTATTTCCTTATTGAATAGAAAACCAATTTTAGTGTATCTCTATTATTTTGTGTTAAGCACCTATTAATAATTTGTAGTCATTTCATTATGCTCATAAAATTTGGATCAGTCTGCTCGCAACTCTGTTACAAATGTTTCTTGGGTTGTGCGAAAGATCCTTTCTCTAACATCCCTTTTCTTTGTTATATTTTTGAAGAGCATAAGTGGAAACTGCCCTTTATGCAATTGTTGTTCCATTGATGAAAACAAATTTGAATAGGTATCGAACAATTGTAGCTGCAATATGGAACAATGCAATATTTGTGTAACTTACCCGAGATACATGCACATGCGAAAGTAAAGGACAAAACTGGATATGGAGAACGATACCATTGCCTTTTCGTTGTTCGACTCTCCATCTTTTATATGGAGAATGTGTTGTGAGCCAAGTTTTCTCGCCATTGTGACAGCTACGCCAATGGTTCCGATTAGGTAAATATCATTGCTCTGTGCAAGCTGGCTCATAGTTGCGTCTGGGACAAAACGATATTCTAAACAAACCACGAGAATTTTTTCCACAATACTTGTTTTGTTGAGCGAAATAATCCAATCACAATCACCACGATCATATACTGTTTTGGGAAATATATTAAAATTTTTAAGGGATATCCCATTACCCGACAATATCTTTTCTGCATGTTTCTGGACAAGTTGTGTAAGAATAGTCAGTGTGACTGTCATCGTGGCCTCCTTGTCTATCATGTCAGCACACATAATGGATCTAGTTTCGTTTGCCTTGTCCAAGTAGGTGCTATAGACGACCATTATGTCCCCGATGAACACTTGTCTAGTTCAGCGGCTGTTCAAGCCCTCGATTGATAGTACTTTGGGTGTTACAAGTCTAGACCTGGTGACAATTTTTGAATAGGAAAACTAAAGTGAATGGTGGTGTGCATTATTTTTTTGTATCCTTTTTTCACTGGCATAAATCTACAAGTAGACGCATAGCTTCGATGAACTATGGAGCCAAAGTTTTGCAACCACACCTCTTAGTCTACAGAACCTGCGTTATGTTCTACATCTCGCTTGTACTTGTTGATACTTCTTGTGAACTGCAAACCATGTATTGCAAATGTCATCAACATATTCACCATGCCATAGATGAATAAATAGTCGAGGATATTTGTTTGGTAAACATACTAGGAACAAAATGTATGCATCTTTACCTTTGGCCTTGTCGGTCTGTTGATGTCTGGGATGACTGACTGCTCATGGCCATGTCACTAGTCCAACTTTTTATGATGCAAGCATGTGTAGATGAACATCATAAGGACTAAACAAGCATATGCATTGTATATTGTCCATAATAGTTCTTAATGTCACATGTAGGGTGGAAGGAGATGAAATACGAATTAGGGTGTCAAGGGATACTCAGGAAAATGAGAACTTGAGGGTCAAATTATATGCCTCTGATTTTTTACTGGAAAAAATGTGTAACAATAAATAGGGCGTGATGGCGGGGCAGGACGGCCAATCTGTATATCGCGGACCCCCGGAAGCCAGGGGAGTAATCTTGAACTCGCCAGCCCGACACCCGCAATCGACAAAGTGGGTAAGTATGGAATAAGGTAGAAGCGTGACCATAAATGTGATCCCGTGAGTCCGCCAACCCGTGCACCAAGGCATTTTCGAAAAGACCACTAAGCAGAGCAATTATAAAGCAAAAGGGATAATAGAAAATGGAAAAAGTAGAAATGGGGAGTGCACAAAGGCCCATTGTTGTCAAGTCATCGTTTCTAGTCTAATATTATATGCCCCCACCCGCTTTGTATATTTAATTTACTAGCACAGTTGGTATACCTTTTCGAGTATTGTACCACAAAACCCTCTGTTGTTGCATAGAACAATTCATCTTCCTGTCCAACCAACCTGTTTCTTCCAAGGTAGAAACGTTGAATATACAATGGACATGAAGGCAAGTTAGTATGAAGACAGACATGTAAAAGAAAGAAAAATAGTTCTATTTATTTCAATGTAACAACAAACAGAATACGATTCACATGAGAATAAGCAGAAAGATACGTAGTAAATACATACAAAATAAATAAATAAAAGGTGCAAAGAAACAGAACAAGCACAACAAATAAGTAGACAGTAAATGAAACACTGAACACTGAAATATGAGATAAGAGTACATGTATCCACCTCTGTAACTCCTCGTCTACATTCACGCCAAAGAGTCCATCATCCTCTCTAATCATTATGTTTGTTTAAATGTAGCAATGCATAAAAAATACAATGAACATGAAGGAAGTTAGTATGCAGGAAGACATGTAATGAAGATAAGTTATTATGTAGGAAGGTACGCAACATCTACGTACAATAAACTAGGTGAACACATATACAGACAATAAATGAAATACAAAACAATGCGATATGAAATAACAGTACAAGCATGTACCTTTCTATCTCCTCTTCCATCGATGCAGTCAAGACTTCATCATTTTCTCCGGCTATTCTGTTTGTTTGAATGTGGGAACACACAAAATACAATGAACATGAATGGAAGATGGTATGCACCGAAGAACACGTAATATGTACATACAATAAATGAGACTAAACTAATAGAATAAAAGATAGGCAGAAACATGAACCTTTGCTTTTCTCCATCCATGGTTGTAAATATATAAAAAAACTCCCTGCCCGAAATATATTACAAGCCACAAAATATTACCAAATTGCACGGCCATAGCTAAAGGATTTTGGTTTTTCGTGGCAAAGTATCCAGATATGCGGGAGGTATTTACCTCCACGTGTAAACCCGACGAGAATAAAATATTCCAAGAAGCAAGAAGAAACCCTAATTAGTTGGTTAATAACCCTAGAAGACAAGTCGGGTCAAGAGAATGACTTGTATTAGGTTATTAGTCTCGAAGAGAAGAAGTTGGCTAAAGGAAATATTATATACTAGAGAATTAGTACCCGGAATGAGAAGTCGGCCCAGGCAGTCTGCCAGAATTAGTATAAATACAGGAGGCTAGTCTTCATTCTGGCCAGTATTCTCAGAATTGCAGAAGCAACACTTGTGCGGACTACAGTTGGCCAGTTTGTGCACAAGTTTGGAGGAGAGTTGTCATTGTAGCTGCTACAACTAGCAGATTTCGGTTTTGGCTTAGACTCTCTCTTGGTTATGGTTTGGACTCTCTGATCAACTCTTGTTACTCTTGCTTGGTGTGTTGTTCTTGGGGAAAGATGCGCCACCCTTTGTTTGGCTATCTAGCCTAAGGTTT